>NW_019379561.1:1060580-1123448 GCF_000648655.2 Copidosoma floridanum
AATTCTCTAACTGCACCAGGTGGGATGGTGGGACTACCACACAACTCTGAAGAGTCGGTGCAGATTGTGCTCTGGCTAGATATGTCTCCTGGTATTGTGGCAGAGACGGCATCGGTTGGAATTAATTTTTTTTTTTTTTTATCGCACTCGTCAAGATTCAGGATGAATGGCAACCTAGGTCCCTTTCTTCTTTTAGAAGAGTGTCGTCCGTAACGTCGTGGATGCAGGTAAGCTTTTAATTTTGCTCCCCCATGAAAATCAAATTATTTTTATTAAAATTTTGTATTTCAAAATATAGTCCACGGACACAAGTAGTAGTTCATCAACGGCGGCAGATCCGACAAAAGGCAAAGCAAAAAAGAAAAAAATAAAAGCAAGTAGCACTAACGGCAACGCCTCGATCGAATCAAGTTTCGCTTCAAAACTCAATAAACCCTTGGAGGAAAGTGCCAAGGATTCGACTAAGAGCAAGGAAGTTCCAGAACCAAGTAAAAAGGGTAAGAGTAAAACGAAGCAAAACTCGGATCAGAATGATGCCAAGTCCAATAGTCACGAAAGCTCAAGCAACAATGTAAAAACTGTAGCCAATGGAGCCGCTACTGCTGCTCCTGTCTCGATCCAGCGTAAACTCTCCGAACTCAAAATCGAGAACCTAAACAAGACCAACAATACTAACCACAGCAGCGATGAAATGTAATCTCAGCTACTTATGTTTCAGTAATCGGATTAATATTTTTGAGCCCGTAATGATATAACTTGTTTTCAGTGCCGAAGTAAAAACTGCCAATAAACTCGAAAGCAGAGCCAAGGATTTTCCAGTTTTGGGACGTACGCCAAACAGACCTCCTGGCTTGCCAAGCCCACCGCCAGGCTTTGCAGCTCCTATTGTAACAAATCCACCGCCTGGTTTCCAGAATCGATCAAACGGGCTCACGTTCACTAATAGTTCCAGCGAAAGCTACGCCATTGTACCTGACAAGCAGAAGCATCAGTCGTATACTTATCTCGCGCCACCCGGTTTCCAGAGGCGAAATCAAAACCTGATTGCTCAGTTCAATTATTGTTTTGGGTGTGATGAGAGTGAGGAGCTCAAGGCTTTCCGAAACCTGAGCGGACTCTACCGCACGGGAGCTTGCGATGCCGAGGAGTACTACAAGTATGTTTTGTCCAAAAAAAAGCGACAAATTACAATTTTGCGAGAAAAGTTTGTGTTTATGATATGTACGTGTTTAACAGGCGATGTCGCAACGTAATGGGAACAAGCGCTTTCAACCGAATTTTCCCGGAGCTGTTGTCTCTCCTCCCGGACATTAAAAAGCAACGTGAGCTGTTCGAGGTTCACAAGCGTGAGTTGGGGGCAGGTTCAACCAATAAGATAAGCGGCCTCGTTGATTGCGCCAATTGTGGTCAGATATTGCGCAGCTCGGACCTCCATGATCACGCTTCTAGTCACACACTCGAGAATCACTTTCCAATTCTGAGTAACACTGGACCACTTATTAACTCTTGGCGCAGGAAGTAAGGCTGAAGGGTTGTCTCAAATGTCTGGGAAGCTTAATCACAACTGCCCGTCATCTTCGTTCCGCTGCGACTGGTGGCTACGCGTATCGCGAATCCGATGACTTGTAATAAGAAAATGAACTTGAAAATCTTTGGTTCTTTTTTTTCTGCTGACATTTATTTTTGTTAAAAATTCTTTCGATTTGTTATTTACGTATTTTGATTAGTTTAACTCTTGATTGTTAAAAAGCCAAAACAATTTTTTAATCTTTTTACTCAAAAATATTTAGTGCCTTAGTGAAAATGAAGTGACGAAGTGAAAAAGTACTCTTACAGTAAGGTTGAATTTTTCTATTGCAAGCTATCATTATGAGTCATTGAATCGGTAACCGGGTACTGTAGAAACTCGTAGAAATTTGCAGCTTGTAATGAAACATTTACCATTTTATATTGTATGCAGCAATACGATTTTTTTTTCTTTTTGAATTCACACGACATGATATTTTTTTCTTGATTTTTATAGTTTTTAAGATTGAGGGAACATGATTCTTGTTAGTACAAGGGCTGTACCTTGAAGAACATGTGTTCATTTTTTTATTTAAAATTTTCAAAAGCAACATCTACACTTTATGAATACTTGGTAAAATTTAGTTAATATTTATTCAATTATGCTTCACAGTAAAAACTCGAGAGAATATTTTTTTACGTTTAAGCCTGCATTTGCGAAGTTTTGAGTAATGCTTGCATTGGCAATTTTTAAAATTATTTTAAAATTAGTCCATAAAAATTTTTAGAATCGTCAAGTTTGTTCGTCTTATTTAGCTGTGAAACCATTAAATTTATTTCAAGATATTGCATATTATTTGATTTTAGTGTGGAGAATTTAAAGAAATTTATTTCTGACACATTCATAAATATATGCATATATTACGCCATCACTCTTTTATAAAACGGAACATCAAAAATGTCAATCGTTGTACGACAATGAAATTACGTCAGGTATTTCAGAGTTTTCTGAATTTATTATTGTAAATAATATGATTAAAAACATGTATGAGATGAGATTTGTTAATGTTAAAAGTGTATGCATGTGTGTATAAAGTAATGCTTATAGACAGTTACACTTGTAGTTAGTATACTATGTCTGATTCCTACATATTGCTAGACTAACGTATTCAAAGAATATACAGGTTAAATAATTAAATTATGTTTGTATTAATTAATAGCAGAGCCTAAGATATTCTTTAGGTGAGACTAAATGGTTTTGTACATTTGTTTTGTGGGTAAAATCATGAAAAAAAAAGAAATCAAATAAGATTGGTTATTTTATTAAATTTGTATTTATTTGTTGTGCATATAAATGAATCAGAAAGATTAAAAAAAAACATAATTCTACATATTTGCACATTAACGAGATTTTTACTTTCAATACAACAATACAGTTCTTACTCTTTTAATAATTCAAACGAGTTTTGCTTAGTTTGGTTTTTTATTGTCTTAAAATAATTTCACTATAGCCTAAAAAATACAATTAAAAATATGAAAAAAAGTTACGTTATTTTATATAATTTTGCGGACATTTTTGGATCAATCAATCATCAAAGAATCAAGATTGCTCCATTTGTTTAGATTAAAGTGATTAACAGAAACAATATAGGAATAACTTCATTGACCAGTAGATGGTGAAAAAGCTTATAAAACGTGGAAAAGTTTAATTTTCAAGTGATCCCTCTCTTTTTTTTATGTTTTCTTTATAAAAAAGAACTTGAAATTCATTAGGTGTTGATTCTTTTATCAAAAAAGAGTGTCTCTATTCTCCCTTTGAAAATCTTCAAGATGACATACACACGCATCACAATTAAAGAGGTAGACTTTGCAGCAGAGCCTCATCACTTTTTGGCAAGTTCGTTGCTCAGCCACTCAAGACCTTCGTACAATCCCTCTCCCTTAGTGGCACAGGTATTCTGAATAAACCAACGACGACCTCTCAACGAGTTTAAGCCTAGTTTTTCTGTAAGCTCGGCCGCCACCATAGCATTGGGAAGGTCCTGCTTGTTGGCAAAGACGAGTATTACCGCATCCCTCAATTCATCTTCTTTCAACATGTTAGCAAGCTCACGCTCAGCTTCCCCTATACGCTCACGATCATTACTATCAACAACAAAGATAAGACCTTGAGTGTTTTGGAAGTAGTGCCTCCAAAGGGGTCTGATTTTATCTTGACCGCCCACATCCCACACAGTGAAACAGATATTCTTGTACTCAACGGTCTCGACGTTGAAACCAATTGTGGGTATTGTCGTAACGATTTCTCCAAGTTTCAGCTTATACAAAATTGTCGTCTTACCAGCAGCATCGAGACCTACCATCAAAATACGTACTTGCTTTTTGCCAAATATTTTTGTGAAAATACTACTGATTGTCAGACCCATTGTGCTTCTCTTTTATCTTTGACTCTGAAAAAAAATTTATTTTACTCAACAAGAGTTTTGACTTTTATTCAACTTGATAGTACATAAGATTGATCATAATTTTGAGGGATGACATAAGAAAATAATGTTGAACCAATGATGTACTTTTATCTCTTGATCAAAGTGTTGATTTATTCCAACATATGGCTGATAGAAACGGTTTTGTCAGAATAACTTTAAACTCGTATACAGGAAAACGCTGGTTAAAACTGTTATTAGAGTGCAGCTATAGCTCGTCTAACATATGCAAATGAGCTACATTGTGTTGGTTAAAAGTAATCAATTCTGTCATAATTGTCAGTACTTAATAATTGAAACTAACATGTGCCAATAAAACACGGAATACATAAAATTAATATAAAGTATATATACATCCAAACAGATTCCTAAAAGACGACTGTAGTAGCATTGTACAAAACGTCAATCTCTTAGCAACTATTTAGTAACCTACAAACAGCGTCGATTTAGATCCACGAGGAGAGGGCCACACACGCAAAAGTAAAAGAGATAAAAATTATCAGTACCTAATACTTGAATGGGTAAACGTTCCTGCCAACAACGTAAAATGCCTCCTCCTGATACGTATAACCTACAAAATATTACTCAACGGCACGGTGTAAAACTATTAGCTGCAGTGACGCTGCTCCGAAAAAAAGGTACACGTCAAACATTAAAAATAAAACAGCTCAACCCACGTCATGTAAACTCGCTTGAATCGTACTTAGATTTAGAATACAAATAAGCAGAGTAACTTCGATACGCTCCGAGTTATATGTGTAATCAGTGAAAGTATAAATGTATAAAAAAGAGCTGAATGGCTCACCTTTGACGTGGTTGACGTGTGATGATACCTCTAGAAACGGAGCGCCTCTCCTCTTTTATCGGCTGCTCTTCACGCACTCGGAGTGAAGCCGCCTCGGGAAAAACGCAACTGCAGCAGGGCAATTGCAGCGGAGAGCAGCTCCTCGAGGATACTTACTCTCCTATCTCTTATTCCCTCTTTTCTTTCCTACAGAAACCCCTATATAGGTTTATATATTTATGCGTCGTCCGCCGCGTTGCCCTGCCTATATGTTGCTTTTTAATGACGAGGACGAGAGAGAGAAAACAACGGCTAATACAAAGCCTTGGTGGTAAATTCTCTTGCGCCCGTCAACCCGGTCAACCGAGAATGCGAGAATGAGCTGCCCAAACTCAAACCCCGAATGCATTACTACTTAGGACTCAGAGCGGGAACTTATAAATAACTTAAATAATTATTTTTTATTATGTATTTATTTATTTATTTATTTTTTTTCATTGTAAATAAAGCAACAGATACAATTATTGAAAACATCTTTTCATTTGTTAGTTTGATTAAGTTAGACAAAAGTTCAGTCTACAACATTAACCATGCTATTATATATATTTCAGCTTAGAAGTGGCATTTGGCCTTTTTTTTTTTTTTTTTTTTTTTTTGAGTTCATTTTAATGTCACTTACTTAGCTCAGTGAAAAGTCATTTTCTACTTCTCTTTTGCGTAAAGAACCGAATCTGTCTATTAAATTCATCATATCAGAACTTAACTTGTGCCGAGCTTTCTCTAATACCTATTGTAGCTGCTAGTGCCTGTTTAAATCAACCACTGGAGCTATTCCTACTGAATTATCTACGTAATTTAATATCATTTTTACCTGTATGTGCGTGGAAAAAAAAAATATATCAATAAGTCGCGTTTTAGTTTAAGACTCTTCGGGTCCATTAGCCGGGAAATAGTAAAATTCCTGCTGGTCCACTGAGCTTTCCCGATATTTCCGCTTTTTATTTTCTAGAGGAGGTCGGATTATGATTTCCACTTGAACGCACTCCATTTGTGTTTCGAATGTTTATCAATACCGTGCACATCAAGTGAACATTAATGGATAAACAAAAGTTTTGCAATTCTCGGAAAAGCCGAAACAACGAGTTGCACGTTTTGTATTTTTGGATAATTTATGCGGGGGAAAATCTCTCCAAGCTCATGGGGTAAGACAGGAGAGAGAGTGGAAAATCGCGGTCATGTTATTGCGTTTGCGTTATTGCGTTGCGTGACAGTGTTTGATGAGGCCCTTTAAATCTTTTAATGTCAAAAATTGGAATTTTATATAAAATACTTATTTTACATTAAAATCAACTCATTTGTCATCATCGAATCAATACATTAATTTAGAGTCTAATTGATCCTTAATGTAAAGGAGCATATGATGACAATGCGTACCAGCCCATGCGTTGTCCGAGGCATACATATAAACAGTGCAAGTGCATGAGTGATCAAGTGATAAGCCGATTTTAAGAGATTCGCGCGCTTTTTTGTCATGTCTCTACGTGTAAATACAGACGAATATCGGAATATGTTGCTGATCTTCCTGGGCTAGCTAACAAAGTCAAAGTCCCATTACTTCGGAGGAAAATGTAAAACTAATATTTTAAGTGTTAGTCAAGGGCAGTGGATATTCAGGCCCCTCCGTTTCGTGTCCGTGTAGAAAAATGTTCGAGATTACGAAGAAAAAGACCACTTCCGTCATCTTCCGTACAGATAATTTATCTAGCATGTAAAGGCCTGTTTCCGTTTCTGCCCGTGACAATACGGAACAAAAAGTCGAGTTCCGTAGGAGTACGTAAGTGCTCGCCAAACAATAATAATCCCGTAAAGTACCGTATGCCACGGGCTGTCCGTCAAGGTACGGGAAATAAATCAATCCCGTTAATTACCGAATGCTCATAGCTGTCCGTCAAGGTACGGGGGATAAATAAATCCCGTAAATTACCGTTTTCTCGTAGCTGTCCGTCAAGGTACGGGAAATAAATCAATCCCGTTAATTACCGAATGCTCATAGCTGTCCGTCAAGGTACGGGGGATAAATAAATCCCGTAAATTACCGTTTTCTCGTAGCTGTCCGTCAAGGTACGGGAAATAAATCAATCCCGTTAATTACCGAATGCTCATAGCTGTCCGTCAAGGTACGGGGGATAAATAAATCCCGTAAATTACCGTTTTCTCGTAGCTGTCCGTCAAGGTACGGGAAATAAATCAATCCCGTTAATTACCGAATGCTCATAGCTGTCCGTCAAGGTACGGGGGATAAATAAATCCCGTAAATTACCGTTTTCTCGTAGCTGTCCGTCAAGGTACGGGAAATAAATCAATCCCGTTAATTACCGAATGCTCATAGCTGTCCGTCAAGGTACGGGGGATAAATAAATCCCGTAAATTACCGTTTTCTCGTAGCTGTCCGTCAAGGTACGGAAAATAAATCAATCCCGTTAATTACCATATGCCCGTGGCTGTCCGTCAAGGTACGGGCGATTAATAAATTCCATAAATTACCGTATGCTCGTAGCTGTCCGTCAAGGTACGGGGGATGAATAAATCCCGTAAATTACCGTTTGCTCGTAGCTGTCCGTCAAGGTACGGAATATAAATCAATCCCGTAAATTACCGTATGCCCGTGGCTGTCCGTCAAGGTACGGGGTATAGATTAATCCCGTAAATTACCGTATGCTCGTAGCTGTCCGTCAAGGTACGGGGAATGAATAAATCCCGTAAATTACTGTTAGCCCGTGGCTGTCCGTCAAAGTACGGGAGATAAATTAATCCCGTTAATTACCGTATGCTCGTAGCTGTCCGTCAAGGAACCGAAAATAAATAAATTCTGTAAATTACTGTTAGCCCGTGGCTGTACGTCAAAGTACGGGGGATGAATAAATCCCATAAATTACTGTATGCCCGTGGCTATCCGTCAACGTACGGGAAATAACTAAATCGAGTAAATTACTGCTAGGCCGTGGCTCTCCGTCAAAGTACGGGGGATAAATAAATTTCGTAATTTACTGTTAGCCCGTGGCTGTCTGTCAAAGTACAGGAAATAAATCAATCCCGTAAATTACCGTATACTCGTAGCTGTACGTCAAAGTACGGGGGATGAATAAATCCCATAAATTACTGTATGCGGCGAATTTCGCCGTGACGTTCCGCTGGTTATTTCCTCCCCATGTAACCGCGGACTTAGGCTGCGTTCAGACGCAACGTCAATAGGTATCTTTAAACCTTTTGAATGCACAGGTGCAAGAGAGAGGGCAAACGGAACCCGGGGATAAATATAACGATATAATTATATTAATCGCCCGTACCTTGACGGACAGCCACGGGCATAAGGTAATTTACGGGATTGATTTATTTCCCGTACCTTGACGGACAGCTACGAGCATACGGTAGTTTATGGGATTTATTTATCCTCCGTACCTTGATGGACAGCTACGAGCATACGGTAGTTTATGGGATTTATTTATCCTCCGTACCTTGATGGACAGCTACGAGCAAACGGTAATTTACGGGATTTATTCATCCCCCGTACCTTGACGGACAGCCACGGGCATACCGTACTTTACGGGATTATTATTGTTTGGCGAGCACTTACGTACTCCTACGGAACTCGACTTTTTGTTCCGTATTGTCACGGGCAGAAACGGAAACAGGCCTTTACATGCTAGATAAATTATCTGTACGGAAGATGACGGAAGTGGTCTTTTTCTTCGTAATCTCGAACATTTTTGTACACTGCCACGAAACCGAGGTGTCTGAATATCCACTGCCGAATTTGCCTTGAAACAAAATTAGATTCATTTTCCAGATGGGTATCACAGGTCTTATTCCATTTTTGGAGAAATCGTCAAAACAAACTAATATTTCTGAGTTTTCCGGTAAAACTGTGGCTGTAGACACGTATTGCTGGTTGCACAAAGGAGCTTTTTCTTGTGCTGATAAATTAGTTATGGGCCTGGAAACAGATGCGTTGGTTTTTATTAAATTTTTCTTTTTGGTTCCAATTTTCTAACCAATGTTACATTTATAAAATTCGTTTTACAGATATGTAAAGTACTGCATGAAATTTGTGCAAATGTTACTTAGCAATAAGATAAAACCTATATTAGTATTTGACGGGAGGCATCTTCCTGCTAAAGCTGAAACTGAAGTGAAAAGAAGAGAGTAAGTTGGATTTTGTAATCAAGTCAAATAAAAATAATAATAACCATAACTAAAAATTTTCCATAAAAAAGGGCTAGAGATAATAATCGAAAGCGAGCAGCTGAGTTTATAAAAATGGGCAAAATAAGTGAAGGAAAAAATCTTCTGAGAAGATCCTTGGATGTCAGCCACAAGATGGCCTTGGAAGTTATTAAAGAGTGTCAAGCACACAATGTTGATTGCATTGTTGCCCCTTATGAAGCAGATGCACAGCTTGCTTACCTCAATTTGTGTGGAATCGCTGACGTTGTAATTACTGAAGACAGCGATCTGACACTATTTGGCTGTAAAAAGGTAACGATTTTTATGTTTGTCTGTATTTAATCTATTAAAACTCCATTGCGCACTTAACATTTTCTTGTTAAAAATACCTTATAGATATTCTTCAAAATGGATTTAGCAGGCTATGGAGTCTTAGTGGAACAGGATCGCTTGCATTTATCAATGGGGTTGAGGCGAGATGAATTTAGTATGGATAAATTTATATACATGTGTATACTCTCTGGCTGTGATTATTTAGCTTCGTTACCAGGCATTGGATTACAAAAGGCTTGCAAGTTTATTGTAAAAACTACGGATACGAATATTTACAATGTAAGTATTAATTAAAACATACTGGAAATTCCTTTTTAATTCAATTAATTTTCTCTAGGCGCTGACGCGAATGGCTTCGACGTTAAATAAAAAAACGCTGGTTGTAACAAAAGATTATCGTGACAATTTTATGCGTGCCTTAGTGACTTTCAAACATCAACTGGTTTTCTGTCCGATTCAGCGTAAACAAGTACGTCTGAATCCTCCAACTCCTGATGTAACTGCAGAACAACTTGTGCATGCTGGTTCTGAAATCGATGCTCATTTGGCCTGGCAATTAGCTCTTGGCAATTGTGATCCATTTACCTACGAAAAGCTCCATGACTTTGATCCCGATAAAGTAAGTGCAATTTCAAAGTAAATCAAATTCAGGTGACAGATTTTTTTTACAAGGAATTTTTATAATTACAGCATTTGCCAGTGAAGAAAAATGCGTGGAGCGAAATTCCTATAGCTAAACATGTTAGTATGTGGTCGAAAGATTACAAAGCAAAAACAGATCAGAACAAAAATCCAACGCTTAGTCCAAAGAAAGTGAAGCCACTATTAGCCATAAGAACCATTAGTGCTAGAGGTCAAATTGCAACCATGAAGACTGACTCTTTGAAAAGAGAAATAACACCGAAAAAGCGCACACGTGAAGGTAAAGTATTTTATATCGTTTCTTGGTGCATGTCAGACAAGTTATTAATATCAAAGTTGATTACGTTGAAACTGGTTTATTTCAAAAATATTGTTATAACACAAATTTTTCTTCATTTAAATTATTTCTGCGTACTACATTTCTAACATGTACAAAGTATTGGGATACAGTTGTTTAATTACTTCAAGACATTTAACCACTATCCACACGAATACTAAACTAACATTTGTGGTTTAATTTCACTTAATATTAAAATTGGTTTGCCTTAAAATGATCTGAGAAATGATTGTGCTATATATTTACTGAGATTTCATATTTTAATGGATTTAACAAATAAAATAATTCACAATCTAGTAGCAGTTCGCAACTTTGCATTTAATGAATTTGAAAAAAAAAAAAATCTTTAACGTGTGATTTTAATATCATTTTTTCATTAATAGTTCATGTATTGTTATTAACTTTTGAAAGTTTGTATTTTGATTTTGGATATTGTGTCAAATGCGTAATGACTTTTTTTTGGCATGCATGAATTTGATCAGTAAAATTTGCTCTCAAATAAACACTAACATACAAAAAAAGGAAATAAAAAAATAACTTACTACAGCCAAGTAGTACTTTAATATCTACAACACACTTTTAAAAAAATTCTGTATAAAACAAAAGGTAGAAAATCGCAAGAGACAATTACAATATCTCAAGCGTTGAGAATTTTGTTGAGTGTATTGATAGTTAAATAAGTTACAGTATGAATGATGTTGATATGAATATTAGAATGATGTTGAGTGCATAGAAAAGATAAAATCTAAGTAGTACTTTTCAATCATTGAGATTTCTAAACAAGTACTATTGTTTTGCTGGTTTATATTTATATTTAGTATTAATTTATTACAACTAATAGTTACATTGTTCAGACCCCAAAACTATTATTGAAGTATTGTTCTTTCACAGTCTTTTTTTACCGGATTAAATGTTGGTCAAATCTCATGATTTCTTCACTAATGGTAAAGATGTGTCTGTTATTTAGAAAGTTTTTTGACAGTATAAAAAATTATAATGATCAATTTTAAAAATACTTTATTCGGTAAAAAATGTAACTAGCATGAGTGAAAGTGTTAATATAATTTATGGGTGTTTGAAATTTTTTACAATAACTCCATGGTGAAAAAAAAAAAACATTAATTAATAGATACATTAATTTACCAATAAGTTAACCACGCAAAATACCTTCTTATTCGCGTTTGAAATAGTTTTGACCTATAGGAATAATCTGAGGCTCTCCATTTATAAATTTAATTGTCATTGTTGGATTTTGTTTGTCAACATTGATTTTTTCGAGTTCTTCCTTGAGATCCTTGATTTTTTTTTGTTGTAACTTGGTCAAATCCGTTTTTATTGTATATTGACGATTAACCAAAGACTTGCTCTTCATAATTGTAATACAGTCAGCCTTATCTAACAGAGTGACTCGAAGTGGTCTACAAAAATTTTGTCTCATACGTCCCAGGCGTCTCGTTTGTATTTGGCTCAAATCAACATTCGATACGACCTTCAGAATTTCACGTGCTCGCGATGTGTCTCTAGCAGCTACCAAAGCATTGAATTGATCAATATCATGCAAAGTGGAGTAATCTTGAGATATTCTAAGATTATCCTCGGGAACATTGTAGATGATAATGTTTTTCGACTTCATCTCTCTTTCCTTGATCTCACAGAGAATTTCTCCCATGTCGACATTCTTGGCAGTCTGAGAAGCCTTAATATTTTCCAATTCGCCTGTTATCCGAACTAATTCGTCCTTCAGTCCACCCACGTCATTCTGCACATTCTCGAAATTGGTAGTTTTGTTCTTGATGGTTTGCAGAGTTGTTTCCAGGTCGTTGATGCGAGGATCGAAAGTATTCAGATGATTCGACACAGTATCCAAGGAATTGGAAATATTGGAAATGCTCGATTGCAAAGATGAAATGCCATCCCAGACCGTTTCCAATGTAATGCTGTTTTTCATTTGAGATTCGTTAACACTAATATTCGAGGTTTGAACGGTACTCTCATTTGGCTCATCTGCATCCAAAATGGTTATTGAATCATTGGAATGGCCTTCGGCTTCGTTGGTATCAAAGTTGTCTTCTGTGAAATCTTCTTCGTTGCTTATCTGTAATCGAGACATATCGATGTGAAAAGTCATGACGGTTAATTGCTGAAAAAAAAAAAAAAAAAAAAAAAAAAAAAAACTAGAAAAAGGTGATATACCTCTAGACAGTTACTGGGCTCGTCCAGAATAACAGGTTTCTCCAACACGACCATGTTCGAGGAGGATTCGTCGACTTTCTGCACCTTCGCGAATCGCATAGGTCCACCAGTGCTCTGTCCGAGAGCCTGGCTATTGTCTAAGCTACTGTTACCGTTGCCGAACGAATTATTGTTATTCTGTTGTGGTTGTTGTTGTTGTTGCTGCTGCTGAGGCTGCCTGCGCTTGTTGTTGCGACGAGTTCGCATCTGGTACCCTGCACTACTACCCGGGAACACAGAGTCCGTTGGTCCGCAGCAAACGTTAAAGACACCCTCGGCGGAGATTTTGTAACGATGCGAGCACGACAGGTGAAAGGGTGTTCCGCACTTGCTACAACGAATCGTCCCGGACGATATGTTCCGTCCACAGGAGCGACAGGAAACCATAACCTACTAAATCGTCTAGTGCGCCGTTCCCGTTGCGTCACCCGGGCCTTTTACACTTTTCTCATTCGCGTGGTCAATATCCCACTTCACTTTTTCTCTCTCTTTCTATTATCTTGAGAGTGCGCTTCTTTTCTTCCTGGCAACGTTAAATTTTTCCGATAATTTCCCGTTTTACGGACTCTTTCCTCTTGGTTTGTGAACAACGTACATGCATATGATACGAGAGACACATTCGGGAATCAGGCACAAACTTTCGCGAAATGTATTTTCGAAATGTCTTTCTCTTACACATCGGCCGCCATATTGTAATTATTGCTTTTATAATTGAGAATGCGCGCGCACCCTTCTCCTTCGCCCTTCGCTTCTCTCTTTCGCGCACGCACGCACCCTCCCTAGCAGGGTTGTACATTGTGGCATAATATCAGTCGCGAAATTCAAAAATGCCAAAAATGAATAGAATCAATGAAAAAAATTAATTGATTTCATTCACTGCTAAATGAAAACAAACAATATTAAAAAGAGTTACAATGTTAGAAATAATTTATTTGCTTAATTTTTGCAACCAAAAGTATATTTATACTTTTTTAGACGGAATCTTAGTTTTACGAAGTAAACAATTATAATTGGCAGTAATAGTAATACACGTTTAATCAATCATATATATATATATGAATATATTTTATAAACAACGAAATGGACAATTTTTAAGTTTAAACATTTGTAATTATCAAACTTAAGTTGTAAAATAGCAGATGAAGGTGATTACTGTATCATAAGAATACCTTGCTACAAGGTAATACAGAGTGTACCGACGGTGTTTAGAGTATTAAGGTTGAATTCCAATGACGAAAACGTAATCAGCTATAAAGTTACATGAAAAACCGACTGGCATCTAGCATTATTTTGTAAATCGCTAATGGATGTCGCTTACTAGTCTGTGAATGTAGGGTTTTTGTCCTACTATATATGTGTGTCGTCGTGGGAGAAGGTGCTGGAATGAGCAGAGAGACCTTGTGTATGAGTTTGTGCTTCATTTACTGTTATTACATGTGCGGCTCGGACTCGAGCTCAGCAAGGACTGAATCACTGAAGTCGTCAGTAAGCGGTTACACCGCACGACTAGTATAGAGTGGGGGTAAGCCCCTACAGTACTCCCCTCAAGTTTGAACGTATAGTTAAAACTTACAAAAGGTCTGCTTGTACCAATATATTTGATGATTAAACGAACTTCAGGTGAAGTTCAATCATAATTACACGAAGAACTTGTTCGAGGATATTGAATGTATGTAGTACCCCATTTCATCGCCAGATGACGCCACAGTTCGGAGACAAAAAAGAATTTTTTTTTTTTGCAGCGCGCCTCGCACGCTCCCGTCATCTACTCCTGAACTCATTTATTTAAAAGCTTTCCAGGTTAGGGGTGGGTATACGCAATTTTTGTGGGGATAAAAATTCAAAGGGGAGGAAATTATATCCTCGAACAAGTCCTTCGTATAATTATGATTGAACTTCACCTGAAGTTCGTTTAATCATCAATTATACATCAGTTCCTTGTTCGAGGATATTGAATGTATGTAGATGTTTAGAGTAACGATTAATCTTTATTAGGTTGATCAGGTACATACAAATTGTACATTATAGAAACACTAATCACATTTATCTTAACTTCTAAGGTTTGATTGATTATTGTTTTTGATGTAGATCCTTCGAGACCTTTTCCAGTGATTTGGTCTTCTCCACCAACCCTTTGACATCGTCACCAAACAGCCACTCCGTAGACTCCACTGCTTTGAGGGCCTTTTGCATCTTTTCATCCAAGCCACCGGTCGCGTAAACCTTCCTAGCCGTGTTGATTTGAAAGAACAAATCTGCTGACAACTTAATAGCGTTTGACAAGTTTCCTAATAAAGTCGATCTTTCTGCCGAGGCTTGTAGTCCCTCTTTAACCAAAGAATAAGCTGCGATCGATGACGATAGCGCGGCTGCTGCTTCTCTTTGGTGTGTCCGAAAGTGACCATCCCTTGATGCCACTTTAGCAAGGCCGGAAGCTATTTCTTTGTTTAACTCAGGCGGCTCTATATTAATGCTGCCTTTTATCGGAACATTCTGGAGAATTTTCTCTCTTTCCTCCTTTGTTAAGCCTTCCTTAGTCCATTTCTTCACCCGCGCGACCACTCCTTCGTCCCAAAGTGTCTCAACTAGTGGCGGTTTGGATGGATCGGCGCCTAAGAAAAGACCATTTACATCTTCTTCTTCCTCTTCTTCTTCGTCCCCTTGGTCCTCTCCGTGTGCCTCTCGCTCGCCCTCGCTTCTATCAGCCTGTTTGTCCAAGGCAAGGATATCTGTGAAAGATGGAATCGGCTTATGATATTGAAAGTGATTCCCACCTTTCTTATAAATGTTATCATGTATTAAAGACCCAATGGTCTTAAGCCTTGCTGTCCACTACTAAATAATGTGGTTCAGCCGGCGTAACATAGGCTGACAGCCCTGTATAAATACGAAAATTTTCGTATCCTTCTTCAACCACGCTTTAGCACGTGTCGCCGCCCTGTGCTATCCGCCCGGAATCAAGATGGCGGCAAGGACCTGAAACAAAACGAAAAGTAGGAAAGGAAGTTATTCGTACCCTGTATATTTAACTCCTCGTCTTGATTTTCAACTTCTTGGAGAGTGAACATCTCGTTAGTCAAGGCATCCAACTTCTCCTGAAGTTGAACACGCTTGTTCTCCAAGGTTTGAAGTTTGTCCATACCGAACGTGTAACGTCACCGGACGCCAAAAAAGGAATGAGTTCAGGAGTAGATGACGGGAGCGTGCGAGGCGCGCTGCAAAAAAAAAAAAAAAAAAATTCTTTTTTGTCTTCGAACTGTGGCGTCATCGGCGATGAAATGGGGTACTACACACATTCAATATCCTCGAACAAGGAACTGATGTATAATTACAATTTTTAAACGTGTACAAACAAAATTTTACGAGGGAAAATACATTGCATGTCGCAGACAAATGGATTTTAATAACATATCTGATCGGTCTTACAACTCTTTAGATTATTTTTAAAACAAACAGTTTCTTATTAATACATTAACTGAACACTTTTAATATCAGCTTGCACTGCGGCACACACATCAGTCACAAAACAATGTCAATTTAATAATACAAAAATTATTGAGCGCTGCTACTATTTTTTACAAAAATACATACAAACATTAGGAAAAAAAAAACAAAATAATGAACAACAGCGCCTCCCTTATAGAGGTAATATATCGAGCTTTCGTAACAACGCTTAAAGTAATTAGGCTCGAATTATAAGCTTGCCATTGGTTTACGTGCGTGTCAATATTTTATTGTATAACCAAAACCATAAAAGGGAATTACAACGCTTAGCCATAACAATAAAATCTGTTATAATTGGGTTATACGGACATCAGTCTTTTATACAATATAAAAATTGGACTAGAAATAAAGCTATCACATTAATTTGGCTAAAAATTGTGCACAAACATTAAAAACTAACTTATCAGATGTCAACAAATTATCTTAAAATGACACAGCGCTCCGAACCATATGAATAAAATTCAAGACAAGACACAATTTATGTTCTAAATAATACTGATAATTAACCTATGGTCCTTGTGACGCCACTCAATTAAATGCACATAAGTAACGCAATATACACTCGCTGGTCTTGAACATGCGAGGGCGGCAAGGAGGCATGGCGGCAACATGGTCGATGTTACTTCACACAGCACGTGGCTTCTAAAATGGCCAATGTTGCGATGACCAGCACGTGGCTCCAAAAAAAACAGGTGTGGGTCTCGGGACCCCCGACAGATGTGAAACATCAAAGAATACGTTATTGAACTCGGTTGTATTATTTATTCATATTAATTTTCTATAAGACGTTGAGCTCATCACCCCTATGCAGTACATGATTTCTTAATTTTTCACTTGAGAGTAAAAAATCGGGCACAGACATAAAAAATATAAGGTAGAAATGTGAGTATGTAAGAAGAAGAGTGTATAAATAAAAATAAGCAGCATAAATTTAAAAAATGGTTTTTGTTTATTTTTACTAATACATGGAAAAGTGTAGCAGTATAAAAATATACAGACTATTTATAATAAAGCACTTGCAACAATAACATTAAAAATGTACTTCGGAAAGACGTGCAAAATGCGATACTATGCTAAACGCTATTGTCACTTTCCAAGCGTGTAATACCCCAAAAGTTTTACGCGTGGAGAAAGAATAGCGACTGTACATTTAGCCCGCCTCAGTATTCGCTCCGAGCCGATGCAGAGGTTGCGCCCCCTCTAGCCAAAATCAGGCAAAATTTCTTGCATGTAAACAAACAGCTTAGAGCATATATACATGCGTACAGCTGCTTGTGATTGGCACTTGGCAAGCTAGAGAGAGAACGACGATCCTCTCCTGCTGTCTTATTCAGCCAATCACAAGCAGCTATACGTATGTATATATGTTCTAAACCGTTTGATTACATGCAAGACATTTTGCCTGATTTTGGCTAGAGGGGGTGCAACCTCTGCATCGGCTCGGAGCGAATAGGCCCCTAATACGACGACGACAACGACTGCTTGCATGCGGCGACGCGGCTCTGGCGTGGTGCGCTAAGTAGCTAGGAGTGGGGAGAGTGAGCCCGCTCTTGGGTCTGGAGCTGCTGCGTGTCGACGCGGTTCTTGCGTGGCGACGCAGCTCTGGTGGGGCGATGCTAGCTAGGAGTGGGGGGAGAGCCCGCTTACGAGCCTGGCGACGGCTCGCGTGGCTCGCTTTTACCCCCCAAGCGCCGCAATAGATGTTTCACATCAAAAATGGCCAACCCTTTGGCACGCAGCACGAGGCCAAGCACAAAATAAGGCCAAACGGCTGCCGAGGTGTCAACGACTCTGCCTAACATGTGCAGAAGGGCGAAGACAAAAACCTCGAAGACGAGCGCAGCGGAATTGCACCTGGCAAAGGCAAACCTGGAGGATGATGAAGGTGGAGCATGTGGCCGATGTACAGGCTCGAAATGGGCGCGCTTACAACAGCAACACACATCATACGGTCAACAATGCAGATCTTGGCGATGAAGGAAGGAGAAACAGCACCACGAGCACCAGCCAGGTCAGGCAACGAGGCATCGCATCAGGCGACGACGTCGTATCAATCGCCAATATGACCCACGTGGGGGCGAAATAAGCTCGGGCTTAGCTGATAAAGCGGTAGCAACAAAAGAAAAGGCTCACTGAGGTTTACACTTTCACAAAAAATGCCCCAGCAAAGAAATCTCCCGGTTGACAAAGATGAGCATGTCGGGCGACCAATGCCAGTGCCAAGTCGACGACGACGAAGACGATCAACAAAATCATGTCGGGGTCACCAATGTAGGGTTTTAGCCCCGGTATATATATATATCGTCGTGAGAGAAGGTGCTGGAATGAGCAAAGAGACCTTGTATATGAGTGTGTGCTTTATTTACTGTTATTACATGTGCGGCTCGGACTCGAGCTCGGCAAGGACTGAAGTCGTCAGTAAGCGGTCACACCGCACGACTAGTATAGAGTGGGGGTAAGCCCCTACAGTGAATAACTCAATACGGTTTTCGTCGGCTGCCGTTATCAACTGTCAGATGAGAGTTGCAGCAAAAAGAGGCTGGAATGCTACGAGTAAAATTTAATGTCCTATCAAGGGTTGGTATGACCTATTGTATTTTCCTTGCTCTTTTGATAACAACAATTAAATATTACTGATTACACCATGACCAGATGTAAGTATCGCAGGAAATCTTGTGACAGTTGGGACCCAGTGCATGAATCGAAGCCTACGGAAGAATCGTTGTAAGATATGTTGCCGATGGAGACATATAATGTCGTACTTGGAATTTGAAATCTGCTTTTGAAAAAGGTCAAAAGGCGTCGTGTAGCGCTGAACGTCTATTAGAGTGTATTATTGAATCCTTTGAAAGCGAGAAAATCCCGTTATGTAATATTGTTGCATTTTGTTCAGATGGCTGTTCAACCATGGTGGAGGAAAAAAGTGGCCTAAAAGTAAAATTACTTGAAAAAATTCCTGGACTCATTTGCGTTCAATGCCCTGCCCATAGCACGCACTTGTGCATACAATATGCCTTGAAGGAATTACCAAAGGAAGTTATGACGTTGTTGCAATCTATTCTCAAGATGAAAAAAAGTTCTAACAAGCTGCATAATTTTTCTCTTCTGCAAACTGATGGAATTCCAGAGCATAAATTCCTAAAACAATCAATAACACGTTGGTTGTCAGTAGAACAATGCGTTAACCGTGTTTTGGAGCAGTGGCCAGCTTTATTGCAGTTTTTTAACAGTTTAACTAAGGAAGGAGACGAGGAAGCTGAAAAAATCCTCAGTTTAATGAACAAAAAAGAAATAAAATTATATTTGTTTCTCTTGCAACATGCTTGCTTACAAATGAACGCTCTGAATAAATTATTTCAAAGTACTGGCGTAATAATCTATATTGCAAAACACGAAATTGAAAAACGATTTAAAAATATTGCATCTTCTATTTTAAATCGTAATTACGTACGTAATACCCCTGCTGAAGATATAGATTTTTTTGATACACGTAACTATTTACGTTTCGTCGATTTTTACACGGGAGATGAAATAAGAGAAACCTTACAGAAATCTGGAAGTTTCCTACGTGAATTTTGCCAAACCTCAATGAATTTTACCTTAATACTCTGTTTTGAAATGAAAAAAAAGTTTCAAAATTTAAAAAATCCCATTCTCAATTGTGCTAGGTGTCTGCAGCCGGAAAATGCTCTTTCAAAAGACTTTCGGGTAAACAATCCGAATATATTCAATGATTTACTAAATGTTTTGAAAAGTGGTCGTGTCACCAAGCTGATAAATTAGTAAATGATTGGAACAACCTGGTAAATTGTAACGTTCCCGATGATTTAAGGGATTCTTGTAAGGTAACCCAATTTGGGACTTACATTAGTGAAATAAGCGACAATATGAATTCGAAACCTTATCAGTTTCTTGGAAATTTCATTCTGACAGTCTTAACAGTGCCGCATGCAAATGCGGACTGTGAAAGAACTTTTAGTAAAATGAATGACTGTAAAACCAATGAACTTAATAAAATGACACAAAGAACACTCGATGGTACCTTGCGAGCGCATGAATTCGTTCTGTTAAACGAAATAAATGGTGTTTTTAAACCGCCAATAGATATGATAAAAAAAGCTATCAAACGAAAAGAAAAAAAAAAAAAATAACGTTGCATAAATTTTTTTATAAAATGTCTTTGATTTCTACCAAATTATAATACGTTTGTTGATCAGTTGTGTGCTCGTATAGTATTGAATAAAGATTTTTTTTTATACGTGGGATTTTTTTTTTAGTTAAAAATTCGAGAGTATTTTTGTATTTCAAATAAGATTAGGAGCGTTTAACGGAAAGTAAATATGTTTCAAATAAATGTTGTATATAACTTTATGTAATACGTACATTCTTTTATACTTGTAAATTTATAACGATTTGTGAAATTGTGTTAAACAGCGGCAGCTTCCATAGATTATTATTTATAATTTAACATGTCTGTAAATAAAATTCTATTTATATTTACAAGTTTATTATTATTTTATAAGAAAACTCGGTAAATATGACACAAGTATGCCGCTCTTTCGTTGTTAATTAAATTCGTTTCATAATTAAGTATAATTCATGATAATACCATTTAGGTAACTGTCCTGTATATGTTTAAAATATCCAGACTTGGCTCAGTTAAAATTTATAAATGTTAATAACTATAGAAATAACGAGTACGTAAACTTTTGTGTATTCGCTCCGAGCCGATGCAGAGGTTGCGCCCCCTCTAGCCAAAATCAGGCAACATTTCTTGCATGTAAACAAACGGTTTAGAACATATATACATACGTACAGCTGCTTGTGATTGGCACTTGGCAAGCTAGAGAGAGAACGACGATCCTCTCCTGCTGTCTTATTCAGCCAATCACAAGCAGCTATACGCATGTATATATGTTCTAAACCGTTTGTTTACATGCAAGAAATGTTGCCTGATTTTGGCTAGAGGGGGCGCAACCTCTGCATCGGCTCGGAGCGAATAAAGATGTGTATTATTTTTAATGCACACTGACTGAAAAAAAAAGTAAATGGCCCAACTACTATGAGTGTCTCAGTTACTGCGTTTACTAAAATATATGCAAAATTCACTAATATTCATAATCCTCTTCTAATATACAAAATAATGCAGCTTTCATAACTAAATACATGTAATTTTTCCAGATTTTCCACCAATAATGAAAGTAAACAAAATTTTATAATCAAATATTCATTTTCTCTTGAATCATATTCAAAAATTAAACGTCTGACAACCTTTTCTGTACATAAAAGTTTTATCGAGAGCTATAGCAATAACTGATGATGTGATGATGATCCATAGTAGAGTACACGCTAAAATTAATTATAATGGCATTAAGTTTTGTTTACGTAGGTATTAAAAACAAATATAAACCCAATGAAACTACTAACTCGGTACGGCTTGTCATTTGGTTAGCCAAATGTTTAACGACGTATACCATCATGTCAGCCTCCAAGGAGCAGCAACAGGTCCTCAACTCCCACATAGCTTTCATCTGAGTAGCTGCAGTGAGTACCTATAAGCTCGTGTTTGATCAAAGGTAGCCAATAGATGATGAAGCCAGTGTGAGATGTCCAGTAATTTCATCGCAACCTCTGCAAAAGCATCATACAATTATTTATCATCATACAAATACGTATTAGGTATAAAAAAAAGAAAGATGTAAATTAATAGCCCTGAAGCCTGGAAAAAGAAATTCCGTAAATGATGAAGGCCTTGAGCATGTTGAGCTTGGTATGATCCTTCCGTAGGCTTCGATTCGTGCACTGGGTCCCAACTGTCACAAGATTTCCTGCGATACTTACATCTGGTCATGGTGTAATCAGTAATATTTAATTATTGTTATCAAAAGAGCAAGGAAAATACAATAGGTCATACCAACCCTTGATAGGACATTAAATTTTACTTGTAGCATTCCAGCCTCTTGACAGTCTTGACGCCAAACGAGGTAATTGATTGTTATGCAACCTGTAATGTAAAATCAATGATAGATTGACCAATTTCATTGTGATTTTGGTTTGCTATATTTTGTTATACTGTAGTAGTTAAATATTTTGTTATATTATAGCAAAATAGTTATAATAACACAAACTATGAATATATATCTTGCAAATCATTCACCCAATACTTTAAACATGGCTCTTAACATGGTTATTGTATAAATACACTATCTACAATCATTCACAGTACTGATGGAACAACTTGGATGATTATTATTTATAACTTAATATGTTTTTAAATAAAGTTTTATGTATACTTACAAATTATTTTTCAAGTGGCAGCAGTCATGTTCTGTTGAGCACTGTGAGCAGCAGAATTTTATTACAATGGTTATACAAATTTGATTTTTTGCTGCAACTCTCATCTGACAGCTGATAACGGCAGCCGACGGAAACCGTATTGAGTTATTCACAGACTAGTAAGTGAAATCTATTAGCGATTTACAAAATAATGCTAGATGCCAGTCGGTATGTCATGTAACTTTATAGCTGATTACGTTTTCGTCATTGGAATTCAACCTTAATACTCTAAACACCGTCGGTACACACTGTATTACCTTGTAGCAAGGTATTCTTATGATACAGTAATCACCTTCATCTGCTATTTTACAACTTAAGTTTGATAATTACAAATGTTTAAACTTAAAAATTGTCCATTTCGTTGTTTATAAAATATATTCATATATATATATGATTGATTAAACGTGTATTACTATTACTGCCAATTATAATTGTTTACTTCGTAAAACTAAGATTCCGTCTAAAAAAGTATAAATATACTTTTGGTTGCAAAAATTAAGCAAATAAATTATTTCTAACATTGTAACTCTTTTTAATATTGTTTGTTTTCATTTAGCAGTGAATGAAATCAATTAATTTTTTTCATTGATTCTATTCATTTTTGGCATTTTTGAATTTCGCGGCTGATATTATACCACAATGGGTGTTTTCCGCAATCGTCACCAGCAAGTAATTTAAGGTTGCGCTCTACGTTACCATCAGTTCGGTAAGTCAACTACCTTGAATTAACTGGCGCTCTGTTCCGTAATCTGGCCAGTTAAAATAGCAGACAACAGTCAACAGCTATATGAAATCTTCACTTTTTCCTCGACTTTCACGTCGTCTGCTGTCTTAACTGCGGCCAGATTACGGAATAGAGTGCCAGTTTAATTCAAGGTAGTTGACTTACTGACCTGACGGTAACGTAGAGCGCAACCTTAAATTACTTGCTGGTGATGATTGCGGAAAACACCCAATGTACAACCCTGCTCCCTAGTCGAACGTCGAATGTGGGGACCCTCTCACACACATGTACACTTCGGCTCTCCGTCTTCCTCCAACCATCCGCTAGGTGTCTAACTACTTAACTCAACCTTCTCGCAAGTGCCCGGATTTCATGTTGGTTAATATACAGCATGATATGTAACGGTGGCATTTCCCGAGAACCGCGTGTAGAGCGATTTTTTCTGACGCGAACCCCGTTTGAATTAATTTTTTAGGGCAAATAGCTTTTAAATAGGAGCCGATTGAAAATACGTTCCAAACTACCCCTAAATGGGGTTGGAAGGCTATAGCGCGCCCGCATGAACTCGCGACGTTGCCACATTGTTATTGGAGCTTAGTCGGTAAGCAGTGAGAACTATATCCATGTGCGCACGCAAGAGCGTCAGCTACTGCTGGTAACTTGAAGGTTGGATGTAAAAATTTTTACCTTAAGGTAAATATTGTCTGCTCCTTAAGTTGTCAGTTGTTTATCCACGCGCTTACTGTCTTTCTCACTCTCATGTTGGACAAAAACATCTTTAAATTTTTATACTCAAGTAATGTTACCTCGAATGAAAGTAAAATACCATATCAGTAGGGATTTTTCCACTCTACACGATAGTATTTTTGCAAAAATAGTCGACCTCTCGGTCAAAAATATTGTTGTTAGGTATGTCTTGCTTATGTTCCCGGGTATGTCGTCTATACACGATTTAGAACGAGTCCATTCATAAATTGCAATAATCAAGAAACCCGCCAAGTGCCTGGGAAGTGCCTGGGAAGTACCCGGCAAGTACCCGCCAAGTACCCGAGGAAGTGCCCGGGAAGTACCCGCCAAGTACCCGGCAAGTACCCAGGAAGTACCCGCCAAGTGCCCGGGAAGTACCCGGCAAGTGTCCGCCAAGTACCCAGGAAGTGCCCGGGAAGTACCCGACTGTATTGTACTAGGCGGGGACATTGCGGGCACTTCCTCGGGTACTTCCCGGGCAGTTCCCGGGTACTTGGCGGGCACTTGGCGGGTACTTCCCAGGCACTTCCCAGGCACTTGGCGGGTTTCTTGATTATTGCAATTTATGAATGGACTCGTTCTAAATCGTGTATAGACGACATACCCGGGAACATAAGCAAGACATACCTAACAACAATATTTTTGACCGAGAGGTCGACTATTTTTGCAAAAATACTATCGTGTAGAGTGGAAACATCCCTACTGATATGGTATTTTACTTTCATTCGAGGTAACATTACTTGAGTATAAAAATTTAAAGATGTTTTTGTCCAACATGAGAGTGAGAAAGACAGTAAGCGCGTGGATAAACAACTGACAACTTAAGGAGCAGACAATATTTACCTTAAGGTAAAAATTTTTACATCCAACCTTCAAGTTACCAGCAGTAGCTGACGCTCTTGCGTGCGCACATGGATATAGTTCTCACTGCTTACCGACTAAGCTCCAATAACAATGTGGCAACGTCGCGAGTTCATGCGGGCGCGCTATAGCCTTCCAACCCCATTTAGGGGTAGTTTGGAACGTATTTTCAATCGGCTCCTATTTAAAAGCTATTTGCCCTAAAAAATTAATTCAAACGGGGTTCGCGTCAGAAAAAATCGCTCTACACGCGGTTCTCGGGAAATGCCACCGTTACATAGCATTGTATAAGGGCGTTAAGATTGAGCTAGGGTATCTCCACCGATATAGGTGTCTAAGGCAGGGAGCACGTCATCAGCCTTACTGATGAGTCCTGGCGTGCTCCCGGGACGAAACATAAAATAATCTTTTCTCTCTCAAGTAGATGACTACATTTCCTACACGAACCCCACACACACTCAGTAAATTTGGCGCGAAATTTTAAGTGGATCGAAGGAGCTGAAATAAAATCGATTGTTTTTCAGAATCCGAGGCAGCGGTGGACGAGATCGTGCAGCTCTATAAGCGTCAAGACGTGGAGCCGGTGGAAACAAAGGAGAGTACCCCGCCAAAGTCGCCGATCCTCACGAGGCGATCGAATCCGTTCAAGAAGTTGGATGACTCGACCGAGAAGTCGCCAAATATTTTGTACCGGGCGAGAAAGCGATTTTCAATAAAGAGCCGGTTCAAGCCAACTGTCATCGATTACTCGGACATTAAGCAGAGCAGGTTCTTTGCTGGGGACGATGAGCCAAAGGTCGCGGAGACTCCAGCCAGTGAGGAGGAGGAGAAAGTTGGGCGGGACGATGTCGCCGAGTCCATGGAAGTGAATTTCGATTCTGAGGATTATAGGGAGAACATTGATAGTATTGTTAATGGGAGTGAGAACAAAATTCTTGTAACCAAGGAAGTCGCTGAGACTCCGTCTAAGGAGGAGGAGGAGAAAAGTGATCAAGTCGATGTCACTGAGTCCATGGAAGTTAATTTCGACTCCGAGGATTATAGGGAGAACATTGATAGTATTGTTAATGGGAGTGAGAACAAAATTCTTGTAACCAAGGAAGTCGCTGAGACTCCGTCTAAGGAGGAGGAGGAGAAAAGTGATCAAGTCGATGTCACTGAGTCCATGGAAGTTAATTTCGACTCCGAGGATTATAGGGAGAACATTGATAGTATTGTCAATGAGAAGAAAATTCTTGTTAACCCGGAAATTAAGGAGAATGTTGAGTGTACTGTCCGTGAGAATGAGAAGAAAATTGTTATCATCCCCGAAACCGAGCTCTTTGATGACGATGAAACATTTTATGTACATACATTTTTTTTTTTTACTCCTATAACGCATTTTGAAGTACTCATTTAACAGAGTCAATTATTTGTTTTAGGTTCCTAATAAAGAAGAAGATGGTGATAATAAAGACAGTGGATACAAAGAGTTTAGTTACGATAGTAGTAATCAAAATAAAGCTGTTGAACCATTTCGTTTGATTGATGGTAATATGGTTAAGCAAAATACAATAGAATCTCACGACAAGCTAAATAGCAAAGAAAGCAAAGTTTGTCATCGATCGGATGTTAAGGATGACGAGCAGTTTTCTATAACTAGAGAGATTTTTTCAGAGTACAAATCGAGTTTATTTACACATGAAACTACGGATAAAAGGCCGAAAAGGGACAGTTTAAGTCGAAGTAGCCCAGACACATCATTATCAGTGGTAAATTTCCATTTATTCAAATTTTAATGTCTGCCTACTTTCTTTTGTTAATAAGTATATCTGTTAATTATAGCAAAGATTTGCAAGTAAACGTGTTGTGAAAACAAATACAAAAAAGAACACAATAATTCAAGGGCAACGAAGTTTGTTAAATATGTTTGGTTTTCAAAAAAAGTAAGTATACTTAAAATCTTCCTGATGTTAATGAATGTTCGTAGTTTACTTGAGTTTTAAAATTTATTTTAGGAATAGTTTCCAACATTAACGGGGAAACAAAAAAAAATATTGAAATTATCTAAGTTTGAATTTTGAATCTTTAATATTGACAGTATTAAGACTTCCCGCTACAGGGTAGGAAAACACTGCATTTATCTGTTTATGTGAGCCAACTAAGTGTTAATTTATTATTACTTGAAGATCTGTTTATTTTGACTGTTGCTGTGCAAGTACGTGTAGAATTGTACATATACACTATACTTTATATCTATACATATTTTTTTACAACGGAAATAAATGAAATTATTTGAGCATAACATCGATTTTATCTTTATTTATAAATCTTACACTGATAATTAACTTAATCAAGTTTTCCTAATATTTTACATGTTTTTTCAAACAAATATACAGTATATTCCGTAAAAATTAAAAAACCATCAACACCTTCTACTTCCTCCTCTTTCTACCACCAACTTTTCTCCTGAAATCACGATTTCCTTTGCCTGCTTTGGGTTTCTTGCTCGTTTTTGGAGTCGACTCTTTCATCTGGCCCGACTTCTTTTTCTTCTTTTTAGACACTTTGCCACCCTTGGTTTTTCTAAGAGCATCTTTTTTGGGATTTTCGTTGAAGCGACCCATAGAGGCCGTAGACACATCAGCCACCTTAAATTCATACAAGTAAAATTAATTACACCTGCCGTAAGAACAAGACACCTAAAAAAAAAAAAAAAAAAAAAAAAAAAACAATTTAAAGATGAAGTGTACCTTTGCACCAACATCCAGCTGCTTGGCATCCCTGAAGTGTTCCGTACTGGGCAGACCAACTTTAGGAACCTTGATATTCTTCTTCTTGGCCAAATTTCTGAGCCTCTGCAGCTCGTTCTTGGCAACCTTCTCCTTCTTGGCCGTCTTGAGAGCTTCGCGTGGATCCTCGCGAGGCGTGCCATCCTCGCCACACTCGATGAGCCACTCCTTTTGTTTATCAGCCTGGGCACGTTTGAAGCCAAAGTTGGGTATCCATTTTTGGAGCTGTTCGTCCCATTTGAGTTTGGAGCGACCCTTCTTTTTCGTCCGGATGCCCTTCTCCTTGGCGAATTGTTGCCATTTCGTGAGCGGCTTGGGCTTCGGTAGTTTGCGCGCTCTGGGCAAGAGATAGTTGGGCTTCGGGAGTTCGGCGACGATCACTTCTTCGACACACTTGGTCGGCAAGCTCCAGACTTTGTTGACGAGCAGCTGCACGTTGTCGCGCGTCGTTGCCTGTAGATTTGACTCTTTGTCCGTTTTCAGGTCGAGGGCATTGTAGTCGGAAAGCAAGAGGGTGCCCTCGTCTATTTCGACCTCGATTTCTTTTTCCTTAGACTCGCTCAACGGAGCTGACAGTATTTTATTTACTACCTCCATCTTTTGAGGTTAGATAACAAAACCGACCTAAACAACGCACTACACGTGCGTGTGTCGGCGAGAGTGAGACTGATGATGTGATTGTGATGATGCAGATGCAGTGATTCAGAATTTTAGGAGCCACTTTTCGCGAAAAAATGAAGACCGCTAGATGGCGCTGATCCAAATAATCATTACCACTTACAGTAGAGCCATGTGATCAATTATAAACCAGCCGCAACTAATACTGTAGATGGATAATAACAAGTTTAAATTTTCTGTGCTATTTGCGTCAAGTTTACAATGCTCCCGGGACGAAACATAAAATAATCTTTTCTCTCCAGAAGTATAAATATTTTACTTATATGGTTTATAAAATCGACCGAGATGTTGTTCATGACAAAAAAAAAAAAAAAAATAAAAAAATAAAAAAATTACCCACCAATAACGACAGTTATTAAATTTCATTCTCAGTTTTATATCCGAACTCAGTTTGTAAAATTTCGCCAATATAATTTTTGCACGGGAAGAAGAAGAAAAGCTATGATTCACTTAAAAAAAAAAAAAAAAAAAAAGCACAAAAACCAACGGCCGACAAGACAATCGAAGAAAGTCTTAAATCATCATCATGTTTATCTCACACGCGACTAATAACGAAAACAAAAAATGTGCGGTTACACAACGGGCGTTGCCGTAAATCGCGACTCGAGCACATATACTTATATATATACAAAAGTACTTATCCATCAAATTGAACGAAGCAAGATGATGATGATGATGATGGTATAGACGTAAGTAGCGCGTGGGCGATGTAATAGCAACGACGATGACGCGATGCAATATTATGGGTGACGGACGGAGCGACAAAAAACGACGATAAACAACAATGGGTATTACACATATACTTATACACACCCCACGTATATAATATTATGTACTAGCGATTCGTACAAATCACGAGGCACACGAGACGATGTGTCACTTTGTTTATCGAGCGTTTCGCGTCTCCTCGACCAGCTCCGCGCGTCATTTTAATTTGAAACGTCCACTTTGCGAGATAGAATCTTTTTTTTTTTTTTTTTTGCAAACTATTTAGAAAATGTAAAGCTACAAACTTGTTCAATTAGCTTTACATGGTAAATAAAAGAGTCGTATCGAACGAAAATTCAAGTGCTCTCTGGGCGAATGAGCAATGCTACACAAACATGTCGTGCATGCATATTTATGAAAAAGGTATATGTATCTCTCTGGGCACGCATGTACGTAATCTTCAAGGCCTCGATGACGTGAAAAAAAAAAAAAAAAAAAAAAAAAAAAATAACGATCAGCGCGCGTACGTACCTTTAATGTCGTACTCGTGGGCAATTAGGTGATTTCAAAAAGTGGATGTCACTACTCGAAGAAGACAAGGTCCTCTCCCTCGTACTCGCATGTATATATTATACACACGTGTATGCTTTAATAGCCTCACCCATTTTTGACGCATAAATCGGTATACTTTGATTTTTCATGCATTACCCGATGCACACATGATCGTTTGTAAAAGTAAATCCTGGAAAATCGTAAATAATAAAGTGGGATGCGATGACCGGCATGTGATTGACGGCTTTTTCGCTCTCTGTCCCTCGTTGAAATGTATTTGTGTGTAGTTTTAATCGGCGATCGGTATAAAAACAGCAGATTGACGAACAACGGGACGTTTTCTTCCAAAAGAAATCGTATATATGCAGTACCGGGACGAACAAATAAAATGACAAATGAGCGAAAGCATCATTTTTTTAAACAATGGGTGTACTCACTCTCGAAGGAGGCGTCATTGTACTCCTCGCGTATATATGCACAACGATTCAGAGGCAAGAAAAACAACAATATACACACGTAGAAGCCGAACGCATGCGCGATAAATCGGCAAGCGGTGACTTTTTAAGGTCCCCCCTATATGCATGGGTGTACTGTGGGGAGATCGGCAGTGGCGAAGTAGCGTCCATCTCGTACGTATATGTACGAGTGAACATATATTTATATAGGGTCTGTGGATACAGGATATAGTCTGCGAGCTATTATCGAACATATATATTATATAGAAATCGTTATCATGTGCCGCTGGCTTGGATGCCAGTGAACGCCTATGGGACTCTGTGATCGTCAGGTGCGTGTCCACAGGTTTTTTTCTACTTCCTTTTTTTTTTTTTTTATACGTTTCATGTAGTTTTCGTGTGGATGCACAGTGACTTAAAAAAAAAAAAATATATACATCTTTTTTCAAGATTCCTACATCGCATTTTGGTAAGTGTGCTTTTTTGGTACTCCATACTTGCTTCGTAAATACCTTATTTTGCGTGTATTTTTGTTTTTGAATGTCAATGAAGCAAAATTTGTAGTCATATTGTGTCACATTTTTATTTGCTTTTGAAAAAATCAAGATCCTTTACATAATTTTAGTAAATAATGTGTCAGCTAAAAAAAAAGAAAAAAAAGAAAATCTACTTAAAAACCTAAGGCGCGTAGAACGTGTTCCAAGACAAAAAGGGTTTGAAGGGGAGGGGGGATTCAGTGATGTTGCTGACGCGTATATGTATACGTATACATGTGCGTCAGGAGTGGCCTTTGAAGAAAGAAAAAAAAAAAAAGGGATACCGGTCATAAAAAGCAGGTACAGCTGCAGCGTCCATCGGAGCTCGGTATCACATATCGTGGGGAGGTCACTGACACACGCGCTCCCGGAGGGAATTCTGCCTTTTCCATGTACTTATACCTTCATGCGTTACAAATATCTTCTCCGTGCTCTCTTTCTCACTTTGTACACCCATGCATATTGTACAACTCGCTTTGTACTTCTATTGTTATTATTTCTTTTTTTTTTTATGCCGTTAACGCGTACTTCTTTTTTTATGACTCGCGGTGCAGGCGATCGGTTCCGGTGCTCAATTGTCCGTGTCGTGAGGTGTATTGGCTTCGCCTTTTTTGTTTACGCTTGCATGAGTTACAGTGGGAAAAAAATGTTTGTTTGTTTATACTAAAAATTAGGGACATTAACAGGACACTTGTATAACTGCACTTACACGTGATAATTCGTTCGCGCCCGCATCATGTGATTCAATTTCCATTGCGTAAGATAAATCGACTACTAAGCTCAATCACGTGTTTACTTGTAATCTCAACAACAATTGCAGTTAAGTGTAATCGCTTTGATTTTTTTTTTTNCATTTACGAGAAACTTGTTTACGTTCTGTGGATATAGTTTGTTTTTCCTTCCGACAATCCCACGAAAACTGTCAGTTGGAAAATCATTTTTTTTTTTTTTTTTAAATTAAATAATCGGTGTAATATTCTCATTTAGTTCAGATCCACGAAATCTCAACGAACCCAGGCAAGTTTGGAATCTTTCATGGACGGTTTGTTTGAGAACAAGTACGCCGTACCGGTCGAGGAGCCACCGGCTAACGATACTCTGTTGCGCGTGAGTGCGAATTTACCCTTATAGTAAATCGAGTCACGTCTCACATGAATAATACTTGTCTAAATGAAAAAAAAAGGCTTATAAAAACTGCCCGGCGTGGGAGAAGAATTTGGTACACGATCCCGTGGACACAGAGTCCGAGAGGTTCATCCTTGGCTACGAGTACCAAACTGTCATTGCCAACGTCAGCAGGAGACTGGGCTTCAAGTACCAAATCGACAATGGTAACAATCCCATGTGCTGCGCTTATCGAAGTTTCATACGTTAAAAATATTATTTAATTGTTTATTCATAAAAAAAAGTTACAAACAAAAATTAATAATAATGATAAATAAATTGCAGATTTGAGGCTACGATAATATTTACCATTGATCTATTTTGTGTATGTTGTTAAAAAAATATACTTCACCAATAACTCAAAGGAAGAAAAAAAAAATACGATGATGAATCACGCGCATTACGTACGACTGCAAAAGTTACATATTCACGGTAACGCGACACTTGCGTCGAAAGTGTCACCGAGCGCGCGTCTCTTAGCTATTATGGTACAAGAGGTAAAAATTTTTTTTTTTCAGCACCTCGACGTCCACTGCACTGCGAAAAACCATTTAAAATAAGCAAAAAACACCTTTTATTTTACAAATTTTAATTATCGAAGCCAATTAGTGCCCCGGCGAGTGTCTATTGTATACTTTTTTTTGCCAGACACCCGTAACTCTATAGATGCCGAGTTTCGCAATTGCTCTGTTATATTTTAACTCTTGGGAATAAAACCTAAATGATTTAAACGTTATTTTCTCTCCCACTTTATTGTGCGTTGATTCCCAAAAAAACAGCATCTGCAACGCGTAATGGAATTTTTTTCGTTGTTGTTTTTCGACTAAACAATACAAGGTCTTACAGGCGTGGGAATCCGAAAATAATATGAAAACGGCCTCGATGATCCTGGCGGTACTCGCGGCCTTGGTAGTCCAAGGCGCGGCCAGGGAGTACGACTACTGTTACGCGTACGACAACGACCATTACCTTCTCATGGGCACCAAGACGGCTTATCAGTTTGTTTACGGCAGGTCCCGGATACCACCCGTTCCGAGTGAGTACATACATGTATATAGTTTTGCCTATATATATACTTAAGCTTGGGCACGGACACGTCTTCAATTTTTCTTGAATTAAATATTTAGCTAAAATTGTGACGCGTTGGTTTATGATTAAAAATTTTTTTTTTTATTACTTCTTATTAGTGTAATTTTTTTGACAAAAACATTATGTAACAATTGTAAGGAAAAAAAAAACAATTTTTGTACAAAAGTATTTTAAAATTTCATACCTGCAATATACTCTAATATTTAATATCCATATGAAAACTATTTTTCAGTCTCTTATTGTGAATAGTGACAAATAGAAATTATTTTTTAGCAGAGTGCACTTTATCCAGAAAAAAAAATTTTTCTTTTAAAATTTCCAAGAGCAGAAAATGATCTACAGCTTAAAATTACCACGCAGTTAAAATTTTTCACATATTTGCTCGTCTTACTGTAATTTGTCAGTGTCCTAAATTTTACATCGACAAGAAGGTTGGTATGTGTCCAGACTTGGGCAGGACAACTGTTTAATTTTTTTTAAATACCATTTTTTGCCAAAAGTGTGACGCATTATTTATGCTAATAACATTTTTTTCAAGTACTATTTAGAACACAGTGTTTAACATAATGTTTTTCCGAAAAAAAAAAAAAAACAATACATCAAAATTTAAAAGAAAAAATTGTCAAACTATGCGAGAATAAAGTACTTATGTGCTAGAAAAGAAAAATTGTTTTACTTGTTCATCGTGAATAGTAATGATTTTTTTTTTCAAAAAGTTTTTTCACGTTAAAAAAAAAATTTTTTCTTTCTCAAGTATTAAAAACAATTACGCTCAAGTCTTTTGCCATCACCGTCTCGAGAATCCATAAGTAGGTTATTACAACTGAGCACTCGCGAAGAGAGAGAGAGAGAAGCGAGTCGCCGCCGGCTCAGTGGGTCAGTTGCTAATTAAATGACATTGTGTCGCTAAATGGCTCATACTCGTCGAAAATTCGTGAATCTTTAATTGCCCAATCGTACCATTATGAGCGTACTCTTTTTTTTTTCATCCCGTTGCAAATAATTAATTGTTTGTCTAAAATTATCAATATTAAATAGTCTATATTGAGACCCACGTTAAAAAATGTCTGTCCACTCAGGCTGCACGCCCATACAGATATGGATATTAGCGAGACACGGGACCCGCTACCCCGGCCGAGAATTCATAAGGCGCTTGCCCAAGCTCCTCAGTCTTCGGGACCAAATAATCAACGACAACGAGCCGTGTGAGTGCCCCATTTATTATTACTTTTTACACCCGCAAAGAAAAAAAANGATATGGATATTAGCGAGACACGGGACCCGCTACCCCGGCCGAGAATTCATAAGGCGCTTGCCCAAGCTCCTCAGTCTTCGGGACCAAATAATCAACGACAACGAGCCGTGTGAGTGCCCCATTTATTATTACTTTTTACACCCGCAAAGAAAAAAAAAAAAAAAAAAAAAAAAAAACTAAAAAAAACCATTGCCGATAAATCGGCAGTCGGTAGGCTGTGCGGTGCCGATCTTGAGTTTTTGAGGAACTGGAGACCCAATCCGAACATGAACGAGGCCATGGCCGATTTTTTGACACCCCAGGGCGAGCAGGACATTAGACTGTTGGCCAAACGACTGCAGAGCGAGTTTCCCGAGTTACTGAGACCCGCACCTCAGAACATCAATCAGGAGAACTACAAGGTGTGCATAATCAATACATGTAAATCATTTTTTTTTTTTTTTTTTAAATTAAATAATCGGTGTAATATTTATGTGAGCCAACTAAGTGTTAATTTATTATTACTTGAAGATCTGTTTATTTTGACTGTTGCTGTGCAAGTACGTGTAGAATTGTACATATACACTATACTTTATATCTATACATATTTTTTTACAACGGAAATAAATGAAATTATTTGAGCATAACATCGATTTTATCNGTTCGTGACAAAAATGTTGCATTTTCATGAGATCATCAATTTTTCTTGACCATATTTTGATCCAGTAGTTAAAGCACGAAAACATTTTTTTTTCTTTTTTTCATCCTAAAATGTTTTTTCTTACAAATTATGAAAGTAATATCTTAAAAAAGTAAGTAGTTAAAAAAAAAAATATTATTTCAATTCTAATGCATTAAGATAAGTAATGGTTTTCTTTTTTATATTTATGAATATTAAATTGGAATGTATGATTCCACGATTAAAAAAAGAAAACAAATAATTAGTTGTTATTTACAAACATTATTAACAGATATTCGAAAAATTTCATATTTATTGATCACAATGTGAGACGTAGGTAACTTAGAACGAAAACAAACAAACAAAATAATAATCGATAACAACCAGCATTAACATTTATGAAACACTTTATATTCGGTCTTGAATATGGACTTTGTTGATTACTATTATTTTTATTGCTTCAAGATTCCATCCAGTTGATGTACGACATGTGCCGGTACGAGAAAGCCTTGGAAATCGACCGGTTGTCCACGTGGTGTTCCGTTTTCAGCAAAGACGAGCTCAAGACTCTGGAGTACCTGGAGGACCTCGATTACTACTACTATTCCGGCCCAGGGCGTGAAATCAACACAAAACTCGGTTGTCCGCTCATGAAGGATTTGTTCGATCATTTCCGGTAAACGAAAATAATTTCCACCACGTGCACTCGGAGAAGCGAAAAATCACTATTCCGCGTAATAATCCGATCGCAGGGGGTAATTGCTCGTCCTACGAAAATTTAATCGCCGGAATTGTTGACATCACTGTCCGATTGTTACGCAGAACAGTCGGACTTGGACGAAATTTTTTAACACGAAAAATCGTGCGACACATTTTTCTTTTAGATAATTAATTTGGTCAAATACTTTGGACAATTTTTTCTCTTTTTTACAAGTAACGATAATAAAATAATTTTTAGTCTAAATATAATCTAATACTTTTGAGCGATTTTTTTATAAAAGTAAATTGAGAGAAAAATAATAAAAATAATAGAGAAGTTCCAGCAAAAATTATAACCATTTTGCACAGTAAATCAGATGCAAATTGGCAAAAAAAAGAAAAGTTGTTATTTTTAACAGTAAAGGTTATTGTTTCAACAGTTAAAGTTATGGTTCGAAAAGTAAAAATTGCGGTAAGAAAAGTAAACATTCCCATGCGGGAAAGTAAAATTTATCAACCGATCCTTTGAAGGTTCACTGTTCCAGCGTATAATAAAAATAATATTTTTTTTTTTTGCCACGTTGCATCCAATATTTACTGTGCGTAATGGTATTTTTTGCTGGAATTTCTCTACAATTTTTATTATTTTTTTTCTCTTCCAATTATATCGGTACGTAGAATTGCCGATTTTCAACCCCACACCGATTTGCTTTCAGTAACTTGGAGCGTGGAAATTTCAACAACGAGCCCAAGGGTGTTTTCTACTTTTCCCACACGGTAACGCTCCAGACGCTCCTGGACGCCCTGGGGACGAACAAGGACCCCACGCCCCTGAGGGCCGACAACTACCGGTCCATGTACAAGAGGAGCTTCCGCACCTCGACCCTCGGCTCGTTCGCCTCGAATTTGATTGCTGTATTTTACAGGTATGAAAAAATACATTTTTTTTACTCTCGAACAAGTGAAAAAAAAAAAAAAAAATCTCCAACAGGTGCAGCGATCCGCGATCGCCGAACAAAGTGATGTTCTACCAAAACGAGGCGCCAGTGCCACTGGACGGCTGCAGCGTCGGGCTCTGCGATTGGGAGTATTTGAAGGAAAAATTCGGCGGAGCAGCGGACGAGTGTAGCCTAGATTTTTGCTACAACACCGGTAGCGGATTGACGGCAAGTTACGTCGCATTGGCTGGACTGATGTTGGCGATCACACGTTTTGGCCTGTGAATTGATTTTTACGGCTCGAATCTATGTATATATTATGTATTGCGTTGTTTCATAATATTATTCTGAGATCGGATGATTTCTTCAACTTTGCTGCAGCGTGTCAATTTTTTTACATGGGTAAATTCATACGTACGACTTTTTATTATAAAGAAGAACAAAAATTAACAGTATTGCGTGTTTATGTTAAAATGCTGCAACGAACAAATCTAGATGGTATTCACAGCAGAGAAAGTATTATTTTTTCATACCTCGAATTAATTTGTTTCAACATTCGGTAATTGTTACAAGGGGGTTTTCGAGGATTCTGTTCGAATATGAATAATTTGAAAAATAATAAAATAAATAAAAAATATCTTAAAAAAGATCAGTACCTGTAATTTTCACAGAAAACGTCGAGGAAATGTAATTAAAAAAAAAAAAAATTTGATTTAAAGTGATAGAACCTCGGCCTTTAGGATTTATAAGCCGTTCACACTGAACTGTATGTTCTGATAAAGTTTTTTTTTAAATTGACNAATTATATGTGAATAATAAAAATGTTTATAATATTTAATGTTTAATATATGCTTGACAACACACTACGAAAATTAATTCACTATAAATAAAATTATGTAAATAACTATTTATTATTAACATAAAAAATAAACCAACAGAGTAGAAGGTAAGTCTTTCGATACTAAGGGTGTCGTATACCAATCAAGTCCTTTTCTTTTATTCATCACGTGATTCATTTAGATAGTTTTTTTTCATATCGACGATAAATAATTTCTCAACCTACACGATAGTTTGGTTGTGAATAAATATAACGATTTTCCTCACTAAACTTCCGTACCTCATGACTATAGGTATCCTTATATATTTTCATTATATTCAATTCACGTTCGTGACAAAAATGTTGCATTTTCATGAGATCATCAATTTTTCTTGACCATATTTTGATCCAGTAGTTAAAGCACGAAAACATTTTTTTTTCTTTTTTTCATCCTAAAATGTTTTTTCTTACAAATTATGAAAGTAATATCTTAAAAAAGTAAGTAGTTAAAAAAAAAAATATTATTTCAATTCTAATGCATTAAGATAAGTAATGGGACAATTTTCAAGCTGGACCATGTGCCGGAATCATTACCTTCGAAATGACGTGGACTAGGCCGTTGACTCTGTTAATTTTATCAGCCATGTACAGTCATATTCATTAAGAAATTTAAATTTTTTTATAAATAATATGTAAAGGTTGATTGTTCATTTATTCAAATGGCACATTTATGTATCAGTGCCCAATAAACATTTTTATCTAAGGCAATGAGGTAAGGTTTATGAAACCGAAAAAAAAAAAAAAAGATTTGTTACTTTGTTAGAACCCCGCAATAATGACGTCTGTCCCAATGATTTAATAAAATGTAGGTAAACTCTTTGCCCAGATTTTAATTCCAGCACCAAAAATACTTGAGTTAAATAAAAAAAAAAGTTTTTTAAAATCCACACTAGTCCGTTTCAAAAACTCTTCATGTTAATCAATTACTATGAAGTCAAAACACATCGTATTGTATTTTTTTCTTACTTTTTCTAAACTACGTATACCTTATAATATGTGAAATATCCACTAAAGTCATTTTTTTATTGTAGCTTAAAATGAAAAACCTTACAATAAACCCGAAATAAAAATTAAATTAACATGGAATGCTACATACATTTTTCAAATAACATGAATTTCATAACAATCTTAAGAAATTAAAAAAAAACTCATTTAAACGGTTTTTAATCCGCTCAAAAAATTGTGAAATTACTGAGATTTCGATTATAATTATCCACTGAATTTCTTTACAGCAAAAATTACGAAAAACTGTAGAATCATAGTAAAAATGTTTTTCGTTCGGGTGGAAGTCCAAAAAGTTAAACCAAATGGTTTTAACTCTACGCAATGTGGTTTTATAATTTTAAAGGATATTATCTAATTAGAAAATCAATGTAGGATATTATTTAACTAAAAAAATATAATATTTTGGAAGTAACGGAAACCCTAATGCATGTACATTTACATTCCCAGGACCATTCAGCTGTAATCCTTGAAAGAATCACGTTACTCGCAAAATTTATTTATTTAATAAAAATCCAAATTCACTCTACATCGAACATGCATATGTGCATGAATAACCTATTAACATGATTTGTAACAAACGAAATCCATTTTAGAAAATCGAAAGTACTTGACCAACATTGAAAAAATAAAGCAATATATATATATATATATATACACCTCTGACCGATAATGGCTAATTCGTTTCCCTATGCATCCACTACCATGCCTTTTTCGTTCAATAAGTATCAGAAAAATCTGGTATAAACCGGATGTTGCCCATTACCATAGCTTTATCAGTTTTACTAACGACCATAAGTCATGACTTTCCTTATTCCACGAACGATTAAAATTTTAAACACGTGTAACATCTAACGCCAATTATTTTAGGCATTTCGAAGACATCCGGCATGTGCTAGCAATAATTTATGTTTTCTGTAATAATTTGCACTTTTTTTTGCATACGATGTTTGCACCAAAGTCACCAAAAATAGTGGTTGCTAAAAGTGCAAGTTTCCGTATAAAAGAGAAAGCAGCCGTCCCATAAAGAGAGACAAACAAAAAAGGGTGGGAGGGGCTGTGGGGCAGTGTAACACACGCATTATTTAAGCGATGCGAGGAATGTGGCTTTGTCACTCTTAACTGGATTGTTGAGATACAGACAACTATTGTGTTGAAAGCCGAATTTTATGTACCAATTTTTTCTCGAGCCCCAATCGCCAAAGTACAAGTAGATTTTCTAATTTTTTTTTATTTTTTACTGCGATTTCAAGCACATTTATAGTGCATGGTAAGGATGACGCCGTACCAAAAAGTCAACTTTATTAGCCAGACAAAAATGATGGTCCTCTTCCTCGCTATGGCCCTCGCAATGGGACACGCTGTGCCGGTCTCCAACTCCTCGAACGAAGTTGTAAGTACATATATTTTTTGTATCAAGTACATATTTGTTTAATGTTGTATATACATTTATACAACACATCGGTATCGGGTATCGCTTAAAGGAAAAGGTAAACGTGACAAAAACTTTTAGACAAATACTCTCTTGTGCAGTTAATTACAGTCGACATGTAAGGGTCTTACTAGCCAAATCTATTGTTACCTATCATGCCAAATGAAACAAAAAAGTATGAGTATTACTGTGCTTTGATTATAAATCGGTAATAATCTGTTGTCTGGAGACATCCCAAAAATAGTAAATTACTTTTTACTGTTTACATTATCATTTTGATCGAAAATACATTACGGTAAAAGTAATAGGTTGCTGAATAAATTTAATAAATTAAATAAATTTTTTTTGTATTTCTCTCTTATCTTTAGTTATAGCACGGATAAATAGATTCATTAATAAATAGGTTGAAAAATGTATGAGGACGAATAAATAGAAAGCTCCGCTCAAAAAGTAATTTCTAAATTGAAGTACTCATTATAGCACACCCATTATAAGTATTAACGTGCCACGTCGTATTGGTTGTATGATGATAATTTTAACGGCTCACAATTATATTTTTAGAATATGTTGAAAATTTAGACATGACTTTTTTCACTTTTATTGTATTTGTTGAAACTAATAGGAAGTCAAAAAAAAAGTTGAGAGTTAAATATAAATGTTGTCTTTAGGGTTGAGAATTAAAGATCTCGGCCTTAGCCTTAACTTTTGTCATGTAATTGTATCAAAATGTGAAAGAAAATACAATTTTTGAAGGGAAATCGTCAACGCATTAAAAAAAAGTATTTTAATGATATGATTTTCAACACCCTACAATAAAAATTGATTGCACCTATGTGTAAGAAAATTTTGTTTTTCAATTTTGTATTTCAAATTTGTATTTCGTAAATAGTGATGAAGTAACAATTTCTTAGGAAACAAAATTCACAATATTCTCGAAAAAAATTTTTTCAAAATAATTATATCCAAGTAGCGCTGTAAGTATGCGAAAGTGAAATTATTTCGCGTTTGATTGGCATCAATCGCACAAACTATGAACTGAAATTGATCGACTCATCATCATTGCACAATGATATGAGATAATTGCATAAGTGTTAATTAAAAATTTGCATTTTGTAGGAAAAGCATCTCCAAAGATTTGGTTATCTGACCAAAAACAACACGGGAATTGTCAGTAGCAAGACCGAAAACGAAATCAAGGAAGCCCTTCCAAAATTGCAGGTCAGCATAGCCTTTTTTTAAATGATTTCTGACAATATTGGTGGATGTCTTTACTTGATAGATGCGTGAAAATGACCTCATCTTATTGTAGAAATCTGGTGGAATCAGACAGACGGGAGTAGTGGATGAGCCAACATTGAAACCAATAGAGAGTCGACGTTGTGGCGTGTATGATGTATCGGGGAGCAAGAAAAGACGGTCCAAGAGGTCCACACTTTTAACCAAATGGGATAAACTTACTCTGACGTGGAGGTAAAAATTAGAGCCAAATTTTTTTTCTGTATTATTTGGTTATACGTATCATTAAAATATAAAGTGCACTTTTCTTTATAACGTCAAAAAATCACACGAGACAAATAAAAAAAAAGTTTCTATGAAAACAATAAGTTAATTTTTGCTTTTGATGGTGAAAAATGTATAATATGAGACAAAGTATTACGGAAACAACGGTTATATTTTCAAAAAAATGTAATTTATCCAAGGAAAGGAAACAATTTATCGAATAAACTACATACTTACGCAAGTTGATAAATTTTAAATGCTTGCACATATCGTGGGAGGTTAAATATACTTAAATACGTGTGAAATATAAATGATTGAAATATTGTTTACTCTATTACAATTATATTTTTTTAGCGATGGAAAAGTTAAAAATGGTTGATAATTCAAAATTTTTAGGTTTTAATTAAAGTCTGTCGCGTGTCTGACCATATGATTTACTTGTTCTACTTATACATTTTTATGTAGGTAGTGTTGAGTAATACTACTTATAAAATCTGAATAAAAGTAATATTATACGATAGCATTTTCAACAATTTTAAGGGATAATTTTTAATCATCAAATAAAATTTTATGGAGTTAAAAACATCTACTGAACATTTTCATGACTGAAAAATTTTGAAGACGATTCTCACTTTTTTGTATTGTTTGCCATTATATTTAAATTGTAAAAATGTATTATAATTTATTTAGGCTTAAAAAAAATTCAGTAAATTGTTCTAACTTTATTCAATTTCATTTAATAATTTTTCAGTGGATTAAAAATCAATATAAAGTTTGAAAGATTATTTCTTTAAATTTTTAAAAATAATAAAACATTCGAACAGAAAATCAAAATGCATCCGGTGGCATGTGTTTGCTTGTTTCCGGGTTTATACTACAACGAAGAGATTTGTGGGTAGATAGCTAAAAAATAAAATCTGGGATTGAATAGACACCGTATATTTAAATGTGATTATATAATACTTCATTCGCGTACTTGTAAATGCTTTTATTCGTAGAAAGATGAAACAAATTATTAAGTATATTTTCCTGGAGATCATGTACAGAATAGAACATATGTATTTTTATTTTATTAATACAAAATTATTTTTAACTCTTATATGTAGAAAATAGTATTAAAATCTAATTTCTGGTTTGCTACTATATATAGCGTGAAAAAACCAATTCCCTATGGACTTGCATACGACGAAGTAAGGCGAGAGATGCAGCGAGCACTAAATGTGTGGGCAAAACACACAAAACTTGTGTTTGTAGAAAAAATAAACACTGACAAAGTCGACATCGTCATGTCCTTCAAGAGGTAAGTGAATTTTCTTTTTCTACTACTTATAATTTCGAAGTTTATTAAACCAACGAAGAGAGTCAGTTGAACGTATACTTACTTTTTATTTTAAAAAACTAATTTAGAAACTTCATTGGCCTAACGATTCCTTGATTTTTTAATTTTATCGCAGTTTGGTAATGAAAAACCTCTGCCAATTTATTGGCACAATTTTAAATATCACATTAAGATAAAACAAGTTTTTATTTTTTCCCAAATAAGGGAATTAATTTGCTTCAAGGTGCACCCGTCTCTTATTCCAAGACATCCAATGATAGTTGACAGTAACTGACTGTTGGATGTTAAATTTTAAATTTGAAGCACGTGAAATTGGCGATAAGTTGAATGAAATATCATTTCTTCGGGTGATGTGATTTTCAGGAAATCCCATGGTGACAAACATGATTTCGATGGCATTGGAGGTGTACTGGCACATGCTTTCTTTCCAGCGTATGGCTTAAATATCGGCGGCGATATCCACTTTGACGCTGACGAGGATTGGACCGTCGAAAACACTAAAATCGGTTCAAGTAAGTACTGTCGGGCTTATTTTTTTTCGCTTTTTTATCTTGACTCAATTTTTTTTTCTTCATACGAATATTCCATGATAAATGGTTTACTTGGAGTGTAAAAAAAAAAAACTCATTAATTACAATGACAACAATACTAACACTTTTTAATGCATTTACTGGAGAAGCCAGAAGTAACTTTACAACACTGTATCGAATGAACTGAAGTACTTATAATATGAATAAGTAAATAAGCACCTACGGTATTTTTTCTATTTGCAGAATCGCATCTGTTCTCGGCCGCAGTTCACGAACTTGGTCACTCGCTCGGATTGGGGCATACCTCGACAAATGTCAACGATGAGTCGCTGATGTTTGCTTTTTACAAACAGTTGCCTACATATTACGAATTGCCACTATATGATAGGAAAAACATCCAACTGCTGTATGGTACGTAACATCTATTATATTTCTCCTTTTTTTTTTGTCTCAGTAGGTATTAGAAACTTTGAATTTTTTAGAATGCAATTGTTTTGATAGTTGAGGATATACTAAAAGATCATTTAAAAATATTTTTTTATTAGTTTTCTTATTTTTTAAATCTGAACCTGTTACTTGGCTTGTGCTCATCGCTTATGCAACTGAAGACATTTTTTCAATTCTTTTTTTTTTGCTGCTAGAGCAAACAATGAATATTCTTACCAGCCTCTCACCACACTTCCAACATAACTACTTGTCCAAAAATTAAAACACAAAAAATAGAGACTACGTAGCGTGAACTAGTTCATCGTAAAAAAAAATCATCTGATACTTTGTTAGTTTACCGTGTTTCGACTTATTTGCGTGATTGCATTTGCGTACTTTAAAAAAATGCGAAATAAATTAAGCCATAAAAAAAAAAAAAAAAACTTTTTTAAATAATATTGCACAAAATTTAATTTTTAAAATAAACTTTTCAGGAGTTCCAGAAATTAAACGAGGAGAAAAGAATTCTCGATTTACTACCACGACGACACAGATACCTAAGCCTCGATCTAAGCCAAAATCGCTGCAAAGACAAATAAAACTGAGACACAAACATAATTCGTTAAGTTCAATGTCTAACCACATTATAAAACCCCAAACAACCACGCGTCGACCCACCACCAACTATGAGGAGACCCGGGGATGTCATCTCGGGAAGTACGACGCCGTGAGCCTCTTAAGTGGGTCGTTATGGATATTTTCCGGAGAAGTGAGTCATTTATATACATACTACGTATCGTTAATCAATTATTTTCATCGAGTAAAAGGAGTGTTTTATGGTTTCTTGATTAAAATTATGTGCTAAAATAAATATATTCGCAGTATTTGTGGTTGGTGAGAGATATGGAAAACCCTACTTACAAGGAGTCAACCAGAATAGATGGTTACTTCAAATTCAACAAACAAATCGATCACGTGGACGCAGTTTATGAAAGGTCTGATGGTAACATGGTGTTTTTTATTGGTCGTGAGTACTACATCTTCAATAGGCCCAATGTTTTAATATATTCCGGGCCCCTCACCGATTTTGGCTTGCCTCGTAATCTAAAAAAAATTGACGCTGCCATGATCTGGAAACACGACAAAGGGACTTACTTCATTAGCGGAATGAGTTACTGGAAGTATGTGTATTATTATGTGTACTCTTCTGGTTACAAAAAATTCTTTTTTAATTTTATCTTATTTTCTCTCGTCATTTGAGATAACTTACATTTTTTTTTGCAACATGGAAATTTTTTTAATAAGTTTAAGTATTAGAAAAATACATGAAATAAAAACAAAATAAAACAAAAAGGAGCACAAGTATTCATTATTAGTGTTCTGTTGATACAAAAAATTAATCCATCAATTTTTCTAGGTTCGACGAGAACACTAATAGCGTAGAACGAGATTATCCGAGGGACATTAGGAGATTATTTACCAATATCGAGAGGAATTTCAATACTATTTTCAACACAAACGATGGTGAGGAAATTTGTAGTTATTTCAAAACTAATCATTCGAATTATACTTTAATTTTGTTTCATTAAAATAATCAGTTCACGTAAAGCCTGTCGTGATTGTAACATACTATCAAAGCATGTATAACAGATTGTAGGGCGTAGAATTATTATTGACCAATATTACGTCAACTTTTTAAAATTAATTTTCTACTATAACAAATGCTTATAGTGACTATGAAATATAAATCAAACATCTTAATTACACTGTAGCAAGGGTATGACTTCATATGCACACGCAATCATACATCAAGTCAATTGTATATACTCTGTATAGAATAGTTATTATTGTTTATATCAGTACGGTATTTTTAGTTCTACTTATTATATACTCGTAGTAATCATTAATTTATTTTTTATTAATTATTTTGTCGACTATATGGTATATTCAACTGATCAAACAACGTGTATTTTCTGTTTTGAAGTAAGTTAAATGTTACATTATTGAAACAAAAGGATAAAATTATTAATCCCTAGTTCTGAAAAATTGACTATTACCTATTTTCCGAAAATGCTTAACGTCCTTCATTCACATCAATTTTATAATTTACTGAATAATTCTAATTTTCTAAATTTTTTCTAAAACTATTAGGCTCTTTGTCCCATTGCATACAGTTTTCAATTAATTTGAAATGACTTTTCATATAAGGTCACAAAATTGCACCGAAAAAGAGAGAAAAAAGCTTGGTTACAAAATTATTTGCGTGAACCGTTTTTAATTTCAAAATACATAAAATTTTGTTTGTATCAATAAAAATTTATTCCAATTTGATTAGACCTATTGGCCAGTACATTCTCTTCGCATCTGTGAAACTCAGATTTTTCTAAACCTTGGCTCCCCCATCACTGTACTAATTTATTCGTTAACGCATACAAAACAACATTTTAATGTAGTTGAGCATAGCCAACTAATATTTATAATTAAATTTTCTATTCTTTTTTTTTTTTTAGGTACAACGTACTTTTTCAAGGGAAGGTACTTTTGGCAGTTCCATAATGACGCGCGTAGGAAAATAGTAGACACAAATCCCAAATTGTCGTCCCAGTACTGGATGGGCTGCCCCCGAAATGTGGACGACACCAACAAGGCGCATCATCGAGTTATGAGGATCAAGTAACATCGCAATATGTCGCAACGTAATCCAACTGCATAGTTAAACTGACTTTGATGGATGAAGCTTTTGAAGCCTTGAATTCTAATTTAAAATTAATAAATACGTTTTACGGAAAAAGTGACGAAAAATTTTCTTTTTGTTTTTTTTTTTAAATTGAGCTATATTATTAAGAAAAAAAATTATAAAAAATAAGACATATTACTTTTTTTAAATTTTATTTTATCAACTCACAAAAAAATTTTAACAATATGTAATCTAATAAACATTCGATAAGTACAATATACAGATAACCACACACTGTCGTTACTTCGTACTTTTTTTTGCTATTATGACAAGTAAAATTACTTTATATACAAAGGAAAAGCTTTCCTCAAGTTGTTTACTCGTTATTTTTAAAAAACTATTTAGATTAATGACATTACCGTCAAATTTTTACAGCATGATTCTAGTTTTCCTATGATAATTCATTATTTTTATGAAAAAATTTTCAACACAATAGAAATTAAAAGAATAGTTTTCATAACTAATTAATGAACATGAAGGTATAAAACTTTTTTCTTCTGAGTCACAGAAAGATCGAGAAAACATAATTTTATAGCTATGAATCATTAAAATCCGTTGATGAACTATTGCCATATTACTAATTAAATAAAATGATAGTGCTCACCCACACATACATAAATGTACATCATAATAATTTTTAACGCATCTTTAATACAATTCAATATTTTACTGATGTAGGAAGCTTCATCTAAACGCTTTCCACGTCCTCTAGTATTTACATTGGTTTAAAAAAAACCAGATGTATGTTGAGCCAAGTACATGATTATTTAAAACATAAGAAATTAAACAAAAAAAAAAAAATTTTTTTTTTGTATCAAAAAAACAAAAAGCACATTTTCTGATGATGACGAGGTTGATTCCTGAATCAAAAATTACCATTGTGAAAGAGCCTCGTTGACGCATCGTTGAAAATACTGACAAATAACTAAAAAATGTTACTAAAATATAGTTTTTAGTAGGGTTTGCTGCTATGAGAATCGCTTTATCTAAATCGATAAGCATTTGTTAATCAATTTTTTCATAAATTATTTCGAAGTTAATTAATACAAAAATTGTTTTCAAGAAGGCATTGATTATTTATAAAGGATGACCATTGATTTTTCTGAAGATTTTCGGTTTAATGAAATCGACTGCATTACATGTAAGTGTACCAAGAGATGTTTGGTCCACGCTTTTTTTGGCAATGTTACTTTACAATGCATTTTCAGAACCAAAAGTAATACATGGGTGAACTTTCTTTCCAGACAAAAAGTAGTTGCGTTTATTTTATGTATATATATATATATATGCCTTGTCTCATAACTCTATTCACTTTACACGCTTCATAAAAATTAACATTAAGATTTCCTTATTTATTCAAATCTAAGTTTTTGAGAAATTCTATGGTTATTAAACAATTTTTGAGACAGTCAGGTAACATATCTGTTTCATCGCATCTCGAAATAGGTTGTCTGTTATTCGTGTATAGAAAACGTGTATTTTTCAAACGATTTTTTGTGTGGAAAAACAAATTTCTATTCAGTTTTTCAAACTAAGATAAAAATATATTGTACGTATTACATTTTTTTAAAGTATGACATGGATACTTCATAATTAAAGTATATTAAATAAAAATTTAAAAAACCCTGCGATCGTCTACTCGTTTTTTGTATGAGGTCATTATGAAGCCTATAAAAATAAGAGCCAGAAAAGTTGGAAAATTGGTAGATTTAAAAATTAAAGCAGCGGTGCCAAGTAAAAAAAAATGAAACAAAGAAAAGATAAAAAAAAAAAATAATAATAAATGGGGAGGAGAAAAAGGCGTGGGAGGGGCAATTAACTTTCGTTATTTAAACGGTGCGACGAAGGTGGCTTTGTCACTATAAACTGGATTGTTGAGGTACAGGTAACTATTGAGCTTAAAAGACGAATTTTATTACAAAGTACAAGTATATTATTTTATTTTTTTCACTTTTTACTGTGATTTCAAGCATATTGATTGTACAGTACATGGTAAGGATGACGCCGTACCAAAGAGTCAACTTTATTGGCCAGACAAAAATGATGGTCCTCTTCGTCGCTATGGCACTCGCACTGGGACACGCTGTGCCAGTCTCCAACATCTCGAACGAAGTTGTAAGTACTCAAGTTAGGCAAAAATTAATTTATCTTTCTTTTGTGTCAAAGAGATATTTCTTCATGTGTTTTTAGATATATTCATTTAAACGCATTTTACAAAAGTTTCAACATTCGGGTACATATGCAGTAATGACCATTTAGTCATGAAAAGATTATACAATAAATTATGTGCGCTAATAGAAATAATCACTTGTTGTTAACAGATAAGTTAATTAATTAATTTTTAAAGAGCAGGTATTTCTTTGTGTTTCTGCATTACTTTTTTCCTCATTTCTCTAACTGTAAGTGTCACCACAAATTTTTCTTTTATCAACTGGTAATTGGTACTTGCTTGTATTCAAATAACCATTTGGTTACAGTAAATAAGCACTACTCAACTAACCAAGTACTTTTTCGTTCTCGTATATTCGTATGTAAACAAAATATCCCACGTCTGCTTGGCACACGTACATCAATCGTACAAACTATAAACGTAATAATATGTATGTAATGGGGATTAAGCCGAGTATGGTACAAAAAAAAAGGAATTTTCTATAGTCCAGTTGATTAAAACGACATTTATAGAGATTTTGTCTTTAAACATTTTTTCCAATGATTAAAGTATTTTCAATGATTAAGATAAAAGTGTTTTAATTAATGTTTGGTGATCATATTTCACATAATATTTTTTTTTAACGACCGACGCATGGCGACTGGAAGTTAAATTTCGTTTTTTTATTTTTTTGTACCATGTTATCTTAGTCATTAGTATGAGTATTACTTACATACATTTTGCAAAATAAATGTTTGTAAAAATACTTTGCCGTTCAAGTGGTGGCTCCAGGGTCAGTTAAAATTTAATATTACTACGAAAAATAATCTCGTTACTGCAGGAAATTTAATTTGTATTTAATGGAGCATGAGTAAATTGCAAGAAATTCAAGATCTTCTATTGGCAGTGCTATAACAGGCTAATGATTTTTTAAAGTCAGCCACACTAGAATAAAACTCAAAGCCCGTAACGGTACAAAATGCAAAATGCAGTGTACATGTTTCTATAGTATTAAATTATATTGAATTGTATATATGGTAATTATGTGTATAATATGGGTGAAAGGTTGCAAAAGATGAAATTTGTATTTATTGCATTGAAACTCAAACTTTATGAGTATTTTATCTACATTTTGTAGTGTGGAGGTTAGCTGTGTTATATATTATGTGGAAATCCATTTTCTAGAAATTTGGTGAAATCGTGCCAACAAAAGTAGTGGATGGTCCAACATTGAAACCAATAGAGAGTCGACGTTGTGGTGTGGATGTGAATTACGGGTCAGACAACAACAAGAAAAATAGAGAAAAGAGGTCTACATTACTTACAAATAAGTGGAATAAACTTAATCTGACGTGGAGGTATAAATCACTTCAAAATTTGTTTCAATGATTTTCTCTGGGTTTCATAATCATAACTTTAAAAATGTATACGTATAAAGTGTGCTGCGATATACGAAAATATTGTGGACATAGTATGAATTGTCTGTATGTGTTAAATTTCTAAACTATCTTATTCAACCTAAAGAAAGAAACTGAAAATGCTTAACAGTTGAACATTTTTATATTTGCATTTAAATTTTAACAATTTTAACGGTTGTTTGTGGGACCGAAAGATGAAAAAAAAAGATCGAAATGTCTTTACTACAATATTAAAAATTAAATAAGTATACTTAATTTTTAACGGCTTATGTTGCCTTAATAGAACTCTCGTTTATATTTTACTGTACTGAGTAAAAAAGCCTGATTTTTAATGCTTACTTTCTTGAGTATAAAAAAAATTAAAAAAAAAAATTTGGAAAAACCGCGAGATGTTGTTACCGTAAAGCCAACTTTTGACACTTTCTAGTTACACAATAGAAATAACTTAATTATTTAAGTGATTATATCTTGGATACTTTAGATCACCGTGACGTTACGAAGACAAAGCGTTTGTTTTCGTAAAATAAGTGCAGATTATTACCATAATCGAGGCAGTATTTAATTCTATATATTTTTAGTGTTTAATGCTGATAAATGTCCATTTTATCGATACAAAATTATTTCTAACATTTATATGTAGTAGAAAATACAAAGTTTAATCTATTTCTTTGTTTGTTACTAATTATAGTGTAACACAACCGATTCCTGAAGGGCTTGACTACGACGACGTAAGGAAGGAAATAAACCGAGCACTTAATGTATGGGCAAAACACACAAAACTTGTGTTGGCAGAAAAAATAAACAGTGACGATGTCGACATCGTGATGTCCTTCCAACCGTAAGTAACTTCTTTTATCTTTAAGTTTATCTTTAAAATTTGTTAAATCGGCAAAAAGAATCAGTTGAAATTACTTTTAATTAAACTTCGCGAAACAAATTTTTCAAAACTTCCGGCGAATTGATCGTTGTAATGTTTTGCATAATTAATATTTTTAAAATCTTGGCCTTTCTGTGATTAATAAAAGTTTTCTCGATAAATTAGTTTTGTCATCAGTTTATTTGTATAAAGTGATCTAATTAATAAATGTGTTTTCCACTATGTATTTTAGTATTAATACAATAAATTGTAGTCTCAAAAAATATAAAAATTAATGAAACAATTATTGATTATTGATTAAGCATTTACGATTCCAAAAAAACAATTAATTATTGTAGGTAAACATTTTGTGAAACCAAATTGTTTTGAGGAGAAAAAATTGTGTTTTAAGGTGATTTCAAACAAATTTGTCCTATTATTAAAAAGAATTATCAAACAATAAAATAAGCTTTTAAATATTCCTATTTTGGAGGTAGTTCAGTATGCTAAAATTGTCAAGAAATATACGGTTTGAAAATTAAAAATTTTCATTGCATTAGTAAAAAATGGGAAATTTGTATGTCATTTTTTTTGTCGAACGAGCTTCCTCAGATTAAAAGTAGGAAAAAATTAGCAGTAAATTCATCAGCATAAGGTATAAAAAAAAAAGATATTACACGTTTTGGTATCGTTGCAGCTGACTTTCGGATGTTAAATTTTTAACTCGACCTACATGGCACTGGTAGTTGAGCAAAATATTACTTGTTTCGTGTGACATATTTTTTAGGCGAGAACATCGTCACGGTTATAATGATGACATCGATTTTGACGGCAAAGGTCCCGCAGTGGCACACTCCTTTTATCCAAACCATCGTCTCACCGGCGATGTCCACTTTGATGCGGACGAGGATTGGACCATTGAAAACACTAACAGCAGTTCGAGTAAGTAATGTCAGACTAACTTTATTTTGGCTTCTTTATATCTTCTTTTATTTTTTCTCGTTAATATTATTTACTACTAAGTGGTATTGAAAAATAGTTATTCATGTAACAAGACGATTTCCCACATGAGTAGTGACTTCACGGCACATGTCTTTGACATATCACACGAGTACGGAAATAGTTCCATATGAGTTGTGTTTAAGATTTTTCGTGTTAGTCTACGGAAAATCGGTACTTTCCGATGTAAAGCGTTTTTTTTCACTCATGACATTTACACGATAGAAAAACTTTTGTTTCTGCAGAGTGTGCTTAATATTTCATTTTTTACACAATAACAGTGCAGAAAATAACCCAATTTCCACTTTATTGTTACGTAGGGAAGATATTGGTAAGGAGGTGCGTCGCGAGAATGATCAGTATATATATTTTCTTAAACACTTTTATTCGAAATACCTATCTATAAGGCAAAGTCGCGCGTGTGGTTCCGTTCTAGGCTCGCTGTGTCCTTCTGTGGTTATTGCTCGGCGGCTTGATTCGGTAATGCTCGAGTCCCTTGGTAACGCCCGACCTTCTTGATAGCGATCGACTGCCGAATACCGAGAGCGCGAATCAATTCCCGAATGCGCGAATGCCCGACTGTCGCGATTTGAGGCCCGCTGGGCCTTATATTACCTTGTTCCCCACCCGTCGATGGCTTCTTGCTAAAGTAGCCTCGCTGTTACTAGGGAGAGTCAGTATGATATGCCTTGCATATCGTACGTTACACTATTATGAAAAATGTTATGAAATAACAGAGTGTATTCACTTCTAGTTTTAATTTCAAATGAAATATATTAAGTTAACTTGGCCATGGATAGTCATAAAGTAGTATTAAGCTTTAGAGTAGAAAAATCACATATTCGTAACTCATGAAGCCAATTATAAAAATGAAAATGAAAAAATAATCCACTTTGCACGTTCCATTTGGGAACAGATCAACATTTGTACTACGTGGAGGGTAAAATTCGTTTTTAAAATCAATAAATATTGCTATTAATCAATTGATCACTTATTCTGTTTGCAGAAACTCATCTGTTCACGGTCGCGGTTCACGAAATTGGTCACTCCCTCGGATTGGGTGACACTTTGATGGAAGACTCAGTCATGTATCCAATTTACAATCAGTTACCTACAGATTACGAGCTGCCACTTTATGATAGTCAAAGCATTCAAGAGTTATATGGTAAGTGTTAAATTATTTTCCTCTTCTTTTTTTCCTTTACTGTATCTATGAGTACTAGAATCTTTAAATTTATTACGCTTTGATGGTTGTCAGTACTGTGGAAATAGTTAATATAATTCTTTTTTTTACACTCAAACCAGCATTTACAACACAATTTTTTCGTGAAGAATATACAGTGTCGAAAACACTACAACTTCTCATAATAAGCTATGGAATTTTTGCTTATCACTCAGTGAATCGCAGAAATTTATTTAATTTCATTTTAAATATATTCGATTTGGATACATACTCGTATACTGAATTATTTATTTTTCGTACGGTAAACTTTATTTGTTGTGTAATTGATTCTCGATAAAGTTATTGAGAGTCAAATAAATAAATGTAAAATTTTATAAGAAATGCTTGTTGATATCACAGTGAACCCAAGCATCGTTAATTTCTGTGATATCCTCAAAGAAACTTATATTTTTACCCTTACTCTCCTCGTTGATAAGCTTTTTTCAGACAACAATCAAGACAAAATCAATATCTTCTTGAGTCTTGTGGCAGTTCTAGTATGGGCCATCATAAATTAAATTAAATAAATTTTTTACAGGTACAGCCGACTAGTAGCCGCCAAAAAGATGCCGTGGAATCATTGTTTTACCGAAATTAATGGTTGTCTGTTACTTGAAGAAGATTAACGGAATAACATAGTACACAAAAAAGTGTGATAAAGAAATGTTTCATTTTTGTGAGATATTTTCTGAACTATACTTTATACTTAATAGGTCTAATTTGTAAAATATGAAAGCTAAAAACATTTTATTTTACATATATAAGCTACAAAATTTTTAAGTATGTCAATAGGTTTTAGAAATCTGATTCTTTACACACACACACACACACACACACACACACACAAGCATTTATAAAAAATTAAATTTTTAAATATTTAATACTGTATAAAACACTTACAACATGTAAACAAGACAACTTGATACTTTACCAATAAAAAGCTTTTTCAAAACGTATGCAATTTAAGATATTCAAATTCCTTTGCCCCTAACCAGTCGTATAGGTTAAACTAAGCAGATGTTTTCCTTCAGAGAAAAAGAAACGTATAAAAAAGGAGATTTTTTTCAAAGTGGAAAAAATAAGGGATACAGTTTTCAAGAGTGTCCGTTTTAAAATTGTTACTACTTTTACCTTTTCTTTAACTCAATACGATAAATTTAGAAAAAAAAAATTGTAAATTTGATTTTTTTGTACTCAAATACTTACAACCCATTGGACAGTGGGTTCTCTTTGCACCTAAATTTATTCGTTAAATTTAAAGAATACAGAAAAACAATTTTATGAAGTTGAGCAAAGTTATTAATTATTTACGATTGTGTAATTTCATTTTTCTTTGTTCTTTCTTTAATTCAACGTACTTTTTCAACATGACATGATGTCAAAATCTTTTAACAATGAAAATATTAATTTTAGTTCTAGTTTGAAAATAATAAATATGTTTTACGAAAATGTGACGAGAAATTTTTTTATTTTCTTTAAAATGTGCTATATTTGTAATAAAAAAATTATTTAAAATGTATAAACTCACGGTAATAAGAGGTTTTATGTATTATAGTACCTTCAGCTCGTATCCTTTTGTTGTCGTATTTATTATACAAACTGCCAAAAACTTTACTTAAACATTTGACAGATACAAATTGCAGATAGCCGAAAATTATTATTCGTCATATTGTTGCTATTAATAAAATCAGCATTACATAATACAAAATGTTGCATTTTGATGAGTCAATGAAAAAAAACATTTCCTGGTAAATTAAGTAAAAATCCAAATATATTTCGATATTTCTTTACTAACTCGCCAGTAATACGAATATATTGTTGTAAGTAACAAGATAATTGTCAATCAAAAACATCCATCTGAATCAATACTCTCAAAATCGATCACCTTCAGATTGATTGCACTAGATCGATTTTTCCTTGCTAACAACCAAGTAAAAAATATTCGTTAAAAAATTTGGACACTAATATTTTGACATAATATTTAAAAAAAAAGGAAAAAAAAAAATCAGTAATAGNTTTTTTTTTTTAGGTACGACGTACTTTTTCAAGGGAAGGTACTTTTGGCAGTTCGATGACGCGCGTAGGAAAATAGTAGACACAAATCCCAAATTGTCGGCACAATACTGGATGGGCTGCCCCCAAAATGTGGACGACGCTGTCTACTCACGTGATTAAGTGATGCATATGAGCCATCCTAAATTTAATAAAAGCTACAAAATTTGTATATTTTTTTACTGATTGTAAGGATAAAAATAAAAAATCTTAAGGTCTTGATTATAAACATCTTAAATTTAGGTAGTTTTACTCTACTGCTCTAACTATAAACATCTATTGATTCATTGTTGAGATATGGCTGATGACATGTGCGTGGAATCGCATACAAACACAAGTTCAACGCTGTAAAAAATATTATTAACGTATTTTTAACGTAACTTAATATTTAACGATAAAAAGCTTCCACTAAGCCTGCCATACGTAAATGGGGAAAATTTCCAAGTACTTACTCTTGTATTAATATTGGTGATAATAAATCAGATTTATGTTGAGTCAAGTGCATGTTTTTCTTTTGAACAAAAAAAATTTAACGGAATAAAAAGATAATTTTTTTATGTTGGAAAAAATAAATGGCACATTGTATTTGTCCGATAAGGACGAGGTTATTTAACTTTATCAAAATTTTCATCGTGAAAAAGCCTCGTTGAAGCATCGTTTGAAAAGCTAATAAAAAACTACGTGTTACTAAAAAATAGTTTTCATTAGATTTAGCTGATTTGAGAATCGCTTTATCTTAATCGCCTTTTGTCATTGTTTCGGTGTATGACAACCCATTGATTATTTATGAAGGAAATGAACATTGATATTTTTTATAATTTCTGGTATAATAAAATATGTTACATTACTTATAACTGTACCGAGAGATGTTTGGTTACTGTGCCAGAAGATGCATTTTAATTCCTGATTTGAACGATATAGAGAGCTAAAATTATTTGCTGTTTTTTTTCAAGCTAAAAAATAAAACGTGATTTTATACTGGGAAAAAATACCAAAGAATACTTAAATTTGTATGATTTTCTCGAAAATTTTCTCTACTAAAAAAAAATTGCATCTCAAAACCCTTAAAAAAGCCCAGGCTATTGAAACGAAGAATAAAAAGGCCTCTGCTGTCACGTATTAATTAAATTTTTTGTCATGTATGTGTGCAGAAAATCGATATCAACCACACAATTTTTTGTATAAAAATCTAATTAATAAAAATTTTAACATACTGCGATCATTAGTTCCTTGTTTTGTATTTTATCATTGTATCAAAGTTGTCAAAAATAGGAGCCACTGAAGGTGCAAGTCTCCGTATGAACGAGAAAGTAGGTGTCTTTTGGAGTGATAAAAAAAATAAATGGGAGGGGCCGTGTGGCAGTCAAACGCACTTGCTAGTTAAGCCATGCAAGAAAAGTATAGCTGTGTCACTATAAACTGGATTGTTGAGATATAGACAACTATTGAGCTTAAAAGCCGAATTTTTTGTACCAATTTTTCCTCGAGCCCCAATCGCCAAAGTACAAGTAAATTTTTTTTTTTTTTTTATTTTTTACTGCAATTTCAAGCACATTTATAGTACATGGTAAAGATGACGTCGTACCAAAGAGTCAACTTTATTGTCCAGACAAAAATGATGGTCCTCTTACTCGCTATGGCCCTCGCACTGGGACACGCTGTGCCAGTCTCCAACACCTCGAACGAAGTTGTAAGTACTCAAGTTAGACAAAAATTAATTTATCTTTCTTTTGTGTCAAAGAGATATTTCTTCATTGTTTTATGCAAATTTACCATATATAGTAGAGGGTATCGCTTGAAAAAAGGAGTAAATGTAATGATTTTCTTCAATAAAAATAATAATTTTTTTTATCATCTACTAAATACGATACTCACGTATTATTTAAACTTACGAGAGAATAATATAAATATAAAACATAAATCATTTCCAAAATAAAAATATAAATTACATGCATATACTCCTTGAAGTAAAACCTGTGTTTTATGGGTTGTCGATAAGCTTTACGTGATCAAATAAAACAAAAAATATTCGCAGTTTACATGTTTGATGAAACTCAGTAATAACGAGTCAGAGACGATCGATGGTTACTTCGAATTCAACAAAACAATCGATCACGTGGACGCAGTGTACCAGCGCTCCAACGGTGACATGGTGTTTTTTATTGGTAATGAATATTACGTCTTTGATGGATCCAATACATTAAAGTACTCGAGGCCCCTTACCGATCTTGGCTTGCCGGTTGATCTTGAAAAAATTGACGTTGTCATGATCTTAAAGTGCGATCGAGGCACTTATTTTTTTAGGGGCAACAGTTACTGGAAGTATGTATATAGTATTGCGTGTACTTTTAGTTATAAAAATAAGAAAACAATATGAAATGAAATGTAAAAGGATCACAGGTATTCCATTATTTGTGCTTTGTGAGTGCAAAAAAAAATTAATCCACTGATTTTTCTAGGTTCAATGAGGATACTAATGGCGTAGAACGGGATTATCCGAGGGACATAAGAAATTTATTTGGGAATGTCAGTTCGAACATCGATGCAGCTTTCAACACAAATGATGGTGAGGCTGTTGACTTAAGTGTACTTAATTTATTATTAGATCAATTTAACATTATTATTGGTTTATAAATAATTATGTGCTTGAATACAATTACTTGCGAGACAATTCAATCTTTATTTATTAAAATAATATTAAATCTAATACAGCCTATCGCTATTATAATTTATAATATATATTATCAATGCACCAATAATTTCGAACATGGAGGCTGGGGTTGAGTTGCGTCTTTTGAGATATAATACTAATGACTTCTAAAGGTTGAGTTGCGTCCNATTTTTTTCAAAAACTGTTGAAGTTCATATGTCATTTGTATGGAAAATTAATGCATCTGGAGGAGCGTGTTAATTTTTTTTTTTTTTTTTTTTTTTTTTATAGTGTACGAAACATAAGTTCGTAGCATTCTATTATGTAGGAAATCAAAATTATCAAACGTTTGCAAAAAAAGTGCAGAAAATATGCATCCACTATATAAAATGTTTTTGAAAATGTATAATAAATAATGATGAAAAAATTCATACCCATGCATTATTTAACACTACGTTTTTTAGGCATTTTGTAAGTATCAAGTAGGTGCAAACAAAAACTTCGAAATCCTACAATCATCAGCTATTCTGAATAAAGTAGACATCAGGTGACCCGAGTGATATAAAAAAAAATAAAAATGGCGTGATAGAAGAGGCGCAGTGGGGCAGTGAATAACACTCGTTATTTCAGCAATGCGAGTCAGGTGACTTTATTACTATCAATTGGATTGTTGAGATACAGACAACTATTGTGTTTAAAATCGAATTTAGTGTGATAATTATTTCTCAAGTTCCAATAGTAAAAGTACAAGTAGACTTTTTTATTTTTTTATTTTTTACTGCAATTTCAAGCACATTTATAGTACATGGTAAAGATGACGCCGTACCAAAGAGTCAACTTTATTGTCCAGACAAAAATGATGGTCCCCTTACTCGCTATGGCCCTCGCAATGGGACACGCTGTGCCAGTCTCCAACACCTCGAACGAAGTTGTAAGTACTCGAATATCGAAAATCAAATATATAATTTGCACACAAAGTCTTTATTCAGTAAGTGATAATTAGTACTTACTTGTACTTAAATTTATACTCATTAACCGTAAATAATGGCTACTTAACTACTTCTAAAGGTTGAGTTGCGTCCCCGTCATTCCAGTTTTCGGATTTGAAGTGTATATAAATATTGGCGTGTTTAAAATAATTTTAATGCTGTTTAATGTAGGTAATTAACAAATATGAAGATATTTTGTTATCAAAAGGTATCAACTGCTATATTAACAACGTTTTTTGTGAACACTTCCTGAGAAAAATCCAGTCCAAAAATAATTCAAGACAATTTTCTATTTCTGTTTCATTATGTATGTATTATTTACTTAGACCAAGTTTTTAAATTTTAGGCCACCAGCTTTGGCCTACGTGAAAACGGCAATTTCGAATGGGCTTCACTTATTGCATTAGGAGTTACTACTTAAAAGTTTCTTTTTGCATCTGGGAAACTTTGATTTTTCTAGCCCTTAGCTCCCCCCTTATTCCACAAATTTACTCATAAAATTATCATATAGAGAACTACATTTTCATAAAGTTGAGCAATTAATTTATTATGATTTAATTTCCTTTTTTAATCATATTTTTTTTTTTAGGTACGACGTACTTTTTCAAGGGAAGGTACTTTTGGCAGTTCGATGACGCGCGTAGGAAAATAGTAGACACAAATCCCAAATTGTCGGCACAATACTGGATGGGCTGCCCCCAAAATGTGGACGACGCTGTCTACTCACGTGATTAAGTGATGCATATGAGCCATCCTAAATTTAATAAATAAATAAAATTTTATTTCTCACCATATTTAGTAGTTGTCCGTCGTACATGGATAAAACAATTTTTTTACTTTTGAGAGAAATGTAATTTCATTGTGCACCAAAGTGTGTAGAAAAAAACACAGATACTCAATGCATTTTTAATTATTCACTGTGCAAAAAAAAACTTATAACATGTAAACAAGACACCTCAACACCTAATTAATAAAACATTATTTTGAAACGTATGCAATTGAGGCTTTTTAAATTCCTTAGCCCCTGTCATGGTGAAAAGTCAAACCAGGTATATAATTATGTTAAAAATCACGTAGATGTTTTTCTTCGAAGACAAAATTTATTTAAAAAAAGAGATATTTTTACCGCTTCCTTGCCCAAATTACAACGATGTCATTCACCAGAAAAGTCAATCGGGGAAGAGCCTCTTTAGAGTATCATTAAAAATGCTGATAAGAAAAGAAAAATATTCCAATTTCCTGAAAACCAGGATACTACGTGTACGTGTGCCTGAAAAAAATAGTTTTTATTTATATTGTTGTGGACGAGTGATACTTATCTTGAAAGATAAAAAACTATTTTTCACTCTCTGTTATTTTTTTCTTGGTAAAATCTTAAAAAATTTGTATTTAGTATGAACGAGAAAGTAGGTGTCTTTTGGAGTGATAAAAAAAATAAATGGGAGGGGCCGTGTGGCAGTCAAACGCACTTGCTAGTTAAGCCATGCAAGAAAAGTATAGCTGTGTCACTATAAACTGGATTGTTGAGATATAGACAACTATTGAGCTTAAAAGCCGAATTTTTTGTACCAATTTTTCCTCGAGCCCCAATCGCCAAAGTACAAGTAAATTTTTTTTTTTTTTTTATTTTTTACTGCAATTTCAAGCACATTTATAGTACATGGTAAAGATGACGTCGTACCAAAGAGTCAACTTTATTGTCCAGACAAAAATGATGGTCCTCTTACTCGCTATGGCCCTCGCAATGGGACACGCTGTGCCAGTCTCCAACACCTCGAACGAAGTTGTAAGTACTCGAATATCGAAAATCAAATATATAATTTGCACACAAAGTCTTTATTCAGTAAGTGATAATTAGTACTTACTTGTACTTAAATTTATACTCATTAACCGTAAATAATGGCTACTTAACTAACCAACTTCTCCCTCGTTCCCGTGTACATGTATGTAAGTGAAATATTCCTCGTTTTCTTACCACACACTCATTAATCGTAAAAACTACGTACTTGTAACGTATATTGTGAAGGTGATGGTGTGGATCTAAAATTATACGGGAAAAAATAAAAAGTTACACTCATCCCCCAAAGAAGAAGATATAAGCGTTTCTTTATGCATCTTTTGCACGAGTGGCTATTTATAAATATACGTATTTGTATACCGTACGTGGATCAATTTTTAGAAAATACATTTCTTTATGTTTCAGTCAGTTATAAAGTCATTTTAAAATAAAAAGTGTGTGTTTTTTTTTCATAGCGTTACAAAATATTAAAAAATTAGATGAAATTAGACGGTAAAAAGCTATTTCTTTGGGTAGGTGAAAATTATAATTTTATTACAATTTTTTAAAAGCTTGTCATAGTACTTTACTCAGTATTATACTCATCATATTACTATCACCAAATTTTCTTTTAATGCAAATCCAGCATTAATTAGTGAAACCCCCTTTATAATCTTTGTCCATTTTAACATTTGAAATACTAATCCCGTTTTCTTAAAATGACTCATACGCGTGACCAAAATATCTATATAATTAATCGTCTTTTTATCTTTGCACAATAAATTAAAATGATTAAATAAGTATTGTTATGAAAACTCAATTTGGTTTGTCTGTTGCAGGAAAAGCATCTCCAAAGATTTGGTTATCTGACCAAAAACAACACGGGAATTGTCAGTAGCAAGACCGAAAACGAAATCAAGGAAGCCCTTCCNCTTGAAAGATAAAAAACTATTTTTCACTCTCTGTTATTTTTTTCTTGGTAAAATCTTAAAAAATTTGTATTTAACAGCTCTATCGCAGGGCGACCATGGGGTCTCCAGTTGATTTCAGCACCAAAAAATACTATGAAAAGTAAGCGATGATTGCGACTACCGTGATGCATTTTATCTGCGGTTACACCGCGAAAAATACAACTGCCTGTATTGTAATAACTAATCAATCAATTGATAAAACCATGAAAGCTACATTGATTTTCACATTTTTTCATAGCACTCACTTACTGGTTTTTATTAAGAGGCTGATGTAATAAATGAAAGGCTATGTAGTAAGTTTATAACTATTTACCATGCAGTATATTTATTATGATACATGCAAAAAATATTTATTGGAAACAGTTTTTTTTTTTCAAGAGAAGTTGTAATTTTACATTGGACGTAAGTTGGTACTTTTGTTAACGATTTGATAAACACAAAATCACTTTTTTCCAAGTAAACACAATATGTCATCAATGATTGAGTAACGAAGGTTAAAATTATCCATACAGATAATTTCTATACATATGTATACCTAATCTATTATTGATAAATGTTATTTCCGAAATTATATTAATTTCAAGTTAGTCACTAATGACGCGTTGCGCTAGGAAAAAAAAAATTATCCTGTTCTTATCAAGTCATTGACTGAATGGTTCCGAATCGTATTTAAAATGTAAATTTGAACTTTTTTTTTCAATTCAACATCCATCCATTTTTACTGTATAATACGCTTAACATAATGCATACTATTTTTCAATTCAAAATTGTTTGCATATCCTAACATTGCAAACCAACATGACTGACAACATTTGATGGTAAGGATTAAAATCAACTCTTCCCCGTAGAGTTTAAATTTATTTTTCTGTTAAACAATAATCTACTTTTATTGATGACCGCCTTATTAATATAAGCATATTAGATAAAAAATTTTATCACAACAGTTATCCTACGAAATACTTCTTTTTAATTTATGCAATTCGTCACGTGTCACTTTTTCACCTAGTTTCATGGGATAGTCTGAAAAATTTGAATGAGGTAGTTAATAAAACTGATTAATGCCACGCAAAATAGTCATAAAGTCGCCAAAAAAAAGCCACTCACCAAGCGTGACCTTCAAATCTTCATATAATATTAAAAAAAAAAAAAACGTATTTGGTTAATTTCATGTTCTAGCACTAAAAATACCTGTACTTTGAAAAAACACGTATGTCAGTCTCATTAACTTTATCTATTTTCCACGTATCATTAAAAATCAATTTAGGATATGATGTTTTGCCTAATTATAAATGTTTCAAGAAGCCACAATTTTTTGAGACAAGGCTACCTATCCGTTTCGTTGCAACTCCAATTTTTTTACATCGCGACGTTCTCCCTATCCTGTTGACTAATTATTTTTAGTCCATTACGTGCCAAATTTTATTATTTTGTCGTATACCCACTAAAGTCTTTTCTGTCAGTCAATGTAGTTGCCAAATTAATTTTTATTAGAAAACTGCACAACTAACTTTAAAGTTTTTTCAGCCTGAAAAAATTGAGTAAATGTTTCTAGCATTTCGCCAATAAGATTTAATAATTTTAAACAGATTGAAATTTATCAGTACGGGATAAAAAATTTTTTTCAAAAACTGTTGAAGTTCATATGTCATTTGTATGGAAAATTAATGCATCTGGAGGAGCGTGTTAATTTTTTTTTTTTTTTTTTTTGTTTTTTTTTTTTTTTTTT
>NW_019379561.1:1133733-1168630 GCF_000648655.2 Copidosoma floridanum
ATGTATTTTTTAATATGAAATTTTTTAACAATTTAAAAAAGTATTTTACAGTAATCTCTTTTTAATTTTTATAAAAGTTTTAATGAATTAATAAAGATGAGTCGGGCCCAAAGTTTTGCATCTAGTTTTGGCTTTAAATAATGTCGAAAAATCATGAAAAATTTCTAATAATCAAATTTTGAAAATCTTGGTGGACGCAAACGAACCTCGTGTTTTTTGTGATACAACCCAAATACGTGTATACATGTACTATAATTTACTTATATATTTATGTAAAAATGAATTGAGAAAATTTCACTAAAAAGTAATAATATTGATTGATTATTTTTTTTTCATACAAAATTATTTCTAACTTTTATATGCAAAAAATAAATAGTTTAATTTAATTTCTCGTTTGTTCCTATACATAGTATTAAAAAACCAATTCCCTATGGACTTGCATACGACGAGGTAAGGAAGGAAATAAACCGAGCACTTAATGTATGGGCAAAACACACCAAACTTGTGTTTGTAGAAAAAATAAACAGTGACGATGTCGACATCGTGATGTCTTTCCAGTCGTGAGTAAATTTCCATTTTCCTTTAATTATAGCTTTAAAATTTTTTTAAATCACCAGGAAGAGTCAGCTGATTTTTTTTTTTTTTTGAAACAAACAAATTAAGAAAAATTCCTCGATAATTAATTTTTGTAACAACAGTTGAATCACAAATTACTGTAATATCCCAGCACTTTGGCATTGTTGCAGCTGACCTTCGAGTGTTTTATTTAAAATTTGACACACGTAGAATTGGCAGTTGAGTAAAATATTATATTTTTTGTGTGATACACTTTACAGAAAAGAACATGGTGACTACAGTGATTTCGATGGCATGGGAGGGGTAGTGGCACATGCTTTTTATCCAAACCAGAATCTTGCCGGCGATGTCCACTTTGACGCTGATGAGGATTGGACGACTGAAAACTCTGACATCAGTTCGAGTAAGTTATGTTAGGCTACATTTATTTTTGCTTCTGCATATCTCCTATTCTTTATTTTTTACTTTTTCTATACAAATGTTCACGATTTAGTGGTATTAAGACAAATTTAATGATGCAAGAGCCGTTTTTACTTGAAATTTGATAGCAAACAATTAGTTGACATGTTCGTGCATGGTAAATTATTTTTAAGCTCAAAGTGGTAAAGCTACATCTCTATTGGTTTCTCATCGGTATTTACACCCGTAAATCGAAATAAAAACTGTAATGGCCAAAAATGGGTTTTCTTGAAATCAGGACGTGATTGACCAAAAATAAATCATCAATTTACATATTAAATACTTTAGTCCCCCCGTTTTGGTGCTTCCATCACGATAGTGTGACAGAAGTTTGTCAATTTATTTTTATTCAAGCATGTCTTAGTTACAATAAACGATGTACAAAATCCTTTTTTGACCATTCCAGTTATTAAAATGATAAATTTTTGATTGGTTTTTTATTGGAGTGCAACATATAATGTACTTAAATATAATTTGTCTAGCTAACTGCAATAAAAAAAGTAATGTCAATCAAATATTTTTGTCACGTTTTAAATTAATATAACAAAATAATATCCGTAACTCATCGTCTCCTTCTGTTTGCAGAAACGCATCTGTTCTCAACCGCAGTTCACGAAATCGGCCACTCGCTCGGATTGGGGCATACCTCGACAAACGACACCAACGACTCGCTGATGTTTCTCATTTACAAGCAGTTACCTACTGATTACGAGCTGCCACTGTATGATAGGCAAAACATCCAAAAGCTATACGGTAAGAATTTATTTTCCTTTTTTTGTGTATGCACCAATAAGAATTAAAAATTTATTATTTCTCAGAATGAGATTGTTGTGGTTGCTATCAGTACTGTAGACAGGCGTATTTAGTTTCATTTTTACTCCAACCGGTACTCACCACACACAGATTTTTTGAATTTTTGCACACCATTCCATAGATCATAGAAATATTTTTTTTACCAAATTTTTAAAATTAATTTCATCATTTTTCTGAATGTAATTTTCAGGAGCTCCAGTTAATAATCGAAGGGTAATGTATTCTCGACCTGCTACCACAACGACGGCGATACCCAAGCGGAAATCAAATCAAAGACAAATGCAACATCGATTCAAATATTATTCACATGGGTCGCTACCTTATCATGAAATAAAAACTCAAATAACCAGTACAACCACGCGTCGGTCCAATACCAACCTTGAGGAGACCCGGGGATGTGATCTCGGGAAGTACGACGCCGTGAGCCTCTTAAGTGGGTCGCTATGGATATTTTCCGGAGAAGTGGGTCATTTATAAATTAATTATTTCTAGACTAAAAATATAATCCTTGTGCATAGTCAAGGAAATATATTTGGAACTCTAGGAGTAAAACTCCGAACTTAACTGTTTAGAGTTGACTTAAATAAAAATTTCAAATTTAAGAAAAAAAATGCGAAAAACAATTAAAAACATAAACTTGACATTTATCATTTGAAATGTTCGGAAAAAATTTCGGGAAATAGTTGTTAATATCTCACCAAATAAGTGGAGAAGCTATGAAATCCTAGAATAGAAACAATTTCATTGAAACTACTCCATACCTTTCAATTTTATTGTAAAAAAAATTTCAATTTGTTACTCAACCCCACGTTGGAAGACAAAATTTCGTTTCTCTAATATCTCGACTGTCGGGCGTCTCCAAAATGTGTTAAAAAAAAATTTCTGTGCATTTTTCACAAGTTTCAACATTTAATTTCTTTCTTTTTATAGTTTGATCAGATATACCTCCCAAAATGACTCAATAGTGTGATATGGCTTGTCGATTAAACTTTCGTGCTAAAAATAAATGTGTTTGCAGTACTTTTGGATGGCAACAAACATTAAAAAATTCTCTTACAACGAGTCAACCAGAATAGATGGGTACTTCAAATTCGATAAGACAATCGATCACGTGGACGCAGTTTATGAAAGGTCTGACGGTAACGTGGTGTTTTTTATTGGCAGCGAGTATTACGTCTTTAATGGGTCCAATAAATTAATGTACTCGGGGCCCCTCACCGATTTTGGCTTGCCTCGTAATCTAAAAAAAATTGACGCTGCCATGATATGGAAACGCGACAATGGGACTTATTTCTTTAGCGGCAAAAATTATTGGAAGTATGTATTGATATGTAACTTCTTCTGTATGATGCTTGTGTTGACAAAAAAATTTTTTTAGTTTTATTTCATATTTTCCTACGATTAGAGATAACTTTCATTTTTCTAGTAACCTCAAGCGTATGAAAAATACACGAAATAAAAATAAAACCAAAAAGAGTCACAAATAATCATCATTTGGTTTTTTAAAAGGATAAAAACTGACGGTGAGAAAAATCAATGCATCAACTGTTTTAGGTTCAATGAGAATAGTAATCGTGTTAAGGAGATTATTTACGAATATCGGTAAAAACATCGATGCTGCTTTTCACGCAAATAATGGTAAGGGTATATTCACAGGTATACTTAATTATTCGACCAATTTAACGTTATAATTGTTCTGTCGATCAAATGATCAATTACGTACTTAGATTGTATTAGTTGCAAGACAATTTATTATAAACGCTGTAATCATAACTTTATCGATCCATATATTAAAATCCAATCGCCGTAAAATTATTGTTGGACAATATTAGTAAGTCGAGTTTTCGAAATTTATTTTTCATTTTAAATAATAATTAGAATAACTGCTGAGTACGGAGAAAACATTTAATTGACCCTTAATGCAAGCATATACACTACACCTTTGTATACATAAGTACGCAATCATACATCAAATTAGTTAAAATGCTTGCTTGGATATGATTATTTTAAACAATTTAACGCTTACGGAACGACATTTTAATGAAGTTGAGCAAAGCTAACTAATATTTGTAATTAATTTTCCTATTATTTTTTTTTTTTTTTTAGGTACAACGTACTTTTTCAAGGGAAGGTACTTTTGGCAGTTCGACGACGCGCGTAGGAAAATAGTAGACACAAATCCCAAATTGTCGTCCCAGTACTGGATGGGCTGCCCCCAAAATGTGGACCACACCAGCAAAGCACATCATCGAGTTGCGAGTACGTGGTATCGTCGAAATATTCCGCGACCATATTCCACCTACAAGGGAGTAAAATCGATTTGGACGCGCACGGCTTTTGGATAAATTGGAGATTTCACCACTATTTGCAAGGCTTGTAAAGGAAACTCATGATGACGAATGACGATGAAAATGATGTTTCGGGGGATTAATGTGTGCGCGTACCTAAAAAAGCTTCGGTATTTTGCTCGTTTTTTACATCAGGACGCAAATTTAGAATAATACAATACACACCAGGGTCTTTTTAGGATTAATCCGTGATTTTAAAAAGATGTGTATACATTAGGATGTATACGTAATAATGGAGCACGTGATACTAATTCTATTGTTTGAGGAATATCTGTCTTTGCTTTGTTAAACAAGTGCTAATTTTTAGTACGTGTAAAATAATTAAACCAACTGACCAACAAATAATAAATAAAGATGTACAATGAATGTTGAAGCACACAATTGAAATAATAGTCTTATAGTTTTATCAATATATATCAATGTTATTAAGTATGACTGTTTACATACATAAACGCCTACTTATATTACTTACATAACGTACGCACATACCAAATTATTTTTAATTTTATCCAAGGACGTTTTTTTTTTTGTAGATAATTTCATAATTTTTCAAATTATCATTATAATTTTCTCTGAATTAGGCTAAGCTTCCATTGATGAAATTTTTCCTCTCTATGAGGGTATCATGAACTCCCAAACTCATTCTGAGAATTTGTATGATGATTTGTTCGTCAGTGGCATTTTCGAGGGTTGGGTGTGCCTTCGGTAGAAAAAATAGGGTTCGCACCTGGTTGCGCATGTCGCCAAGACAAGCACCAGACCAGAACTCCTTGTGCTTGCCTCGATTCGATGTGCCTATTATTTTTCCTACCAAAGGCACACCCAACCCTCGAAAACGCCCAAGGTTGGAAATATACTATTTGCATCCAACATTATTGTCTGTAAGATAAAATTAACGTTACAAATCGCAAAGAAATGGTAAAAAATAATGGCACAGAGTTGGCAACAACAGTATAGTTTATTCCCTCACATCAGCTGTGCCTTTTTTTTAGCCACTTGTTTACTTTGAAGACTTGGTTACGTGTACAAACTGCACTCGCAGCCCTGAAGATCGGTATAAGGAAAGAACGCCCTTCACGGCAAATACTTAATTACGCTTCAGCTACTTGTAACAGAAATTATCGCGTATCCAAACTCGGATCGTTTGGTGCCAATATCATGACTGTCATGATTAGGTACGTATAAAACGTCACAGTTGCGATAAATCACGTAACAAACTTGTGTTTTTGGAAAAACCCGTGTTTACTATGTATAACGTTCAAAACACGAGTCGTGCTAACTGGGGTAATGGGATTGTGGAAATTTTTTCATTCAAGTACAATATATTCGACATCACAATTGTATCGGCTCATCAAAATAATACTGCAAAATACACAAGGTGAGCCATCACACGTGATGGAGTCACCTGCTCGAAAATCGCGTGCACGGATGGGCTCTGCGGGTGAAACGATTTGAAAAAAAGAGTACGGCTCTAGCGTCGAAGATCGCAGCTTGGAGTTTTTGCGGCAACGGCTCTATTTTTGCACACCGAAAGTCAAGAGTGTATCATATATTCCTTGACGCCTATACAATTCTCGAATCAATAAAACGTACACTCGACTAGAGATCTGATTTTTAAATTTCTCGAGCGTATAAATTTTGTTTATCAAAAACAGAACAGAACAAAAAAAAAAAAAAAAAAGTGTGTCACACATTTAATACTCAAGAGAAGAGAGAAGGTCAAGGGACACGTTAACAGTTGTAATAGATGAGATGAACGAAAAACAGGCCGCCGCGGCGTAAGAAGAAGAAAAAAAAAAGTTATCTCCGTCGCGATAGGCTCTCGCGTACTTTGCTTTAATCTTTCAGCCCGCGTGTATATAAAAACTGATGAAACGAGAGCGCCGAGAGTCATCGCGATACGCCATGAAAAATCCACATAAAGTACACGAGCACAATAGTGATCCCTCGGCTCGCGCGCGAAAGAAACCATGTTCTCGTTGCTCCTCTTCCTCGTCCACCAAACATCTAGCTCGATCGTGACAACGAGCGACCGCGTGATCCTTACCGGGGCCTCGTACTTCCGGCCTATGGTCGCGAAAACCTACGACCAGCTGATCTTCGTGTCCTTCCCGCGCGAGCCGGAAACCAAAATCCGCTTGGAGCCGGAAAAAATAGCCTACCGTCCCTGCGACGTTCCCTTACCGGCGGTCGGTAAGCTCGGCTGGCCGCTGAGCCTCGACACCCTGGCCAACGGCAAACTCGTCCTCGGCATCCTGACGAGCGAAAGCCTGCTCTCCGTAGTCATAGATCCGGACACTTGCGAGTCCAAGCACGCGCTGCTTACCCTCCACCGTCACGGGATCATCGACTACGATGATGATGGTGTATCGTCGGCAGAGCCGGTGATTGTCGTTGGAGAGGAGTCGTTTGACGTTTTCCTTCCTGGACACATGAACTGCACGGCGGGCAAGGCATGTAGGTTGAGGTACGATCAGAATGCCGTGCTCGTTGGGACGACGGATTTCGAACACGTGCTCGAAGGAGTTCCCTGGGACGTCAGCTCCGTGGGGGAGAAGGAGTTTTCTTGGGGGTACTTTGTTACGAGCTTCGACGAGGATCGGACGGTCGTACGGTTGCTTGATCAGGATCTGCAGGTCAGCGTTGGGCACGATTTTTATTTTTTTATTAATTAAAACGTGTTATTTTTTTAATAAGCTGTATCTCTATAGTCAGCAACGCAACAATCGGTGGGGGTCTAGGGGGTCCGGACCCCCAGCCCCCTAATTATTTCTTGGATTTCTTATAAAATCAAAATTAAACGCATACGAATTTGAAATGTATAGTGTAGGTCCATGATTTAATCTAATCATGTATTTTTTTTAGTCAAGTGGTGCTTGGAAAGATCAATCGATAACAATAATATTCCTTTGCCATACTTTATTCAGCATTAAAATATCCCTTCATGTTTACAAAAAAACTCATGATTACATTTAGTTCATAAAATGTAGAAAGTAACTGAAAATAATTGTAAATAGAATGTTGATGATAATTATGTACAATTTAATCCAGTTAAATCAAAAGTGTGATTCTATTCATTCAATTTTGGAGTGATTTCATATTATTGGACCCCCCCTTTCTCCCCTGAAAATTTGTGATTTTTGCGCCCTACGAGCGAATAATACTTGAAGCGAGATGTGTTTTATTTGAAAAGTGTTGTTAATCTTGATAAGAGTAAAGTAATTATTCCGCCTGAAAACCTTAAATCAAGCGGCGAAAGTGCTATTTTGAGGTGAGAAGGCGGAAAAATTACGAAACCTCTCGATTCGTAAATCGAAGCCTTCGCACACTCGTACGAGATATACTAAAAGAAACAACAACGTATAAATGTACTAGGTAAAAGCCGAAAAGGACCTACCGGGCAAGGCGTTCCTCCACTCGTCCGAGCTCCCCGGCCGGTTAAGCAGCTGTCGGGGCGTCTCGCTTCACGAGCTCGAGTGCGTGCTGTTGGACGAGGAGTTGCGCGCAAGCGCCAGCGTCCGATTGGACGCCCAGCCGTACCGGCGGCACCTGCGCGCCGCGAGACTGGTCAGTTTGCCGGCCGGCGGGGCTTTGCTCTTCTTGGTCCTCCAGCTCGACGGGCAGAGCGAGTTTGTGAGCTACCTGCAGAGGATCGACCCGCATGGCAGGGTCGGACGGGCCCTGCCTTTTCAGGACGACGTGTGCAAGGATCTAGGGAGGCTCGAGAGGCTCACCGTCTCGAGGATGTACGACGGACTGGTTTGCCTGAGCTTGTCGTGCCGGCACTCCATACGCACCAAGTGCGTCCAGACCTGAAATCGAACTTCACCTTTTTTTCCACCCTGGCCCAGTAACTTCATTATGAACTTTTTTTATAGATGTATAACGATTAAACGTACAGATGAATTACGTATATTATTTCATTACTATGCATTTATTTCATATTCTCGAGCAATAAACAATTGGAAATAATTTTATACAAGTCAAAGGTATTTCTTTAGTATAAAATTTTTATTGCCATTTATAGATAAGAGAATTTGTATAACATACTCTGTGTAAAATTAGTTGCTTCTACTAAATTTATTTGTCCAAAGATAATATTCAAAAGGAATAGGATTATGTTTCACTACAATGGATGTGTGCAACTCGATAAAACTGTAACGCAATACTTACATCATATTGCCGTTTTAAATAAAAATATAAATAAAAGAAGTAATCCATATACTTGGTGAAAAAAATCTTATATCATTGTCAACATATTATGGTAAAATACATAATAATGAATATTATTTATTTTTGTGTTGCAATAAAAGGAACATCGAAAGAATTTCTCAGGTTTACTTTGACTAACTTATTATTTCAGACTCTCTATGCTTAAGTAACATCAATTTATATGATTTTTGAATATTATATCCTAGGATTAATCCTATAAAAATTCATTAAGTATACCTGTAGTCACGTAGCATGTGTATTTGCTGAAAAGAGCAGCAGCTGCAGTTGTTGATTGAATTTTCCAGCAAAAGTGGAAAAAATGTATGCAGGTATTCTTGGTGGCGCGACCCAAGGATGAAAAAGTAAAGAAATATTGTCGCAGACGAAGCCAAGAGGATGATAAATGGACGACCTGAGGCTTTTTTTATTTCTCCGTGACGAGTTAGTTGTGGATACCATTTTTCGTGTTCCCATACAACTGGTATTCAGAAATTACAGCTGATCCAATGAAACAGTACAGGTAAAAGGCGGAAAGTAAATGGATGGTTCGCAGTAAATTGTTCAAGAACATGAAGTTTAAATCTCGGGCCAACTGGCAAACAAAAAGTATACATGCCAAATGTTCTTTGGAGAAAAATAATCGATAAAAAAATTTCAAAACTTAAAAAATTGTTGACATAAAAAAAAAATCATCCTCTTCAATTGAATCTTCATCATCAGTGGACAATCACATAAAATTCTTTTTTTTTAAGGTAGGACCTCCGAGTACCGTACTATAGTCAAATTACTGCGCAAGTTCGAGTTTGACTTCGGCAGCAGTATCGATAATGCAGACGACGTGTGTACCCGCATCAGTGCATAAACACGTACGTCTGCTAATGTGACAGAGTAGTTATTTTTTAGTAGTAATTTTACTGTTCGTTATTTTTGTCAGTAAAGTATTTTTGAAATAATGAATGAACATCAAAAAGATTCTGCAAACAAACTATCCAAGCACTCGTTACGTCAAATTCTCATCGATGCCTATAATAAGGATATACAATGTGGAATCAAAATTTTACTATCAACGAGCATTAATCGTAAAGTACGAGTAACGTCTTCCCTTGGTGTTGTTAATATTATAAATAATACCATCAAAAATTGTAATTACTAGATTGTAACATTTACTCATTCATTATAATTTAACAAACATTAATGTGATTAAAAGCTGTGTTCATGAGATTGTACAAAAAAAATTTTATTAAATAAAATTTAATTATAGTATTAATTTATTACCGATATTCATTATTTATTATCAATTTTGTACTAATATTCATTCATATTTATTATTCATTAACCGATATTTTATGTTTCGCGCACAAAAAACAAAAAAAAAATTGACACCACAAGCATTTTCGTTACTACTCGCTTTTAAAAAACCGCGCGCTATCATATACCAATATGGCGGCTTCCCCGACTACCTCTCGTAATCACAAAACCAGTATTTACGTTCGTTTTTGTTAAATATCTCGAGAAATTGGCCGTCAACCCATATTGTGCTCAACACGATCCGAAAGAAGAGGATTTTCTCTACAAGTTCCATATACTCACTTTACTCAGATTTTTGTTTTTTATTCGTAATATGTGATTACGTCACTTTTTTCTCGTTTTTTTGTATGCGCCTGTATAAAACATTCGAACTTTGAGCTTTAATATCTCGAGATTTTGTCCGTCATTGGGCATAACTGAAGGTACCATTGGATTCAGCGGGTCTTCATCTATTTAATTACATAAGTCTTGTACTCCAGATTTAGGCTGAGGTCCTAGCTTAAAGAATAGGTATTGATATTTGGCACTATTTCCGAAATAATTCTGTGTTTAGATCATGGTGTAAGAATAGACTATATCTGGTTTAGATGGAGCAGACTCTCAGACTCCATTAAAACGCACCCTAAGGTCACGTGACACGTGTGTATTTTTTTGCGGAGCAGCCGGAGCAGCTGATGGTTTGAAATTGTCTTGCAGAAGTGAGAGTACCACAAAAAAGTTGCAGGTGTTCTTGATGGTCCAACGGTTAAATTAAGTAAAAGTTCTCTCTCGCGCTGTTAAAGTAAAATGTCGATGCTTGCTGGTCCGAGACGCAAGCAGAAGTGGACACTCAACCCACGAGGCAAACAATGGAGCGAAGGTTAGAAAGCTGTTGTAGCCTCACGTGTGTATTTGATTTTTCATTGATGTTAAAACTATTTATTCACTAGATTCCAGCAAGTTTGGACAGAAGATGCTGGAAAAAATGGGCTGGAGCAGCGGGAAAGGCCTCGGTGCCAAGGAACAGGGTATGGTCGAACACGTGAGGGTCAAAGTGAAAAACGACCAGGTGGGCATCGGATTCGCCAAGGATAAAGATGACCAGTGGACCGGCCATCAGGAAAACTTTGATAGTTTTCTACAAAATTTGCAGAAAGAACAATTTGCACCAACGTCGGAGGAGAATAAGGATAAAATATTGAGTGGCACGTCGTTGGAGGAAAAGTCCAAGAACAGCCTGAAAAGAGTCCAGTAAGTCAGTTAGATTTTTTTTCTCTTTTTTCATGATATTTATATAATTGATAATGTTAACAATTTTAGTTACAAAAAGTTTACACGTGGAAAAGATGTCAACAAGTACAGTTCAAAAGATTTGGCAAATATATTTGGCAAAAAGGATTTGGATGACAAGCCTCAAGGAGCAGAGGAAGAGGATGGTACAATAGCTTACGATGCTGTTGGTGCGGAAGATACAACTGCAGGGGTTCTTACGATCAAGGGTGGAAATATGAACGAATATTTTAGTAAAAAACTCGGTACCAGTGAATTACAGAAGTCAAAGGAATGCAAAGACAACTCTGAGAGCGAAGCTGAAGGCCGTGCTGGATTTGGTTTTTCGCACAAGAGTAAAAGTAAATTTCATCTCGATGAAGATGCAAATTCCAATATCAAAAACTCGTGTAGTGAAAGTGGAAAGTATAAGGGCTTTGGTTTCATAAAAAGTAGTGAAACCAAATCTAAAAATAAGAAATTGAACAATCTTGACTACGTTTTTGATAATCCATGTTTGGATTTAAATATATTGGACAGTCCAGTGGTGAAATCGGATAAAATAGATAATGAGAACTCTGAGTCTGTCAAGAAGCCAAAAAAGAGGAAAACCGACGACATGTGTGAGGATGCATTGGAAAGTGAAAAAACTGAAGTTGATAGAAATATTGAAACGCCAAAGAAAATGAAGAAGAATAAAAAAGAAGTGGTTTCAAACGGGATTGAAAATCTAGCATTAGATTCAAGTTGTTCCGATAAATCAGCGTCAAAGAAAAAAAAGAAGAGTAAAGACTTGGAGGATTTGTCAGGTGGTATCGAAAATACCGGTTTGGATTTGGAATTTCCTGACAATCCCACCCCAAAAAATAGTAAAAAAATTAAAGAAAGTAAAATTACTTTTAATGGTATAGAAAATCCTGCGCTGGATTTGGATCTTCCTGACAGTTCTACACCAAAGAGGCCTAAAAAAAAGAGAGATATCGAAGTTTTATCAGGTGGAATAGAAAATCCTGGTTTGGACTTGGAATTCCCGGACAAGCCAACTCCCAAAAAAACAAAAAGAAAAAAAAATAAAACTGAAATTTCATCCAATGGATTGGAAAATCCAGCTCTCGATCTCAGTTATGCTGAAAATGAAATTTGTACTACAAATAACTTTGAAGTGCCTAGAACATCTGGAGTAGAAAACAATGCGCTTAACTTGTCGGACGAAGATTCACGTAAGAAACGAGTGACTTTTAATGACGAGATAGAATACAGTACAGATAGTGTTAATAAAAAGAAAAAGAAGCTCGACAAGTATGAAGTTGTAAGTGAAAAATCAAAAAAGAGAAAGAGAAGTAAAGAGCCAGTGACCTTTGACAATGAAGCTTTAGACATTGAAGTCATAAACGTGGAAGAGACTGATAACGAAGTGAACGAGAAAAAGAGCAAAAAGTGCAAAAGAAAACGGGAGCGGAGAGTGTCACTCTTGGAAACCATTGAGGAATTTCCCGAAGAAGAAAACTGCGATGACGTTTTAATTGTGAGTGAACAAGACAGTGGGGATGTAAATATAGTAGCTGAGTTTTCTCGTGATGATGTGCAGAAAATTAAAAACGTCGATTCCGTTAAAAAGTCGAAGAAGAAAAAGAGTAAAAAACATAAAGAACAAATAGAGGAACCAAAAATAGCAGAAGAAAAAATGGAAGAAATTGATCTGACGGTGAATGAAACAAAAAAAAAAAAAAAGAAAGAAGAGCCTAAAGTCATTGCGGATGTAGAAAAAAATCAAAATAATGAGGGTTTCAAAGAAAATATTTGTAATCCACACGTAGAAAAGAACACGTGTTTTAGAAAAATTAATACATCGGATGAAGAAGTAATAAGTTTAGAAGAATTTTTCAACAAAACGAATTCAAAGAAAATGAGTGAAAAAACCACTGATACGCTTCAAGCTGAACCAAATAATTATTATGAAAATTCTTGTTTTCAAAGGCCTCAATCGTTCAGAACTCCAAAGCAAATCATGAAATCGTTATTTTTAAGAACTCCTATAGCTGTATTCAAAGGATCCAACATCAATGAAATAAAAGGATATGGTGTGGATTTTCTTAATAACCTGACCGAAAAATATTAGTTTAAATGTTTTGTTTGTCAATAAAATAATCGTTATTGATTCAAATGAAAATATTTTTTAAGGGTGTATATTAATTACGAAACTTTGTACATAAATGTGTATTATTGAATTTTTGAATGCTGCTAGCTAATTATTGTAATTAACAAAAAAAAATTTTTTTGCTTTTTCTCTTGAAAAGCATTTTAAACGTACCTTACGCATTTAATAAAATTTTTTTAAACGAATGCTTTAGTTATACTAATTGTATTGTCCAATACCTTAGGATTATTAATAGTAGCCTTAGATAAAGTAAACTAATAGTACACAATAAATTTCAAAATCATTTGAGCGAGATCGCGTGTTCATTATTTCAATTGTGAAACTACAAATTTATTAATTCTGTTATACTGACGTCGTATCACCGGTCATATTTCATGTATACATTGGCAATCATATCACACATATCACATTTTAAGAAACAACTTTACAATTTTTACAGCACGAGCATGAAAACGAACATTACAATCATTCAATAACTATTGAAAAAACTTTTTGCAAAACTACTTTTTAAATCTTTTGAACAGTCTTTTATATTTTTTGGCTCTTCTCTTTTCTTTGCGTAAGGCTCTTGTTACCTTTGATATTTTTAATTTTGTCTCATCAATCTGTTTTTTAATTGATTCTAGTTCAGAATTATCAATGCTTGTTAGTTTATTTGCATAGATGTACCGAATGTGTTTTTGAGACGCCCTGGCGTTACATTGAGGACATTTTTTTGCAGATTCATTGCTAGAATTCAACCAATGTTTAATACAACTATATCCAAACAGGTGACCACATCGGAGGGAGCATAATCTGTGACTTCCAACGTTGGTCCATGCAGATAAGCAGATAGGACATTTGTGATAAAAATCAACTACCTCATCGTCTGACTGTTTATTATCGTTATCTAATTTAACGCTTTCTAGAAAAAAAGAGCAAAAATTAACGAAAAGATTTAAAAATTTTAAATGAAAGTAATACATTTTTCCATGAAAGAACCACCTTCTTCAATGAAATCTTCATCATCAGAATCAGATTCTACTTGAACCAAGTCTTCTGACTCGGTATTTCCTTCCGAATTATCATAGAGAAATGAAAAGTCATCCAAATCGACTAAATCAGCCTCTGGGCTATCGAAATCACTCTCGTTGGTATTGTTGTCCACATCTGTAGGAAACGAGATTTCAGACTCCTCCTGAATATTGGAATTATTTTCATCTCCAAAATCGATTTCAGAGTCTTCGGTGTCGTTTATATTGCTTACAACAAAAGATGAGACACTATAATATAAACATCAATGTACAATTGATGTATCAAAAATGCTCATCAGTACAATATTCAGAAAATTTTACCTGTAATCAAATGGCGACGTCATTTCTTCTTGAAAATAGGGAAGCCAATAAAATCGCAAATATTTTAGATGTTCATTTTATCAAAAATTTTATCTTTACTCATCAATAAAAACACTAAAATTTTGTACTGAGTTGAATAAACATTGTGATGCTGCTGATGTCCTATATGCATAAGCAAACAACAAAAAAAATTTTCTTTACTTAAAAATTACAAGCATAACCTTTGCAAAATATTTATAAGTATAGTTGTCATAGCAACAAATAACACGCGAAATTTTAAATAATCACTAGACTCGTAGTGTGTTACTTGGCTTAAAAAAGAGTTTTTTGGTTTAAAAATTGTACCTTTGTAAATTTATTAAATCAATTACGTCAACGATTTTGAATAACGTTATATTATTGTTTTTACATTATACAATTGATAAAAATTTGATGATGATTTATTTACAAATTTTCAATTGATCACACAATATTGTTGTATATCTTAACAACTTCTTCCATTGTGTCCAGTCTTTCGTACAACTTATCGACCAGTTTTTGTTGTTCCTCATCCAGTGAAACAGTAACAATTGGAATATATTCCACATCAGAACTTATAACATTATAATTTCTGTCTTCTAACTGATTCCGTACTTTAAAAATATCGTTGGAACTACATGTAAACTGAAATAAGGTTTTCCAATAGAGGAACACATTGATTTTTGTTCTAAACTTATCAATAATCATTGACTTACCTGAAAAAATTCCTTATCTTCATAATTGCCTTTTTCTGCTTCTTCCGCCCCAACTTCAATAGCATCTTCGAGGGCCTTATCAAAACTTAAGTTCCCAACTTCAGTTATAATAACACCTTTTTCCTGGAAAGGAGTTTGCTGTGCTATGTCACTAGGTGAAAACCTACAGGAACAAAGAAAAAAAATCCACTAGATTAATCATACCACCAAGTTGTCAGTCATATATGGATACAAGGGGTGTCAATAAATTGTATATTAACTTTGTTTTTCTGAGATGAGTGTTGAGTTGATTTTTGGTAGCATTCACGTTCTCGCACAAAACGTGTATTAAAAAAATACTCCCCGACGGCCCTCTGCTCTCAAAGACCACCGAATTGACTCTGTTTTTCGAACTCTGCATTTTTTCCAGGAAACTTTTGACAGTCGTCATTGGCAATGATCGCTTTTTCGCTTGTTCTATCAGTTTGGCAAGTTTGGAATTTTCCTCTGGCTTTGCACTTTTTCCCTCTGCCAGTGCAAACAAACATATTATAATACAAGTACTTGTCTGTATGTTTAGAAATATATTAACAAATCCATTCACCTGCGATGGCAACCTTCATTTGTCTAGTTAGCTGCATCATAGCCGCTTGTTTTTGGCCATCCTTTTCAGCTTTGATGTGCCTGATATTCGACCACTTGCTGTGTCCCGCGAATCTCTTGCATTCCGTGAAATTAACGATGTTATTGCAACGAAAAGCTACCCTGATTAGATTGTTCATTTTTTATATGTATAAAAAAAACACTTAATACATTATAATCTGGTGCACAAAATTATAACCTCCACAATAATCTTAGTAAGTAAATATATCTTTTTTGACAAGCGCATGTGAATATAACATCAGAGGAGCAGACGACACACACACACGGCGGATTGTGAATATATATATTCTGGACTCCGTATAAAAAAAAAAAGCGCAAAGTATTTAAAAACAATGGCGGAGCCGTATAGAATACATTTTCGCGGTCGGTTATTTTTTAAATTTCATTTATATTAAAAGGTGATATTCAAGTACTGGTAGTAGAGTAAAAAGAAAACCCAGCAATGAAAAATTAGACATCTGTCAAGTGTTTATTTTGACTGGCAGCTCTCAATTTTGCATTTTTATTGTTTTTCGTTTGTGTGTATTTAGTTTTACAGTAGTAGTTGATCTACGTATGTTTCGGTAAAAGAGTTGACTTGAGTTTCGACATACCCCAATAACTAGCAGATTCAGCAATCTTGAAACGACCAACAATCAAGAAAACTGAGTTCCAGTAAGGTGAGTCTTAATTTTTTTGTTTCACTATATTACCCATTTATACATGCTTGTACTTGCATTTTATGATTATTTGAATAGCATTTTTAGTCTTACGTACATAATATTTGATAAAAAAAACTTGATTGCTTTTCATGTTCATTTGTTTGTAGTAATACACTCTAATTACTTAGTTTTTGATGGTGTTTTTTAAGTTGGTCTAGGTAAAAGTTGTAGGTACCCAAATATGTTATTAATTAACTGTACAGTCTAAATAATAAGAAACTTTCCCCCACCCTTACTTTGTCTGATCTTAAGTTTAGAGCCTCATGAATAAAAACATAACATAGTTTTACAATTCGAAACTAGTCCATAATTAAGTTACCTTTTCAAAACATTTGAAAGACAAGTAACGTAAGTATTAAGGTGGGAAAATTCAAACCGCAAGCCCACTTCCACGTCAACAGGTTCTCTCTCACATCTATGCACATTTACGTGTGTAGTTGTGACGCAGATGTTGTGCTTCCGGGGAGAGATAAGTAAATTCTCTTTATACGTCAATGTAAAAAAATTCACTCGCTTGTCCTTAAATTCGAATTTAAAAATATATATCAATTTTACATGTAGTTGTATTCAGTGATTGAAAATTAGTAGCCCAAAAGAAATTTGGTTTATAACAAACACATCAACAATATGTAATATTGTTTGAAAAACATTCAAGATCACTATCAATTGCTGTTTTTTATCAAATCATGTTTGGCTACTCCAGAAGCATACCACTAAAATTATACAAAATACACTGTGGTGGTTTATCCAAATATTTAAAACCTTGTAGTGCAATTTCTTTGAAGTATAATACGTTTAATCGCGAACAAGATGGTGCTGGTGATAAAAAATACAAACTGTACTCTGCTATTTCTTTATCGTTCATTGGAGTAGTTTCGTACTACTTGTATGGCGATAAAGTAAAAGATTTCATAACTAGCTCAAATCAAGTTCATGCTTTTAACAAACAACAACAACAACATGAGTAAGTAATGTTTTGAAGTAGTCTTCATTAATACTCTATAATTTTATCTTATCACATTATTCCCTTGTAGGAAAAGTGTCTCCTGTGGTGTCAAAAGAAATGATCTTCCAACATATTCACTGGAACAAGTCAGCAGACACGACAATCCCAAGAGTGGCATATGGGTCACTTACAAGGAGGGTGTCTACGACATCTCAAATTTCGTCTCACAACATCCTGGAGGCCAAAGTAAAATAATGATGGCAGCTGGTGGTTCCATTGATCCTTTTTGGATGGTATTTGCCAATCACAACAAGTCAGAAATACTTGAACTCTTGGAATCGATGAGAGTTGGTAATCTTAAGGCTGAAGATGTATATAAAAAAACTCAAGATACCTTTGATCCTTACGCTTTGGAACCTGCACGTAGTAACGTAACAGATTTTTTATAAATTGTTCAACTTGAATGAGTCAAATTTCATATTTATAGTGATTGGAAAAATTTTTGTTTAAAAGGTATTGAAAGTTAATGGTAAACAACCATTTTGTGCCGAGCCTCCATCTCCACTGTTGGTAGAGAATTTCATTACTCCATCAGACATATTTTATGTCAGGAATCACCTTCCTGTCCCGCTAGTATTTGAAGAAGATTATGAACTAGAATTGGCAATCGAGGACGAAAAGGTGGTGAAAACTCTGACTCTCGATGATATTAAAAAGTATCCAAAGTATACAGTTACGAGTGCAATTATGTGCGGAGGCAACAGAAGATCAGAAATGGCTGAAGCAAAACCATTGAGAGGTCTGAGCTGGAGCGTTGGTGCTATTGGCAATGCAACCTGGTCCGGTGCTCGGCTTTGTGATATTTTAGAAGGATTAGGTACTTATGAAGTGATGATAAATTAATCTTGATCTATAAAACATATTTTTTTATATCACTATCTAGTGTGTTGTCGTTGCAGGTATTAAAGAAGAAGATTTCGATCACGTTCAATTCGAAGGTTCGGATGTAGATCCAGCCGGGATTCCTTACGGAGCCAGTATTCCCATAAGCAAAGCCTTCGATCCAAGGGCGGATGTGATATTGGCTTACGAAATGAATGACGAGCCGATTCCTCTGGACCATGGTTTTCCAATCAGAGTCATAGTTCCGGGAGTGGTGGGCGCCAGAAACGTCAAGTGGCTCAACAAAGTAATATTTTCCAAAAACGAAAGTCCCTCGCAGTTTCAGCAAAACGACTACAAAGGCTTCTCGCCGAGCATCGATTGGCATAATGTTGATTTCAGTAAGGCACCTGCCATCCAAGAAATGCCGGTCACTTCAGCCATCTGTGTTCCCCAGAAAGGTGATAAGGTACCAGTCGGTGAAAACGGCACGATAACAGTAAAAGGTGAGTTGTATTTTGAAAATGTATTTCATCGATGTAATATTGTTTTTAAACTAAATTTGTTTCTTGAAGGCTACGCTTGGTCTGGTGGAGGAAACAAAATCATCAGAGTGGATGTAACTGCTGACGAAGGGAAAACGTGGCACATTGCCGATTTGGTGGCTCAGGATAAAAACGCAAAGGAGGGCAGGCATTACGCTTGGACCCTTTGGAGTCTCGAGTTGCCTGTTGACAAATCAAAAAGACAAGTAGAAGTATGGGCTAAGGCTGTGGATTCCTCGTACAACGTGCAGCCCGAAAGTTTCAAGAACATATGGAATTTGAGAGGATTTCTCTGCAATGCCTATCACAGAGTGAAAGTCGACTTGTCTTAAATCATCAAAAATTATTTGTTATCGTTTTTGGTTGTGAAGAAATATATATCATGCTAGGGGGAGCTCAAAAATATTTTTATATTTATATTTAATGTGTAAGATTTATATTATTGTTCTGAAATTATTCTTTGTGTGTGATATAATTTTAATACTGTACCTGTTAACGACTATATTTAACAACCGATGATGTACCATTTCACAACAATGTAAACACTCGATCATACAAAAGTGCAATAAACCATATCAGCCACTTACAACATCTCACAAAACCTACTTCAAGACTGTAAAATGTTGTACACCGATTGTAACATAATCATAATAAAAGAAACGTGATATGAAAACTATGCATTTCGACTTGCTTTTTATTTCATCGTCATCGCTTAAAAAAAACAACGTATTCACCAGAGAAACTGTGTATCCCTTGCGTGTTCAAGATAATCGCGGAGCAGAGATGGTGGACAACAAAGCAGAGGATCGTCGTCTCGTGCAAGCCCTGAGATGCCTGGAATCCTTGATCGAATCGGAACAATGGGAGGACCCGCAGCCCAAGAACTTGGGGGCATCGGTGGCAGCCAGAAGGTCTGGGAACGACCTCTACGCCACGGAACGAGCTCACAACGTCAAGATTCACCTGCAGATCCTGAAAGAGTACACGAGAAGCATCGCCTTAGCTCTGCCGGGTAGCGAGGAGTTGGGACTCGCTTACGGTAACCGCTCGGCTCTGCTGCACCACTTGGGCAGACACCGAGAGTCTATTTTGGACATCGAGCGAGCCCTCGAGCTACCCGTTGGCGATCAACGCAGGATCAAGTACCTCTGTCGCAAGGTCGGTTGTTTTATTCATTTTTGGTATAAAAAAATCAACTGTTTCGATGGTGGGTGATTTTTGTTTCAAAAGGTGGATTGTGAAGTGGCGCTCAACATGGACGAGGACGCCAAAAGCACGTGCCAGCAGACGCAGCATCTCCTGCTGAGCACAGAAACCTCCATGGATGAGAAAACGGATTCTATCCTTAGTCTGGTGAATTCCATGCACAAACTGAAAATTGCCGATTGCATGAGCATCGAAACACTTGACGACAGGCCCATAGAGAAAAAAGCCGAGCTCTACCAAGGAGGTGATGCAATAGCTTTTGTAATGGTAAAAACATAAAATAAACCTATGGCGCTTTGCAGGAAAGTTCGAGCAGCGCTCGTCGGAGTGTCCGGACGCTTCGAGCGCCATCGCCGTGACCAAGGGCAGACGGAACGTTCGTTACGGACGTTACTTGACGGCCACCCGGGACATCGTTCCAGGGGAAACGCTCTACAGCGGTAGGCCGTACCTCGTGGCCCCGGCCAGGGGGAGCATCCACAGTCACTGCTCGCACTGTCTGGAGTTCGTTTGGGCAGGCGTGCCCTGCGACAGCTGCAGCCAGGCCGTTTACTGTTCGGAGACGTGTCGAACCGAGGCGTGGAATATGTACCACGACGCCGAGTGCAAGATCATCGACCGGATTTGGAAGGTCTTGGGGCGCATGAACGCCGGGAGGGTCATGAGCCTGCGGATGCTGTTGATGGCCGTGAGAGAGGCTGGTGGACTGCACGAGCTCAGGGACCAACTGCGAGAGATCGACGCTTCCAAGGGTCGGTGTGAAAATATATGCGACTTACGTAGCGAGGAAGACACGTGATGGTGGATTTTTTTTTTTTTTTTTTTTTTTCGTTCAGATCTGCGCAAGAAGGGGTTTTCCAACAATCAGCAGAGCTTCGTCAACAATTACCGGAGCGCGTACAGCTTGTTGTCCAACGTGCGCAAAAAGGGAGACAAGGATTTGGAGGAGGTGTCGCAGGATTCTGCCGTGATGTTGCACTTTTTGGCCAAGTACACCCGGGTTTTTCGCAAATACTTTGACTACGGGAAAATGGACCTCATGAGGAGCGAGGACGCGCTGTTGGTGGGAAAGTTGTTGTCGCATTACCAGCACGTTGTTCTGACGAATGCTACTTCGGTGCGTGATTGTGTACCTTTTTTTTATTATTATTATTATTATTGGGTGAACGGATTTTTTTTTTTTTTAGGTCAGAGACGCGTACAACGTGTCCTCGACGGATTGGACCTGGTCAGTTTTGCGTGAAGACACCAGCACGGGCCTGTATCTCAATTGTTTCCTGAGTCTATCGAACCACAGCTGTTTTCCAAACGTGGCGAGGTGCGAGACGAAAGAGCACCAAACGATCTTGTACGCCATTCGGCCGATAGCTCAAAACGAACAGGTACGTGTTTCGTGATTGGTGAAATAACTTTTTTGTTTTTTATTTTTTTGCAATAATTTTTTGTTTCGTGTTAATAAGCTATTCGAGAGCTACGGGCCAACGTATTCCGAACTGATGAAGGAACAACGATGCGAACTATTGGGTCGATTTTGCTTTTTATGCGACTGCATCGCGTGCTCGGAGGACTGGCCGGTATTCATGAATATGATAACCAGCGGCGTTGTAAGAATAAAATCCATCTATACGTATATTTTTTTTTTTTTTTTTTTTTTTTTTTTTTTTTTTGTAGTACCAACAAAAAAAAAGGGGGACACGGGTCAGAAAATCGGTATATGCGCTTCGATTTGAATATTTGTTGGTTTTTTTTGGCTCTCAGGCTTTCTCGAACTCAGCGCCATCGGTTGCAATGCTCCTGATCAAAGATGCTCACAAAAAAAGCGACCAGATAACCGAATCCCTCAAGTACGATCACTTCAAGTGCGACATCGGCTGCTTGGAAGATTTGGCCTACGCCATCACTCTAACTTACAAGTACTGCCGTATGCCCAACTGGAGGCTTCCGAGCCTCACGGCGACCTTCGTATCGATTTTTAACGATTTGTACGGGTACGTGATCAAAGTACCAGAGACTTGCGACGATTAAGCATTTCTTTTTTACTGTCATTAATTTTTTTTCCAATCACAAGAAAAATTTTAAATAATATGCAGGCGGTTTCCAAGAACGCGAGCGATCAATTCTCCCGATATATGTATACCACCTTTGTGTATAAGCACATATACTTCGACACTAGACTGCGCTTCTTTGATGAATAATATATGATCCCTCGATCAGCTTTCTCACCGTGTATTGTACTTCTATGCAGCTGTGGGGTGGGACCAGGAGGCGTGAATTAAAAGAATTTTTCTATTTTTTTTTTTTTTTCCATGATACGCGTAAGGGAGAACGGGCACAAGGAGGGGAGACATCGACAGGAGCGCGGTTCTTTTACGACTTCGATTCGCTCGTTATTAGTGTAGATTATATAGTTTTTCGTGCGTCCGCTGTGCGTGCGATGATTTGATAAAAATATATTTTTTTAATTTATTCATACAATTTAGAGTACAATTGAACAAACGGTCTCGTGTCCGTATTTGATAAGAGATTTCCAATGTATAAAATTTAATATTGTCAATTCGATATGGAGTAAAGTTTGAAAAACTTTGTTCAGTTAACTGTAAAAAAAAAAAAAACAACTCTTTTTCGAAAAATAAGGCGTACTAATGTATTTCAGTGTATACGTTGAGATTATTCAGGTCAGTAGGGCGTCAAGCGTCGTACAAGGGGAGTAAAAAAAAAAAGGTAATCCAACGAAATAAAACCGCAGATAATATAAGTACACATAAAAAAAGTAAGCTCAAAACTTTATATGAAACACACAATTCCAAAGGTATATAAAAGCGTTAGTAGAGCACTAATAGCTGGGGTTTTCTTTTATGTGCGTATGTGCAATAAAAAAAGTTTGTTGAAACAATAGAAGTAAATTGTTTACGATAAAAGCCAAATTGAAGTTTTTTATTTTAGTAACAGTATAACTTTGTAAGAATGCTATATACCACCACGTATATACTTATAGGTACACTTGATACGGAGACCGAGTATAGCGGTTTGTACCACACGTGTGCAGATTCGCAATTTTCGCTCGGGCAAGTGTACGTAAGTATATAGGGTATAATATACTCTTGTACATGTGCAACAAAAGAAAATAATACAACTAGGTAGATGCCATTGGAAGGAAAGAGACAAAAGCCACACACAATAATAATTGCGGCGTATGTCCAACGAGGTAAGAAAAAGAGAAATACTATATATACTTACCTACGTTAGCTGCACTGCAAGTAAAGGAAGAAACGTGCGCGGCGTCCTCGCTCTCCGGGTGTAGTGTGTGTATTATATACTTATCTATTTTCGCAGGCTTTTGCGCGGCCCCCCAGAGCTAGTCTATACCCAAACACTCAGGTCCTCCTCGCAGTCCTTAGCTGTCCTCAGTCGGCGACTTTCACTCGACGCTGGCGCACATTGTATACTTATTCTACTTCATCCGCGTGTTTTTTTGTTGTTGTCAAAGTGCACAAGGATAATTAAACGATAATATGAATTATACAATGAGAAAAATGTAACGACAGTGAGAAAACACGATATACATGCATCGGTTGACAAATGCCTTGCTCCGGAGTGGTGCACTCGTCAGTTGTAGAAGTCGTTGGTCAAGTAGATCCTGGAGCCAGTGACGGATGCAGCATCATCATCGGCAGGAGAAGTCGTCGAGCTGCTGATGCCTCGGGGAGATGCCGTGGCTGTACGAGTGCAGTCCTTTTTTCGCAAAAAGCGTAGCGAGCCCGGCTGACGCGCGTTTAAACCGTGAGTGCTGGCATGATTTATTTAATTCATATACTTATACTTACGCTTGGATTTCAAGTGTGATGTGTTGCTCGCTTCTTCTGTCATTATTTATGTGTGCACTTACACACGTGTACTATATAGTACGGGCGTTAAGGCGCGTCAGCTGATGGTCATATTGATCGTTGTTCGATTTTTTTTGCATGTTTGAAGTTTCTCTCTGTGGTTATTTTGTATTTCTATACATTTTTCACTCCCCTTTTGATCTTTCGAGGATACTTCTCATGCATATGTTCGTCGTCGTGTACAGTCTACTCTTTTTTCAGTTCGAGGCTTCGAGGTTAGGTTGGGATACTTGTTTACACACACTGCGCGCTCCCATTGTTTTGTTTTTTTTTTTTTTTTTTTTTTTCATTCGTTTCTACTATATACTTACACCCCGCTTTGTTGTATTTTCAAAATTAAAAACTTTTTACGCTTTCTCCTCGTATAGTCAATACTTATTCATGTAGGATCAAACGCCTGATCTTTTTTATTGTTAAAATAACAAATAAACGTTTGTCGTAATAAAAACATGTGGCTTTTTATAAAAATTGTTTATTTTTATCGATAAACTTGATGGTAAAAATTCGAATTGAATGTCAGATATTTTTATCCGGAGTGATGACAGATGTTTGGATTAAAAATAACGTATATGTGGTTGGAAGTTGAAAGGAACATATATATTGACGCGCATGGCATACCTATTTTTTATTTATTTACTGTTTTCAATCAATTGATTTAATAAAAAATATGACACTCTCTATGTTAATTTTTTTAGTGGCAACTGACAGAAGAAGGAAAAACGTTTTGTTCACTGACATGTAATATATTTATATTTGTTGTCTAAAAATGTCTTAATAATTTACGAAAAGCAAAGTTTAAAAAAAAAATATATCTTTAATAAAAAATTATGATAAAGATTTTTCTGAATAAAAAAAATATTTTATATCTATGGTGCATAAAGCACATTTGAATTGATTCTTTTGTACATCTGTTGAAGTTGGCAGCTACTTGTTGCATAATACATCGCGTTTCAAGTATAGTTTACGTCACGTAATGGTATATCTAATATTCCTGCTGTACATTTTTACACATTTTTACTCAACTCATGGCTATTGTTTTATCCTTTTACACACAGACTTGGACACAGTTACTTTTTCAATTTTTTTTTTGCTAAAAGAGCAATGCATTATTAATGCTAAAAAAATTTTTTTTTTTATTTGCTGCTCATGAAAACACTAACAATAACAATTAATATTTGATGAAAAAAAAAACAGTCTAGGTATTTGAATAAAGTATTTAACAATACTTTAAAATTAAATTTAATACGAAAAATATTTATTTCACTTATTTGCTGGAAAAAATAGTAGTTTTCCTACGAGTTTGAAAAGTCTTTGTTTGCGAACCGAGAGGTTTGCGGCCCGAGCCGAAGGCAAGGTCCGTAACGAGGTTCGTAAAGGAGACGTTAGGCATAGTAAAGTAAGACTATCAGACTGGGGCACTAATAGTTTTTCATTTTTTTTTTTTTTTTTTTTTTTTTTTTTTTTTTTTTTTTTTTACCAAACGTATACGTGATGAATAAATTTTTTTTAGCAGTAATAATACATTACAGTTTGAAAGAAAAAACTTTCGTTCTTAAATATTCTTATATGCTGTAAAAAACTTTTTTTGAGTATTTTATTTAAATTGTGATAAATAGAAAAAAAAGAATGCACTTTCGAGAAAAAAATTTTTTTTCCATAAATCATGCTCAAGTCTGTTTATACAATAATATATTTATGACTTACCGCAAGAACTGTCGTGTAGATAATTAACCACTGTAATTATATTATTTTTATACAAGAACACTGTTTTTCGTAAACAGACCGTAACAACAATAGAACACAGTTTTTCCTTTTATCTTTTGTTTCAAAGTTTTCCAGTTACATGAAATATGCAAAAGAAACTAATCACGAGAAACGTGTTAAATTGATATATAAATGGCCTTTTAAAGTAATTATACTCACACACGTGCTATACATTTATTTCGTATGCAGTCAACTAACCGATATTACCTACATTTATAGCCTATAGACCGTTACATTCAGCGTAACTATAAATTGACATGGTGTGCGTGAGGGACGAAAAAAGGATTAAACGTTGGGTTTACGACGAGTACGTATACCTTAATGAAGGATCGTCACGTTATCAATTTATATAAGGAACGCTTGGAAAGGTGGAGTTGCTGTGATGATTGCTTTTCCAATTACAAGTTTATGAAAGATTTTATTTTCTTGATTGTACTGTTTTTGATTTGATAGCAGAGGCTTTCATTTGTTTGAATCTTCTTTGATGGTATACCTCATTAAAATGAGCAATAAGTGGATTGTGACGTAGTACAGTTGTGCAGGACTCGATTTCACTTTTGTAGATTTTGATAAATTTGTCTCTTTTGAAAAATTTAATTAGACAAAATGGCTGAAAGGGAATTTTCAAAAATCAGCTGTTCAAATAAGTAAAAAGAACTCTTTTCAAAAATTTAATTGGCGAAAATGGCTGAAAAGGAATTTCCCAAAATCGGCTTTCCAAATGAAAAAAAAAAAACTCTTTTGAAAAATTTAATCACAAAGATTTATATTTAATTTGAACATTTGAAAACCCCTGTTTTTACATCAAACGCTCCATGGGTATTTCATATACATAACCATTTCTAAATTATTTAGCATAAAGCCGAAAAAATAAATACATAAATGGTATAAAATAAGAAAACAAGAAATATTACAATATTACTATTTCGCAGGCCTTGATGAGTTTCTCTCGTACACTATGAGATTAAAAAACAATGTTTCCAAACTAGTCCACGACATTCTAGTACATCGTGGTCACAATTACTTACGTACACAGGGTCAAGGGGCCAACACTCTGACGCTGGAAATAAAAAAAATCTTTTTGTAATCCCATTTTTTTTTTTTTTACATCTTCTTAGGAATACTGACTACCTTAAGATAAAACAAACAATTATCGCTATAACCTTATACATTTTTTTGCAAATTTTTATTTTTTTTTATTCGTTGGGTATATTGGTAAATCTCTAACGTCATAAATGCAGTTTTTCTAGATGTTTAATTAAAAAATGCCCATTGAACTCATGAAAAAGAAACAAAAAATTATTTTGCAAAAAAATAACCCATGTAGACACTGAAAAAAATATTAGGGTCAGAACGTCAGGATAAACGATGACGCTGCTGATACTCGATACAATGAGTCTAATTATATACAGTACAAAACGAACGTTGGTCGCTATCACGTACACGTATACGCATATATCTGCTTCGCAAACACTGACTCATTGTAACCATATTGAAACATTGTCAGCGTAGCTTTTGATGGTTTTTCTCTCATCCACCAAGAAAAAAGTAACCGTATACTTACGAACACGAAGTTGATCACATTTTATAGAAACATACGGGAAGATGCTAACTTGGGTACAGATACTTTTTCAATTTTCTTGAAAATACATTTTTTTGCTAAAAGTATAACGCATTGTTTAAGCTAAATATAATTTTGTTTTCATCGATACTTTTGACATGGTACTTTTTTCGGGCTCTTTGTGGTATAATAAGCTTATCTGTAACATGAAAAAGTTTTAGGAACGAATATTAAAAGAAGTGTCGAAATCGCAACCCCGATCACCTTTTTCCACAAGTGTCTCTAAGAGGATAGCCACTCATTTTTTATGCTCTTTGTGGTATAATAAGCTGATCTAAAAGATATTGGAGTACATATTATTATTTAATCGTTTCAAGTGGCTAAAGTCCTATAGCTTGGAAAACTTTTTTTTTCTATTTTCATGATCACGGAATATCGTCCTTTTCGCTATATCTGCATTATTTACGGAGATATAACGATTTTAAGTTATTGATTATTCCGAATTCAAGAATAAGTATTGAACTTAGAGGAGGACACAACAAATGCATTAAAATTTGAATAAAATAAATGAAAAATAGTCAATGTATTGCGATTATCCTCCAGAAACAATTTTTCTTAATATTCTACTTTGAATAATGACAAATACAAAATATTTTCAGCCAAAAAAAGCTGCTTTAATAAGGAAAAAAAAAAAAAAAAAAATTTATTTCTCAAAACGTTTGAAAATCCATGAAATAATCGTGCCCGAGTAGGATAATATATTCCACAATGGTACACCTATATAAATACATTACATTATTTTCCTTATACATTTGTAATAATTATACACTCGCAAATTAAATTAGATAAGCTTATCTTTTAGCGTCCATATACCAAGTGACTCGAAAGCAATTAAATTAAAAAATGTTGTTTTCGAGCTGTTCGAAAATATATACACGCGGGTACTGTACTTTCACTCATTTGTTTCCATAAAAACAACGAGAATCTCATCCCCACACGGTTACGCGTATAAAATACACTCAACGTATAATCTCCGTCCAAATTAATTCAGCCCAAAAAGCGACCCAAATACCTTGAGTATCCCGTACATATCCCGTATTATATATATCAAATGGTCAACGCAGGAATCCTTTTCGTCAAATTACCGCACGCGATCTCAGGGTGTGTGTAGCCCCAACTTTGTACATCAGCCCCGTTAGATAAGACAAGAAAGGCATGGAATCACTTTATTGTCGGGGATGGAGGCTTTATATACTTTTATGTTTGTCCGGATGAGGAGGAGGGGGGGGGCTCCTTTTTCCCCGTTAAAAGCTTCCTTTGACTTCGCGTAAGTGTATGTATTTACACGAGGATGAGTAACAAAAATTAATACACTGTATAGGTTGACGGTGGCGGTGAAGACAAGAGAGGGGAGGAAGGGGGAAAAAAGAAATTAATTTCGGTAAAATTGAGGAGCGTGACTGACACGCGACGGCGTATAAGGTATATATGTACATGTGTATAGTCTCTTTGCCCCATTAATAATCCAAACCACGACGCGGGAGAGGAGAGAGCGCGACAATAACCGCGAGGTGTGGGATGTAATATTGGCGTGTGTGTAGAGGCGCGGCTGGCATCGGGTTTCTCACGCGAGCTGACACTGTGTGTTGTACGACGTACAAAGACTGCCTTTTTTTTTTTTTTTTTTTTTCCTTTTTTCCCCTATATATATATACCTATATAGTATAAAAACGCCAGTTGNAAAAAAAAAAAAAAAAAAAAAAAAAAAAAAAAAAAAGAAAATAGAAATGGTTTCACTGTGTGATTAGAAGAAAAAAAAAAAGGCGCAGGAAGCTTTGCCGAGATGTCGAGAGCGATTCGGTGCTTTCGCTCACGCGAGCGCGCACATACGCGCAGATAAAAGCTCACCTGCAGGCTTTCACCTTGGACGCGTGTGTCGGGCTCATTGTTTGTCCACTCGTTGGACTACCACCGTGTTATTTTCTCCTTTTCAATGTCGACTCTCTGTGCGCCAAAGGCATGTATACTGCACCTATATATTCAATTTTTTTTTTTTTTTTTTTTTCAATTCTCTTCATCATTTTTATATTCCGCGGGTCGATAACGTTATCTCTCGCCGATAGTCCTACACCGCCTCGTTAAATTTAGGAGTGCACGGCAATTTTCACTTACAGGTGTACACAACATATTATAGATTAGTACACGCGCGAATACGGCTGTATTGAGACGCGTCACCGAGACTCGTTAAAATGTCCATAAAGCTGCCAAGGAAAATGAGCGTGTGTATTATTATTATTATTATCCACGTCACTCGAGGAATTTTCTTAAATTCGATTACCTCCTCATGTCTTGGAGAGAAACGGATATATATATACCAATACGCATGAGAAATACATAATGATTCAGAGGTAGATACGGATAAGCGATGTTATCTGTGTTTTCGAGAGTTAAAGCAAAGGAAACAGTTGTTCATCAATCACCCAACGGTGCGCGAGTCGACGACTTGTCAACTCGCACGCGCTGGTTTCTCGTATACGATAGCCATGCTGTATTATCTTTTTTTTTTTTTTTACTTTTTATAAAAAATTTCGTAGTCACTCGCTGCGGGTTTGTTTAAACGACTGAGGTTTTTATGTTGCAAAGTCATTGATGACTTAAAAGTGCGGTGTGGTTTTACGCTGTGAATAATCAGTGTCAGCAAAGATTCGACTATGAGTGACAATTACGGTACTTTTCCGGATCACGGGGTAAGACGTGCTTTTGTCGATAACGACATAATATATCTCGAAATACATACTTTACCAATGAAATTTTCACCTATTTTTTAGAAAAAAAAAAAGATTTTTTTTTGTATTTTTTTCTTCTTGTATTGTAAATAGTGATAAATAAAAATTCTATTAGCATGATAAAACACTTTGTTTTCAAACAAAGGTTTTGTTACAAGATGCTTAAAAAAATCCATGAAATAATTGTGCTCATCTCTCAATACTGCGCTCAAAAAATTGGTCCCCACTGAGTGTCAAACAAGAATTTGGTCGATGAGGCCAGTAAATAATTTAGGAACACTTAATCAAACTAATAGTAAGGCTTACTCTTATTTAGTCATTGTGTAACCATTTAACCCACAATAACGTAGAAACTATTTTTAACCATTTTTTCACAGTCAAATAAAAAAGTATCTTTCATTGCCGTGGGTTAATTCTCATATCTGTATAAGACCGGAGCTCGAAATAACGAGCCACCAGGGAACTCCCCCTCACAATTTTCATGTATTTCATTATACTCTGCCATCAATTATGATTAATGCGGAGGAAAAAAAAATTCTTCAAAAATAAATGCAAAAATATGACGGAGGAGAGTTTGTGCAAAAAATGCTGGAAATACCGGCCGTTCGACAACGTAATTATTTTTTCTCTTGTCAAAGAGCACATAAAGCTCGTCACCGGGGAGCGACTAACTTTGCGCAACCTCTCCCTTATTTTTTTTTCACAACTCTGGGGCTCGTAAAACTCGTGCACATGTACATAATACCTATACATAATAACCAATGTGGAGCAATGAGTTTTCGCGTGTTATTATTATTATTTTATTTTCATACGTGTCATAAGGAATTCTCCCCCTAATAGAGTTGCAATAAAACACGCATCGAATAATAATTGCAACGAAAAGAAAGCCAATGCGCAGAAGTGATTCACTCATTTTTCTTTCGCAGAATCGATGGAGTTAATTTGATCACGAAGCTTTCAGAGGAACATTGCAGATTACGATTTTATGATCGACTCGTACAGGTATACGAGAATCTGTTTAGGAATTCCATGAAGTCCGTCATACAAATCCTTACGTACGTCTTTGCTACTTTTTTTTTATAGCATTCGTAGTTGTTTTTTTTTTTTTTTTTTTTTTTTTTTTTTTTTTTTTTTTTATAGTACCAACAAAAAAAAAGGGGGACACGGGTCAGAAAATCGGTATATGCGCTTCGATTTGAATATTTGTTGGTTTTTTTTGGCTCTCAGGCTTTCTCGAACTCAGCGCCATCGGTTGCAATGCTCCTGATCAAAGATGCTCACAAAAAAAGCGACCAGATAACCGAATCCCTCAAGTACGATCACTTCAAGTGCGACATCGGCTGCTTGGAAGATTTGGCCTACGCCATCACTCTAACTTACAAGTACTGCCGTATGCCCAACTGGAGGCTTCCGAGCCNATTCTGATTAAAACAGAAGGTTTTTATAAAAAGCGGTTAAAAATGTTACACAAATAGATTTTTCATAGCTGCATATTCCATTGTGCTGTTAAAGTGTCGCATAAATGTTATTTTTGACGCTTGATTTTTTTTAAATGTTGTATTTTCTTTTACATTAATTTCAATGGACAAATACTTCCCTGTATAAAATTACGAATATTTTTGTACGTCATTTTAGTAACAAAGTGTAATAATTTTTTATTTCATCCAAGATAACCATGTGAATGTTATTATGATAATAAACTATATTACCCAGTGAAAAAAAAAAAAAAATTACATCGACGAGAGTCAAGCTTCTTAAATTCAATCTTTTTTTCGTCCGACATAAAAATTAGAGCGTCATTTTAACAAAAAAATTCACTCACTAATCGAAGAAACTGTCAAAACCCCGCGATAACAGCACTGACGCGTACAGCACTGGCTCAAGGGCGCACTGATAAGCTTCTATGTGCACGGCACACTTGTCATCGTTTTTTCAACCCACCCTCGGTATCGATCGCTTAGCCAGTAAATATCGATCTTTTTTTTAATAGTTTCAGAAAAAGAAAAAAAAAAGAACAATTTCCAAAGCAGCGAAAAAAAAAAAACACCGAAGTGAAGGCTGGCGTTCGCCGATTTTCCGCGATAATGAGCAAACAAACAAAGGTGGCTCCGTGTAAACTTTCATGGCAGAGCTGAAGAAAAAAAAAAAAAAAAAAAAAAACCAAAAAGCACGTAGCCACACAGAGGTTTTCCGATCGCGATATGGGGGCCTTCGCGTCGACTTTGTACCGTCGTCTTCGTCGCTCCACGCTAGTGTACATCAGTGGCGACAGTGCCGCCGTTGGGTTAGCATCGGACACACCGCTCCTTCCTTTTTTTTTTTTATTTTTTTTTTCTCTTTTCAATAATCCTAGTGTGCTTGGTCATGCCGCGGCGGAAGGTTGGAACAAGCGGTGGTCAGCATTTCGGGACCGCGTGATGCGGGTCGCCGTCGTAAGTGACACATCCTCGACTCTGTGTGCCATGGTTCACACGGAAAATACACTTTTTTTTTTTTTTTTTTTTTTCTGTGCAAAAATAAATTTGTTTACGGTGATTTTTAAACGTCTGGTTGGCGTAAAAGTGCGCGAACACGTGCCCATACCAAAAATATTTCGTGGCGACGCTTGTAACGTATACAAAGCTATCTTTTTTACAATATTTACACGCACTTTGTCATGAAGCTTTACTATGGCACGCTACGAAAAATAATTTTCATAAAATTGTGAAAATTCGGCCAAGTTGATATCAACGCGACGATCTATTTGTAAAGGCTGCGTTGAGAAAGTACAAAAATAATCAATGAAACTTTTCCACTGAAACACACATTTCGCGTCAAAGTCACGATTTGTATTTTCCATCTCTTATCTTCAGACTTGGGCAGTCTTTATTTGCTGAATTTTTGCAAAAACAAAAATTTTTTTTTTTCAGTTAATACTTACAACACACTGCTTGACGAAATTTTTTTCCCCCAAAAAACAATGCACTACAAATTGAAAGAGGAAAATAAAGAGTCCAAGCATTTTTCACTCATATAATTAATAAAAAAAAAATACCCACTTTATTCACGAAAAAAGAAAAAGAAAATGTTTTAAATTACTTGAAAATCCAACGGAATATAATTGTGCCCTTATCGCCTCTAATATTAGAACGCACCACGGGGCGTGGAAAAACATTTATCCGCGCCACAGTCGAAAAGCCTCTCCCAACGAAAGAGTTAAGCACGTGTAGTTCGTGCAGTACACGTTGATCCGTTTACTTCTCTCGTTAACGCGAGAATCGGAAAATTCGGTCAGTCGCGAGCGTATAGCCGTCCAGACTGCCGTTGGAACTTATTTTCGTCCGAATTCTTGCGCGCCTACATACTCTCTCCGAGTCGTTACACGCGAGAAACAAATTTTTTTTCTCTCCTCACAAATTTCTCGCACACACCACCCCTCGCAACTTTAACAGTAAACAAATTTATTTCCAATCGTATATGATTTGATCCTCGCACGAGAATGAGATTCATTCAAAGAATTGATGTGCAAGTTTACGATAAAAAAAAAAAAAAAAAAAAAAAAAAAAAAAAAAAAGAAAATAGAAATGGTTTCACTGTGTGATTAGAAGAAAAAAAAAAAGGCGCAGGAAGCTTTGCCGAGATGTCGAGAGCGATTCGGTGCTTTCGCTCACGCGAGCGCGCACATACGCGCAGATAAAAGCTCACCTGCAGGCTTTCACCTTGGACGCGTGTGTCGGGCTCATTGTTTGTCCACTCGTTGGACTACCACCGTGTTATTTTCTCCTTTTCAATGTCGACTCTCTGTGCGCCAAAGGCATGTATACTGCACCTATATATTCAATTTTTTTTTTTTTTTTTTTTTTTTTGTGGAGCTTTCGATATAGTACGTCGGCTTGGTTCGTCGGCTAGCTTAAGCTTTATGTATAATATGTATTTGTATTTTTGTCACGTTAAAAAATGTAAGGATGAAGCTGCAGGGCTTTGTTACTCTGGTAATAAAGTTGTGAGATTAGAGAAAATAGTTATTTGATTGTATATTTTTTGTGAGTTGAATTAGTTTTTCGTGTATTATACTAAAGAAACTGCAAATCAGCGACCCTTAAGGAACAACAATTATTTTATGGCATAAAGAACGCACAGTCCTTTGTGGCATAGTTGTATTTTTTTTATTTTTTACAGCTTATTATTTGACCAGAATATACACTATGGATTCTGAACAAACATATTTTCAAAAAGAAGATTTTTGTTTTGAGAAGTGTCAAAAATAGATGTAAAATTTTCAACTAGAAACGTTTTACGATACAGGTCAAGACACTACAGTGTTGCATTGAGGGAATCTTAGGCGAAGCCAAGATGAGGGGCCGCTAGTAAATTATTATAGTAATATCGTGAGCACTAAACTGAGTCTCAATAGTTGTTAATATTTAATTAGTAATAACAGTATTTTGAATAACTAGCCGATGGGTAATTACTTATTGGATTAATATAATTGTATATAAACTAGAATAATAAAAACACAATTGCAATCCAAAAATTAAAATCTAGGTGTACTGAAGGTAGTAACTGACAATAAATAAACAAATAAGAATTTTATATTTTTTTATAGAATTTGTGTTTGTATGTGGGAACCCATTTTATCATCGGAGGCCAAAGACGTTCTTAAGGTTAGCTCTTAACTTGAGTACATAATATTTAGAATTTGTTTAACATTATACAATAAAGATATTTAACTGCTGTTTAAAGCTTTTTTATACGTATTTTAAACTAAGAAATTTTTAATCTATTTTTCCACACCGCCCATGAGGCAAATA
>NW_019379561.1:1187072-1224568 GCF_000648655.2 Copidosoma floridanum
AAAAAAAAAAAAAAAAAAAAAAAAAAAAAAAAAAAAAAAAAAAAAAAAAAAAAAAAAAGAAAGTATACTTGTATACGACGTGTAAAGTTCGACTTGAGTGAAACGAAAATCCATCGCATTATTGTGAAACGCGCGATGACAAAGAGCGAGGCCGTTATCAAAACTCATTAGTTCCCCTAATGACCCAACGGCCAGTGAGACGTTGATTTCTCTTTTTTCGACTCAACAAGCGTACCCACTTGGAGCAGTTTGCTCATTGCTATACCAACTGGTGATCCGAGAGCTTTGTCCATCCAAGACCAAATAGCGCGAGTCCGCCGAAGTGAAGAGCCTTTCGCGCCCTCGGGGTATATAATCGCCGAATAACAATACGTGGACAAATCCACGTCACAACTTGGTGGGCGCACACGCGTATAGAGAGATAGAATCTCGGTGTAGAGCACCATGGAGGAGACGGACCACGAGGAGGAGAACGAGAACACGGTGGTGGACGTGAACGGCGCGGGTCACCCGGCCTTCCTTTGGTTCGTCAACATACCGACTTACGGCTACGAGGATGGCGAGCTGGTGATAAGCTCGCCCAACTTTTTGACCAACCGCCACGTGTGGCGGCTCTTTTTCCACGCCAACGAGGACAAGGACAGCGTGTCCGTGTTCCTGGGTATCGTGGACGATGGGCCGGACGTGAAGGCCCGGCTACGCGTGTCCGTGTTCGACATACAGAAGAAGAAGGTCGTGGGCACGTCGGGACTGCAGGGGGAGATGTTCGAGACCAACGTGCCCCTGCTCGTCGGCAAGTTCCACAGGGAGGACTACGGTGGCCAAATATCCGAGGACATCAACATTTTTTGCGAGATTTGGCCCGACGACGAGGAAACCGATAACATGTGCGACCACAACAACAACAACAACAACAACAACGCCGCGTGGAACGACGTGAGGATATTGGTGGGGGATCGGGAGATCGCGGTGAGAGCGGCCTTGTTGGGTAGGAGGAGCGCGGTGTTGGCGTTCATGATGGAGTACCTGACGATCGGCAAGAACCTGGACGACCCGTTGGAGTTGATCGTCAAGGACACGGATTACGAGATGATGGTCAAATTGGTGAAGTTCGCGGTGGAGGGTGATGTGGCAGGTGTGGAGCCGGTGGCCGAGGACATGATGGTCGTGGCTTTCGAGTACGGCATGTGGGACCTGATCCACAAGTGCGAGGATATATTGGTGGGCCGGTTGAAGCCGGACAACATGGTCGAGTACTTGAAGCTGGCCGAGAGGTGCAAGGCGGCCCTGCTCAGGGAGAAGGCCTCGGAAATGTACTACGCGTGCTTCCAGTCCATGGGAATTTGACCTGTTTGTCCGGAGGGGTTTGCCGTCAAGGAAAAATTTTATAATCTTGTTCGATCATTTTTTTAAGTGTATGGGATAATAAATTTGATGTATAACCCAAACCTTTGTTTTTATTCTGCGTAAATTGTACGTTTTTTTGTGTTTACCATCCATAAAAAATAATTAAAAAAAAACAATGTTCTTGATACTTTGTGTGGAAAAGTGAATTGTCTTCGTGCTGTCGAGTGTCTCGTGCACGATATTCCTCAACTTTTCAGTTTTGATGTTTCTGGACTTTGTCCTCCATTTTATCACCTGTTCCCATTGCCATCTTGACAATAACCCGTTTTTTTCCATCGTCTTATTAAGTTTTTTTTTTTTTTTGCCTGAATTGTCTAGTTGCTATTCCTTACAGTATATAATATCTTCTACTTGCTCGACTACTATTATTTACAATTCATTTATTTTCCTCCAGTGGTGTGTTCAAAGTTGGCCCATTCCATACCGTCTATCGTTTTTTAATTTCAAATTTCGTTTTATCAGTACATTCCATCTACTTCTCCTTATTTTTACCTCGTTTAAATTGTTTCATTCGTATGTTCAACAATATTGTGTCATTGGTTACATTTTGAAAAGGTTCCGTTATCTGTTCTATTTTTACCGATTTCTCACCCCTTCCCTCCTTTCTCCCTGACTCACTTATCTCCACCGGAAGATGATTCAATGTGTATAGTCTTCGGTGTGCTTAGCTCGTTTTCTAATTCGATTGCCAAATGCAGAGCCAAGTGGCCGTTGCTGCTTATAGGAAGGTCTGCGTTTCATCCTTTTATGCCTCGGTTCCTAATGCCTCAAGCCCGACTCTAAACCCCTCAATTGCATTTATTTTTTCATTTTTTTTAAATTTTCATGTGGTGCAATAATAGTTACATTTGGCTTGCACTGATACTCGTCAGATGACGTATCTATGTATAAAAAAGAAAGCGGAGATTTTTTTAGATTCTCCGTGTTTTTTTAATCACAGTTTTTTTCTGTTGGATTTATTACAAATTCTCACATCTGAAAAGATGTCGGTATTTTTAAAACCTAAAAAATTAATGGAATGGTTTGAAAAAAGTTTGTTTATTATTGATAAGCAACCAAATTTAAAACGTTTTAATATGCACTGAAATTTTAGCTCCCGTATCGTGATCAATCATTTTTGATTAATTTTAATTGATTTTTATTTCAGTCTACACCAATCCGTTAATGAAAAACTTTGTCTCGCAATTGTCATTAGCAATAAACCAAGCGATGACTAAAAACGCTTTGCTTCCGTAATAATTGAATTCTTGGCTTAAAAGTAAGGTTTATATCATTTCGGTGGATATTTCTTTTAATTTTATTGAAAACGTTTATTTTTCGAGTAATAGTTATTACTATGGTAATTTTTGTCAGCGTTATTATTGTATTATAATTATTATTTTCATGAAAAAAAATTTTGTTCGCTCAGCAAATATTTTAAATTAAACAAACAATTCAATAACTCTGAAAAAAAAAAAAAATTTTATTTCATACAATTCTCTACATCATAATATGTACATATTATTTTAGCTGTACGGTAATTTTATACGTATACATGGATGAATCTAAAATGAAAATTCAATATCATTAGATGTATTAGTTGTTGCGGTTATAAGGTGCTTCTAAGCCATTGCCGAGCCAATGTCAGGATGGCCGAGCGGTCTAAGGCGCCAGACTCAAGGTATAGATCACCTTCTCGGCTTACACTCCGAGTTATCTGGGAATTCTGGTCCTCTCTGAGGGCGTGGGTTCGAATCCCACTTCTGACAGTATTTTTTTTTATTTTATTTTTTTAATTTACTAATACGATATTTTATTATTAAAAAAAATTTTTTTGGCAACAAAAGTTTTTTGTTTTTTGTTTTTTTTTTTTTAAACAAAAATTTTTATGTATGCATCAATTGAACGAGTGCCTATCAGGAATCAATGGCAATAATAAAAAATTCCAAAAGTATTTTTAATTTTCCGACGTTGCTATAAATTATTTTTTTTTTCTTCTAATTTTTGCGTTTGTAATTGAAAAAAAAAAGTTATCACCTTGACTATGGCAAAGGGAAAACAAAATGCCAATATCTCTTTTTACGTTTTTTCTTTTCTTTATGATAATAGCACCTATGATATTATCCCTACCCCAAGGATCCACTATATATACCTAAGGGACCAAGAAAAAGCGAAATGTTTGCGCGTCTATACTTATATACATATAGTGCGACGAAGAAGGTGATGTTTCAGTATCTCTGTGGGGCATAGGTATAGGTACGGAACTAACATGCTCTCGGTTGGTGTGGCTTTCGGTGCTTATTTTCCTTTTTTTTTCCTTATCGTCTTTTTAAATGTGTACAAGTGCAACGCATTGCATCGTATAATACGTTCAGTGGACTGGACATGTGTGCTAAAACTATCGACCGCATTTAAGGCGAATATAGTGTCAAAAGTTGGACGAAGATAAAAAATACTGTGCTATCAAATACGAGTTTGTTTGTGTGGGTATGGGTTTGACGAATAGACGTATATTCCTCTAATTTCTAATTTTTTGTTTTAGAGGGTTTTTCGTGTTTTTCTACAATACATTTTTTTTTTTTTTTTTTTTTTTTATAGGCAAAAGCTAGATTTCTCTCTCTGGGTTGTTCTTTTTAATTGATTGGCCTGCATTAGATTGTAAAAATGTAAAGGTCACTTAGTTATTGATAATAAATTTTATCAAAGTAAGTTTATTGAATTTTTTTTTTTTTAGTGTAGCCGAAATATTGTTTTGTTAAACGTTTATCTGAGTTTCCAGCATTTTTCGTGCATGAGATCATTTGTTAATTCGAGGTTATGTATCAAAGTTATAAATGTAATCGAAAAATAGTGTTCTTAATGACTTTAATCATTTGGTTGACTGTAAATAGTTTATTTTTCGTCGATGACATGTTGGTTAATTTTTCCAATTTCATTTAGTTTAAAATAAATTAATTGCAATATTCTTAACACATGTCATCTAAATTATATTGTATATTTTTAATAACAATTCCAAACGTTACTGATCATTCATTATTTTTATGAGAAAAAAGATTTTGAAAGGGTAAAAAAACGTTGAACATAGTACGTTTTTAAATATAAATGAAATGGGTTGTTTCATAAATTTCACTATATTTTCAAATTTTTCATGTGTTTTATGTGANATAATTTGGTTTAACGTAACGGATACTCCAAACTGTATTTATAATTTATCACAAGTATTAAGTATTCAAGTATATTTGAAAAGAAATGATAATGTTAATAACCTCAACATGAACCATGATGTATGTAGGATATCTTTAAAGCAAATCTTTTTCTCGCTAAAAAATCACAAGTTATTTACTAAAGTTAAACTTCTTTAGGCGCGTTATGCATAAGAGAAAATAAAAAAAAACAAATAAATAAAAATAACCGCAGTAAGCACACAAAACACACCCAAAGCACAAATGATTGAATTTGATTTCCCTCTTGTTTCCGCGCGCCTTGGCCTTTCCACTATTCATTTAATAAACGCAGCCTTCATTTTAGTGCTGCTAAAAATAAGCATTACCCTACTCTCCTGTAATTGTTACCCCGGTTTCGAGACGTGACAAATTATGACACTCATCTGTAAAAATATTTGTCTCAACAATCAAACGAAATTGTGTGTATGAAATAAAAAATAAAAAAAAAATAAAAAAAAAAATTGTACCCAGATAAATAAATATATAAATGCAGAAAAGCTCTTTAGCCCTTGGGAGGTTTATCGATTAGCGTGGGGGCGTCTCTTTTCTCGCATATACCACACGCGTTAGCGCTCAACGCGTATCCTATATACATATATGTCTGATATGTCTGTTTCTGCTCGCGTATAGTTATATATATTATTACACAAAGTTTCCTCTCTACCACAATCACGTCGAGCTCAACAGTTGCCGTCACGCCGTCGCCGCTGTATAGTGTCAAACTCTCGTTTTTTTTTATGTATACGTGTATATATTTTGGGTTAGAACTTGACCCTCTTTTCATCCCCTTCTCGCTCCCCAATCGACGAAAACCATGATATTTTATTATTTTTTTTTTAACATCGTCCTTGCAGACGACGCGTCAAAGGTACAATAACTTTGTCGTCTGCTAAAAAACAGAATATATATATATAATATAATATATATATGTATTCGCGTTGCAATAACATAGGTGCGCGTATTATTGATTTCTGACTTTCCGTGCGCTCCGCCAAAGTGTCCTCGAAAGTGTCTGTGTGCGTTATGATAATATGATAGTGTTTTGCGTTGTCTCGCATGGATGATTCGGATTATTTTTTGCGGCACACATGTCTATTTTTAAAATTCACCTCAAAACCGACGATTCTCCTCGCAGGCGTTTACAAAAAAGTAAAAAAGCGTGAGTTCTCGCAAGTTTTGCATTAACGATTAGTAAAACAATTTTAAAAAATAGCGACGCTCGATGAATAATTTAATGGCCGTTAAAATTTGTGTTCCGTAAAAGTTGTCGTGAAGAGATAGGAGTTGCAAGTACGGCATCGTCGCCGGATATTTGTCATTGAAAACGTTTTTTTTATTGGAGGAGTAGAGAAAAAACGCAACATTCGTTACGAAACTTCCCAAGTTAAAAAATTGACGAGCGAACGAACAAGTGTCAGATTCCGGAAATATACAACACTTTATCCGTTGCGTGTGTGTCACTTTTTGTCTTCCCTTTTACGGTGTGGTAAATATGTATCCTTCGAACGCTGCATTCGTAACTTTGAAAAAAAAAAACAATCCTAGCTTCAACAGCACCCGAGAGCGTTATGTATACCTTTGTTATTGTCATGCCACACTTACATCCATCGGTAATTCATCGTCACACCTGTATCCACATTTTTACCAGCGTGTAGAAAAACACTTCTTCTCAAGTAGTTGGTGTTTTTTTTTTTTTTTTCACGTTGATAAGCCAAAAATAAGTATGCCACATTTAGGACGATGAAAATCAGTGTATAGGATGAAACGATGGTGGTGAGGACGAAGAGGAGTTTGCGACCAAACGAGGGGTGAACAAATAAATAAACATACCGAGTAGTGGATGCCGAGATGGAATTTTCCGGGAGGAAGTTCGCCAGGTGGCTGAGTACCACGAGGGCGCGCCTCGACGCCTACGTTTACTCGCGTAACCGTAAGTTTTCTTCATGTGACCTCACAAATGTTGTGCCAAAAGATTCTAATACCTATTGCAGCTGTTTTAACAATTAAAACTTTTTATACCATAAACTCACTCAATGTTTCGATGCTCCTTTGGTTTCGATGTCGTAGTGGCTTATTTGTCGAGTTATTTTCCAGTACCTACCTGTTAAACTGACAGACGATAGAAATGTTGTTGGTAACAAAAATAACGTCTGCCAAGCGCGGACCACCACTTTTTGACTTTGCACGTGTACAGTTTAAAGAATATACAATAATATCAATGTACTATGAACCAGAAATGCGATGAAATACGAGTAGCCAACAAAAGTATGGAAAAAAAAACCTACAATTGTGATCTTTTAACACATTTACGAAGCTTTGAATGCATCCCTATAGTGTCGAGGTTACAAAAAACAAATGCAGACGAACTTAATACACATAGCCTTTTAAAAAAAAAAAAAAAAAAAAAAATTGTCGCAGGTACTGGTCGAGCAGCGGAAAACGGCGGCTCATCGGTTGACCAGTCGACGGGCAATCCGGGAGATCAGCAGGACGAGCGCGTCGTCTTCATCAACGCCACCCCCCAGCCGGCGACCTACAGAAACAACCACATATCCACGGCCAAGTACTCGGTCCTGTCCTTCCTGCCGTCCTTCTTCTTCGAGCAGTTTCGACGCTACAGCAACTGCTTCTTTCTCTTCATCGCGCTCATGCAGGTATGCGATCCGCGCAACCTCATTCATTATTGTCCATCGGAGATGACAGTTTTTTTTTTTTTTTTGTTTTTCATTTTCAACAGCAAATACCCGATGTCTCGCCAACGGGAAAATGGACGACCCTCGTGCCCCTCATCTTCATTCTCAGCGTGTCGGCGCTCAAAGAGATAGTCGAGGATGTGGTGAGTAAACGCGGCACGTACAGCATACCCGATTTGATTTTTCAATAAGTAGTAACAAAAAAAAAAAAAAAACAAAACGTGTATCAACAGAAAAGGCACAGAGCAGACGATGAAACGAACAAGCGCGAGGTGGAGGTTCTGCGTGACGGTAGCTGGCAGTGGGTGCAGTGGCAATTGGTGACGGTCGGCGACGTCGTCAAGGTCCACAACAACAACTTTTTCCCGGCGGATCTGATCCTGCTGTCGTCCTCGGAGCCCCAGTCGATGTCGTTCATTGAAACGGCGAACCTCGACGGCGAGACCAATCTCAAGATCCGCCAGGCGCACCCGGACACCGCGGATCTCCTCGACACCGCCAAACTCATGGGTTTCCGCGCCAACATCCAGTGCGAGCCCCCGAATCGCCACCTCTACGAATTCAATGGCATCCTCCGCGAGACCAACAAGCCCAGCGTGCCCTTGGGCCCGGACCAGTTGCTTTTACGCGGAGCCATGCTACGCAACACGCGCTGGGTGTTCGGGGTCGTCATCTACACGGGACACGACACGAAACTCATGCAGAACAACATGACCACCGCGCCCCTCAAACGCTCGACCCTCGATCGGCTCATTAACACCCAGATCCTCATGCTGTTCTTCATACTGTTGATGCTCTGCCTCGTCTTTGCCATTTTCAACGTTTTGTGGACCAATGCCAATATTAACGGGCTCTGGTACCTGGGTCTCGACGGTACACCTATACACAATCCTTTAATTACACTCTTAATTTTCGTACAACAATGCCATTGCTTTTCAACAGAGGTGCAGGCCAAGAATTTCCTGTTCAACCTGCTGACCTTCATCATCCTGTTCAACAATCTGATACCCATATCGCTGCAAGTGACTTTGGAAGTCGTTCGCTACGTGCAGGCGACCTTCATCAACATGGACATCGAGATGTACCACGCCGAGTCCAACACACCGGCCATGGCGCGCACGAGCAATTTGAACGAGGAGCTTGGCATGGTCAGCTACGTATTTACCGACAAAACGGGCACGCTCACCCGCAACGTTATGGAGTTCAAGCGTTGCACGATAGCAGGAAAGGTGTACGAGTGAGTATATGTCCCATAACATCCAAGAAAAGTATGTACAAGTGGTTTCAAGCAAATGCTTGATTTCCTTGCAGTTTGCCGGTACAGTCGATGGAGGGTGACCTCGGTGACGTGGACTGCGAGCTGATCCAGGACATAATCCAAGGTCGCAACCAGAACGCGCCCCAGAGTTCGAACAACAAGCGAGCCAAGTTATCGGCTATCTTGCACGAGTTCATGGTCATGCTGTCGGTCTGCCATACTGTCATACCGGAGAAGGTGGACGACAACATCATCTACCACGCGGCTTCCCCGGACGAGCGAGCACTGGTCGATGGGGCCAAGAGGTTTGGCTACGTCTTCGACTCGCGGACGCCGCATTACGTCGAGGTCCAAGCGCTGGGTGAACGCGAGAGGTACGAGATATTGAACGTCATCGAATTTACGTCGGCGCGCAAGAGGATGTCCGTGCTCGTGCGCATGCCGAACGGGCGGATCAAGATTTTTTGCAAGGGCGCCGATTCCGTTGTGTACGAGAGGCTGCTCGAGGAGTCCCAGGAGGAACGAGCTGACAGTTTGGGACTCGATAATTACAGGGAGACGACACTCCAGCACTTGGAGTCTTTCGCCTCCGAGGGTCTCAGGACGCTGTGTTTTGCTTCTGCTGACATTCCCGAGGAACGATACAACGTTAGCGAGATTTTTGTTTTGTTTTTTTTTTTTTTTTCATACGTAACGCTTTCAATGCACGTGTGCTCAGTTTTGTTGTTGTTGTTGACAGTGGTGGAAGAGCATCTACGATAAGGCGGCTACGAATTTGACGAATCGAGAAGAGAAGATTGAAGAGGCCGCGAACCTCATCGAAACCAATCTCACGCTACTGGGCGCCACTGCTATCGAGGACCAGTTACAGGATCAAGTGAGTCGATGATCGCCATGAATTTTGTTTTCTTGTTGTTCGGGATACTTGTGAACGTCGGTGTTTAGGTTCCAGAGACGATAGAAGCCCTCATACAGGCAGACATCAACGTTTGGGTACTGACTGGTGATAAGCAGGAGACAGCCATCAATATTGGCTACTCGTGCAGACTGATTACCCATCCCATGCCTTTAATCATTATAAACGAGGGCTCGTTGGACGTACGTTTTGCTACTTTCTCATTAATCCTTACTTTGAAAGTATTTACGGTTTTGAAGGATAATTCATTAATATTTTAGAAAACGAGGGAAGTGATAATTCAGCGGTGTCTGGATTTTGGTCAAGATTTACGGTGCCAAAACGACGTTGGACTCGTCATTGACGGAAACAGTTTAAAATACGCTTTATCCTGTGATCTCAGACGAGACTTTTTAGATTTATGCACTTCGTGCAAAGTTGTCATTTGCTGCAGAGTATCGCCAATGCAAAAAGCAGAGGTTGTCGATTTAGTCACGAGCAACACCAAAGCCGTGACTCTGGCTATTGGCGATGGCGCCAATGACGTGGCCATGATTCAAAAAGCGCACATTGGTGTCGGTTAGTTTCATTTGTATTACTTTGATCTGTTTTTTCTTCCTCGATTTATGTAAAAAATTAATTTTATTGTTCATATTCAGGTATATCGGGGGTCGAAGGTCTTCAAGCTGCGTGTGCCTCAGACTACTCGATAGCTCAATTTCGATTCCTGAAGCGCTTACTATTTGTTCATGGTTCATGGAACTACAGCAGAATGTGCAAACTAATTTTGTATTCCTTTTATAAGAATATCTGCCTCTACGTTATCGAATTGTGGTTTGCTATTTACTCTGGCTGGTCCGGGCAAATTTTATTTGAGAGGTGGTCCATTGGTTTGTACAACGTTGTACGTATCCTTTGCAATTTTTGAAACTATTACGATTCGTACATCTCGTTAACTGTTATTTATTTCTTTCTAGGTATTTACGGCAGCTCCACCTTTAGCAATAGGTCTCTTCGATAAGGTGTGTTCGTCCGAAACGCATTTAGCTTATCCCAGTTTATACGCCGCGAAAAATGCCACAGAGTCTACGTTTAACATTAAGGTATGCCAATCGATGTCATTAAAATTTAATCATTCGCTTGAAGTTTCTTTATGTAAAAATTGATATCTTCCAAAGGTATTTTGGGTTTGGATATTCAACGCGCTACTTCATTCGGCACTTCTTTACTGGCTGTCGTTGTTTGCCCTCAAGCACGATGTTATTTGGGACAATGGCCGGGATGGTGGCTACCTTGTTCTAGGAAATACAGTTTACACGGTAAGAGGAAAAAAAATATAAAATCTTTTGATACGTAAGAGGTGGAATGAATATTCAATCGACATTTTTTTTTTGGTTAATGTTTCAGTACGTAATAGTGACGGTGTGCGCGAAAGCTGGTCTCATCACCAACTCTTGGACATGGGTGACTCACTTAGCAACATGGGGATCCATTATGCTGTGGTTCATTTTCATCTGTATCTACAGGTACGTTGGATTTGCGATTGAAATTCCTAATTTATTTTCAAGATAAATTGAAAATTGAAAAAAAAAAATTGTATTTATTTTGTTTTACAGTAATGTCTGGCCTTACCTGAATGTTGGAGCTGTGATGCTGGGCAACGATAAAATGATATTCACATCACTTGTCTTTTGGTCGGGACTCGTGCTCATTCCGTTTATTGTTTTATTGCCAGACTTGATTGTTAAAGCGTACGCATCTGTCAACACATTTCTAATCTCTCTATGGTGTTAACAAATCACTCGTCACTGTTATTTATGTTTCAGTGTAAAAAATACAGTGTGGAAATCAATCACTGAGGCTGCTAGAGAGCAAGAGATTCGAAAGTCCGACCCTGGCAATCTTTTCCACGCACAAGATTACAGGAGCTCGTAAGTTTTTCGTACTTAATGTCTCACGCCAAAAAAAAATTTTTTTTTTTTTATTTAGTAGACGGTTTAAGGGCTTATAAAAACAGAAAATTTAATTTTGATGAGCAGATCGGATACTTAATCATTGGTTGCAGATAATTCAGCGCATATGTCATTTTATCATTCATTTTTTTTATGTATTTACCCTTGAGATTACGTGGAAAAGACCCATTACCATTTACCTATAGACATCTTGCGTAAACTATCAAAGTACTATTTATGCTTTTTATATTAAAAATAACACGAGTAGTACGTTAATACACCTGCGCAAGATGCCTATACTGTACACGTATCTCGTTAATTTTTCCACAGTATGGTATACAATGACATTTACTTTCTATTATACTGATCCTCGAGGTGTTTTTATCTGCATGAGGTGACAAGTTGTTGCAACTTTTTTTTTCAATCTATACCTTTAACTCTTACCATTGAATTATACTTACCAGTTAATTATTTACAATTTCAACGACGACGACTCGCGTTAACTTTTGTTTTGCATGGCTACATTCAAATTATACGCGATGCGTACTTATAACTAACTTTATTCAGTGTATAGCTTATCGCTAATTTATTCTTTAATATTTAACATCGTAGCTACGATATTACCTTTATGACATGAATATATATATATACACAAAGGTGCTCGAAGAATATCCACGCTGAATATTTTTTTAAATAATAATGAAAGAAAAAAAAAAAAAAAAAAAAAAAAAGAAGTACAAAAAAACGCACGCGCGTGGCGTGAACCTTTTTTCTTTGAACAGTTGGTCGTTGCGACGAATCTCGTCGGTGGTCTGCCGATTAAGGAAGCGGTTCGTCATCGGCAGGCTCCTCACGATCCTCGTTTCGAAGCGTCAAGGCAATTCCACCACCAGAAGAGATCCTGCATGCTAAACCAATCAATCCACACTAACCCAATAGGTATTCCCTTATCCTTTGTTTTTTTTTTTTTTTGGCAAATTTTTTTTATTCAAGCGAGCTTTCAACTATTTTCTTTTTTTTCTTTTTTTCGTCACTGAGTTTTGAAGTGTGCCTTCAGCTGAAATCACTTGAAATATTTTTTTCTAGTCCAAGTTTTTCATTTTTCCAAGCTCCCACGCGAAAACTCAAGCATACCTTACTTGTCATAAAAAATCATCAGCAGTGCAACCTTTCAGAAGTCCGTAACATTCCTGTAGGTTCCCACATCCGGTCTCTGCTGCTTGTGATACCAAGTTCCGAAACAAACTTGCGACCATTGCCTTCGGAGTGTATATTTAATGAAGAGAAAGCACTGAAAACTCCAATGGACGCATGCTTTTACGGACACTGACCACATTTGTTACACAAAGTATTTTCTGAGGATTTTATTTATTTGTTTGTTTTTTTTTTAATATACTTTTAATGTTTGTTGATTTGGTTGTCACCCATACATTATTGTTTTTGGTATATAGTTATTAAGTAAGCGATTTATCGATGTTACATGCGATTGTTAAATAATTATGATACGCCTGATATTTATCATAATTCTTTATCAAGTTTTAATGATCCTTTTGGATGTGTATTATTACTCTCCGTTAAATTATTCACTTTTATCATGATTGATTTGTTCAATGTTATTTCAATTACTGTCTATGTAATTTTAAATGTATATTTTCTCATGTCTGCCGTGTCTCGCAATTCATTACTTTTCATATTCTTAGGTAATTGACAGAAAAACTAGTCATTTTATAAAATCATAGACAAGCACCCACAGTTTGAAATTTTTTTTTTTTTTTTTTTTTTTTAAGATAAAATTTGTAATTAATTACCAAATCAATAATCCCATACAGTACTTATTTTCGATCGACCAAAGTACACGGCCACCAACTTGTCGAGTTTTGACACTTTTACTACTTAGTTGGGGGAAAAAAAAAAAAGAAAGTTATTATTATATATTTCATACGATCCCATGCAAAATTTTCTAACCATTTCTCTCGATGGGCTGTGTTTTTGTTATTAATGCTAAATCTCTTTTCTCATTTTTTTTGTTTTTGGATTATATCGTGCAGTTCGGTGCATGCCATCGTCGATATAGCGAGGTGTAAGTACTCACCAGTAGACATTCTCTCTCTCTCTCTCTCTTTATCTCTCACACAATTCTATCACTCTCAATATATACTTACACTCTTGCATTTTGCGATTCACCAAAATATATACACCCCCACGCAACAGCAATACAAAAATGAAGTTATATTACTCGTGGCGAGGCTGGCTTGTACATTGCAAAATAAAAACTATACTCTGCTACATCGCACACTCGCTATCAAGATACGATCGATTTTACGAAAAAAAACCATGTTAATATAGAATGTAAAAATAAAAAGAATCCTCTGATAGTAATTCTTCAGCGAGAAGAACAGTAATGCACGATCACGTTGCATGTCACCATATTTTCATAAAAAATTGTTATGTATACTTTACAATTGAATGAAAAAAAATATGTACATCTATATGCGAAATTTTTGTTCCTTAAGATTGCTGAGAGAACGTACGGAGTTGGGCACATGTAATTTTTAAACTTTTTATTTACAGTGTTATTTATGCAAAAAAATAATAAATATATAATAATTTTGACGAAAAAAAGGTCATGAATTTTGGATGTCACGTGAATCTTTAGTATCTAAAATGAGATTGATTTTTCTGTTAAAAAGAAAATGTTATTGTGAATACCGATGAAAGAAAAATTTACTTTATTCAGGGGAAGCAAATTTTTTCTCTAAAGTGTTTGATAAAATATAATTGTGCCCAAGTCTAAGTACACACAGGTGGTTTTTTTTTTCTTCTTAGGTTCATATTTGTGGTGTCTTTTTTTAAAGAATTTAATTGCATCGTGTGTGTTATGTATTGACCGAAAGCTACCCTTTTTTTCGCTTGAGTCTCTGGAATGATCGAATTTTTTCTTTTACCTCATGTATGGCAGTATGTCTCCTTATACAAGGTTATCTCATGCAAAAAATGTTTCCGCCATTTTAGACAGTACAAATACCATTTACTTTTAACTTACACTGCGCTTATTTCGCATAAATTAAAACATCTGCATTGATGAAATTACCGAAAAAAATATTTTTTCATTCCACAATTAATTTATTACAAAAAAATATTTAAATTGCAAAAATAATCTTGCTATTCGACGAACGAATCGAGTTTACAATGTGCGCAACAAAATTGCTAGACGCTATAATATGTCCAGCTCGTCTCCACATAAAAAAAAAAAAAAAGATTAACCCTCAAATGATAAAAACGAAAAGTCTGCAAAAAGAAAACCAAAGAAGGAATAAACGATGGAGGAGGAGAAAAAAAAAAAAAAGAAAAAAAGATCGAAATATGAACAATTGCAGATTGACGGAGACGGCGCGGCTACTGAAAAACGTTAAAAGCGTGTTCACCAGGCGTTCAAACGCCGCAACCAGGGTTAATGTCGAGGTGGAGCTGTCACGTAAGTTTCTCTGCTAGAAATGGAAAAAAGACGACCATCCCTCGACGCGTCACGGCGCGTCCTCTCTCACGGGAGTGTACATGCATTTATTTTTTCAACAAATCACGTGAAAGAGGACACGAGCCCCGTTAATTGTATACGAAACTTGATGATGCTCCAGTACTATTTTTCCTTAGCTCTAGTGTGACTAATTCCCTCACTTGAATCACAAATCGACGAACAGAGTGTGTGTTAGTGTGTCTTTTTTTTTTTTTTTTTTTTTACATCCCCTATACCGAGAGTTTTTATATTGCTTTGTATGAGTTTTAAACTTGTAGCAAGTTGTAGTCGATCGGTTACTTTGATCGTATAGTACTTCGAGTCCTAAAATGCAGCTACGACCGTAGTAAGAAAAAGTGTTGACCCATAGTGAAACTAGAAAGAAAACAATAAAATGATTTATTTATTTTATTTTTTTTTTTTTTAATTAGAAAGTTTTCAAGCACTTTTTAGCTCAAAAACACAAGCTTTTAATACAACATAATATATACCGATGCACCTCACACGCTACCACGAACAAATAGTTTGTGCGTAGTACACACGCGTTTTAGTTGGCTAAAAAAAAAAAAAAAAAAAAAAATTTATCATATCTTTGGTGGTTTGATGGAAAAAACAAATAAAATAAAAACTTGCTTTTAGAAGTGCTTCATATAACACACTCGCACACGTATATCCACGACATGCACTGTAAATTAATAAAAAAAAAAAAAGAACCCCTCTTCTTTTTTCTGTAAATGTAGCAAATTAACGCACACACCCACGTACACCTGTTACAAATGTGATGTTGCATCAAAAAAAAAAAAAAAATTTCCATTTTCGTCCGCTTGAAAAAAAAGTTTAGTAATACAATACATACACTGAGAAAAAAAAATGGTCTAGATAGACTTTTTACACTATGTAAAAAAATAATTTTTAGTGTATGGAATAGTAATTTTCGTTGTAAGTACAGTGATTTTTACTGTTTTTACAATATAAATTACTATCCAGCAACTAAATGGTAAAAATTAGGTTGGCCCAAAGTAAGAAGTCCCTAGACGGCGGAATGACACCAGATTACCATTCCAGCACACTAATTTTTTTTTTTTTTTCTCTCAGTGTATATTCTAAAAATGTTATACTTTTGATGCAACACATCCACAGCATGCCTCATTATTGTTATTCGAGCTCGACGCAACAAAGATAAGATCTCGAAAAACAAATCAACACACACACACATGTAGAATATAAATAGAGAGTCCAAACTAACGATGATTTTGGGCGCATTGAAATATCGTGCACAGATGGCTTCGCATTTTCGCAAGAGGAGGGCGGTACAGTTTCACAGACGGACGTCATCAGGGCGTACAACACGAATCTACCGAAACCGGGTGGTATGTGAGCGACTGGTGCCGCGGCAAATTGAACCGCCTGGGCGCATCCTCGTCCACCGTCAACACCGAGGTGGCCAACTAGCGGATCCTCTCTCTCTCTTTTTTTTTTTTTTTTTTTTTTTTTTTTTTTTTTTTTTTTTTTTTTTTTTTTTTTTTTNTTGACATTTCGTTCGTCATCGCGTTATTATTAACTGTTGATTATTTTTAGCTGATGATATACTTGCATCATTAAATTTAGACAAACACGACGACGTTGCGATTTATGTGAATCGTTTCGATTTTTCGTTTCACTGTAGATGAATTTATTTCACCACGAAAAACTCACAATAAGTACATACTTTCGATTCACAACAACACCGTATATTAGTCTTCAGGAAAAAAAAAAACAACCAAAATTTTGCGTTCAAACAGTGTTTTTTCATATCTACCGATTAAAAAAAAAAAAAATATAAAAATCAATTTTTATTCAACACGACTTGGTTTATTTGCTCCCTGACTCCAAGCGCAAGCTGACGTAAAAGTTTTCCTTGTCCTCGCGGTACCTCGCCTTGAGCAGAAACTCCCGCGCCAGCGAGTGATCGGAAAACTCGCAGCCCCTCGCCCGCCTCTGACACCCCAGCAGCCAATCCCGCGTCGACAAACGATTCCTTGAAAAAAAAAAAACAAAAAAAAAATATCAAAGCTTTTAAGGAAAAGAAACAAAAAAGGGCACTATCGTTATCACTTCGTCATATCCTGTGCATCGGTGCAAGTGTATCTCGCCAAAACGTCACCGATCGAGGGTACAATAATCAAAGCGTCGCTTTCTGTCCTCGTCCGCTGCGCCTCTCTGCTTCCGAAGCTTTCGCCCAACTTCTCCGCCAGAGCGTACCTCGTGGCGTGGTGAGCCCTCAGATGCGCCCACGTCTTGCTCAGCCTGTATCGCAATGATAATTCACGGACATGAATTACAGGTCCAGCGTCTTCGAGAGCAGCGCCAGCAGGACGTTCGACCCTCGCTCGCTGAAGACGAGCCACGAGGTCACCGCGCCCCTGTGCATCGCTAAGAGCTGCCGGGCCGAAGCCTTTTATTGAGGATCGCGGAGTTTTTTCACTAAATACAATTGTTTTTTTTTTTTTTTTTTTTTTTTTTTAACGATATGAATGCTTGTGAAATAGTTGTATCTACATTTTTCTAGTCAGTTGACAGTGAAGTTTTCAATTAAAATGAACACAAAAGCATTATTGACGCTCATCGTTGTAATCAAAGTTTACCATGTCTATTCAATATTTTTTTTTTTTAACATTTTCAACAATATTTTATAAAATCATCGAACCAATATTTGACGAAGCATTCTGTCAGTGAAGTAACAAATACTACAGTATAAATAAGTACGTATAAATGTAAGAAAAAAAAAAAAAAGGTGTTAGCTGTAATTATAGACCAAGACGCCTATTGTACAAACCTTTGGATTAAGTATTGACATTTCGTTCGTCATCGCGTTATTATTAACTGTTGATTATTTTTAGCTGATGATATACTTGCATCATTAAATTTAGACAAACACGACGACGTTGCGATTTATGTGAATCGTTTCGATTTTTCGTTTCACTGTAGATGAATTTATTTCACCACGAAAAACTCACAATAAGTACATACTTTCGATTCACAACAACACCGTATATTAGTCTTCAGGAAAAAAAAAAACAACCAAAATTTTGCGTTCAAACAGTGTTTTTTCATATCTACCGATTAAAAAAAAAAAAAATATAAAAATCAATTTTTATTCAACACGACTTGGTTTATTTGCTCCCTGACTCCAAGCGCAAGCTGACGTAAAAGTTTTCCTTGTCCTCGCGGTACCTCGCCTTGAGCAGAAACTCCCGCGCCAGCGAGTGATCGGAAAACTCGCAGCCCCTCGCCCGCCTCTGACACCCCAGCAGCCAATCCCGCGTCGACAAACGATTCCTTGAAAAAAAAAAAACAAAAAAAAAATATCAAAGCTTTTAAGGAAAAGAAACAAAAAAGGGCACTATCGTTATCACTTCGTCATATCCTGTGCATCGGTGCAAGTGTATCTCGCCAAAACGTCACCGATCGAGGGTACAATAATCAAAGCGTCGCTTTCTGTCCTCGTCCGCTGCGCCTCTCTGCTTCCGAAGCTTTCGCCCAACTTCTCCGCCAGAGCGTACCTCGTGGCGTGGTGAGCCCTCAGATGCGCCCACGTCTTGCTCAGCCTGTATCGCAATGATAATTCACGGACATGAATTACAGGTCCAGCGTCTTCGAGAGCAGCGCCAGCAGGACGTTCGACCCTCGCTCGCTGAAGACGAGCCACGAGGTCACCGCGCCCCTGTGCATCGCTAAGAGCTGCCGGGCCGAAGCCTTTTATTGAGGATCGCGGAGTTTTTTCACTAAATACAATTGTTTTTTTTTTTTTTTTTTTTTCTTTACAAAATAAAAATAATTGGACAAATTGTTCAACTGTGATTTCGATTGATAAGTGCACGATGACTCGGAGATATACAAAAATTTGAGTGAGTTATGTGTTTTTATATGTATATACTGGTCCAACGCGAGTATGTAAAGACAAATTTTTTTTTTTTTTTTCAATGTCGAATACATTTTTTTTTCATATTTTTCACAATATCGTGCTTGGATTAATATAGCGCCAACGAATTGACAATTTCTTGCTTATTTGTACCAATTTTTAGGGTCACTTTACACTGTACAACCAAGTGTTTTAAAATACACGTTTAAGAATAATCAAATCTATGATATTATGGTGCATCAAGTATTCGACCAGATGTACTAATGTATACATTTTTAATACGGGAAAAACCAATACAGAAAGGCTGTAGAATGAAAAAACTCGGCTGTTACAGCCAAAGTGTGTAAAATCTGAGATATACGTCTTTGTACTTTCTACAACCATCTTACATAAAAAAAAAAAAATGAAAAAAAAGTTAATTGGCAATGCATAGTTAACAAAGTTTCGACTCGAACGTTTATCAACACTACGTTTTCATAGAAACACAAAGTTTCGACACAAAACGCTGTAAAAGTGTATTTCAACACATTTGTGTGCACGCGGGTGTAGAGGCAGCCAGATGTTCTCAAGATGTCTTGCAGACTCCTAATGCCCATCGAAACTCCCCAAAGACGTCTTTCAGATGTACATATTAGAAGTCTACAAAAACATCTTGAGAACACGGGTCGACCGGGTACAGTCCCAAATTCCACATCAGTCTGTCAGGTACCTGTAAACAGCGGGCGACTGCAGCCCGGCGAGGACCGACGCCGCGGACTGCCGATTCCCGGCCCGTAGACACCTGCTCGCGGCATTGACCAGCCTAGCCACGAGTCTCGCCCTGGCGCTCACCCCCCCGGCATCCACGACCCCACTGGCCACCAAACACGACACCCGGTGTCCAAAGGCCACCCAGGCTGCGACATTCGGCGCGCCCCTCGACGTCCTCTGCTCGACAGCCACCTCCAACTCGCCAACAGCCACGCGGATGAAGAGCACCCGGTCGACGAGGCCCAGCTGCCGAGCTATCGCCACGCTCTCCAGGTCCCAGATGCTCAGCCGCGGGTGGTCGAGCCTCAGCCGGCGACGCAACCCGGCCACCGGCCCCCGGCACCGGCATCTAGCCGGTCTCCGCTCCTGGAAGCGACGCAGCCCAGCCAGGTGCTCCCGAGTCTCGCGGTAACACTCCCCACGATCACGGGGACGATACCAGTAGTCCGGCGTCCAGAAGAGCACCGCTCCACCGCCGCCACACCGAGGTCTCGGCAGTTCAGCCAGGGACACGCTGTCGCGCAACTGCCGGCGGGAGATCGGCAGTCTCAACTCCACGGGCTGGCGTCGGATGGCCACGCAGCTGCGGGACCGGCGGCTCAACGACAACAGACGACGCTCACCCGGTTGGACGCTCCAGGGCCCGAGGCCGTCCAGGAAGTGCGGGGCTGTCGAGATATCGCGCCTCCTCTTCGGCTGACCCCTCCTCGTCCCGCCCATCTCCCACACCAGCACGCCGTCGTCGACGAGTCGGTGGACGTCGCGGACTTCGAGGCAGAGGCTGGAGATGCAGTTCTCGTCCACCCCGCGGCCGCACCGAAACAGCTTACGAACCATCTTCTTCGGGTAGCTGATCTTTGGCCTCCCCTTCGGCGAACGATCCCTCAGTTGGTCCCTGGAGGTGCGAAACGCGCGTTCACCCTTCGATCGTCGAAACCAGAGGGTCGGTGGGTCGGTGCCTCACTTGAGCCCTTCCAGACTCCTGTGGGACAGAGCGAGCTTCTCGGGCGTGTAGTTGCCGCTGTGCAGCGGGCCCAAGTACAGGTCCCTCTGGGTCCACCTGGGACGGGCCCATTGGTGGCCGGTGTCGAGCCTCGTCCGTGGGATTGGACGGGTGGTGCCGGAGGTGGAGGTACTCGCTGCGGCTGAGGTTTCGGACAGCGAGCTACCGAAGCGCCTGCGGTCCATGAGCTCCTGGACGTGCTCGCACCAGGAGCTCCAGCGGCTGGACCTGCCACCCGAACCCCCCAGCTCGTAGTACCTGGCTCTGCCATCGATTAACCTGGCGGTTGGGTCAACTGGTATGCGACGTATAGGTTATTCGGGCCAGGCGACTGGGCTTCGAAAGGTATAAGGGGGGATAACCTCGCTTTGAGCGTCTGCCGGTGCCTCCTGCGGAAGACGCTGAGCGCGACCAACTCGACGGGGTAGACCGAGAGGAGCTCGAGGCACTCTATACTGGGGTCCACGTTTTTGTGGCAATAGAACACTTTGCTGGTGTTGCGGAAGACGTCCGTGGCGACGATGAGGCGCGACCGAGTCAGGCCCAGGGCTACTTGGCGCACGCCCCTGCCGTCGCGCGTCGTTTCGGCGAACGGGGATTCCAAGAGGACGGGGTCCAACGCGAGCTCCCGGTACTCGGACCAAAGGAGCTTTTGGATCCTCGGGTTTTCATCCATGACTACCGGGGAGTTTGCATTATTGCTCAACTTTGGACGGTTGGAGGTTAGGGTCGAGTGCAGGTGGAACATTCATCTGTCCAAGACCCTATTGTAGAACAGTATCGAATAGTTCCGCAATAGGATCCAGGATAGATCAAAGTTTCACCGACTGTACCTATACGTTAAGGTAAATTCAGCACAACTCGCAAAGACCCATATTGTATATTAATATATACATGAATGTATGTATTTAAAAAATTCTCTCGTCGTTTTATTTACAGTATATAAATTATAAATCTACACGTGTATAATACATTTCAAACACAAATATTAAGTACACATCTACATTCGTACGTTTGTGATTGGTTTTAGTATATGTGTGGTTCTTTCGATTTGTTCAAACCACTCTTGTTGGAGGAAAAAAAAAAAAAAAAAAAAAATTCATATCCTAAAGTTAAATCTAATGTGTCACTTGATAAAACTTTTGCGAGGGTATTTACAATACGCACTGTTAGCGCTTTCTTAGGATTTACATTTGTACTTAAAATTAACCAAACGTCTAAGCTATGTTGTTTTTTTTTTTTTTTTTTATCTTCTAGTCATCTAATCGGAATACTTGAATATAACCAATGGTTGGAAAAAAAAAAAAAAAGTTTATTTACGTAAATAGCTCGCATTTTGTTTCTCTGTTCATTTTGCTGTTCTTGGAACATCGGAAGGTGTCGGAAAAATCCTCCAAATTTGAGACGACACCATTGACCTTCAAAGAAGTTTCGTAAGCGTCGTAATTGTCGTAAATGTCTCCTATCTCGCATATTCTCTGAAACAAAAATGTTTTGGATGTATAAAAATAAATTGGACATTTTTAACGTAGTAAACAAAACAAAAAAAAAGTGTAAATATTTACTTCGGCGTAAGATAAGAAAAACAGCTGGTTCCTGCTCATGCGTTCGAATCCTGGTAGGAGCTCCTCGTTGGAGCTCTGGACTCTTTTGTACGCCTCGAAGGCGGCTCGCAAGCCTGAAATTTTTTCATATATTTTGTCCACCTGCACCGTGTCCCTGTTTATTACGTACGCCAGTTGCCAATTGAATTTCGACACGGATTTCTGAAAGAAAATTTTTTTTTCTTCATTATTTAATCTCATTAAATCGCTTTGACGTTGCTTTTATTTGACGTACGTTGTAGTGGCTCAGTTGGTTGGTGAGGCATTTTTCCTTTAATTTGTACGCCTCGATCGTGTCCTTCGACAATCCATCGGACGTCCGCGCGTACTCGTTGTACTTTATATCATCTACGATTAAGTGTTGTTAATTTTTAATACTTTTCATACATAATAATCGTAGTGTTCAAGTATAATACCTGTCAGACTGATGTAGTCGTACAAAATCGAGCCCAACATCGATCCAAAACTACCATAACTGATTGCGCTGGAAATAAATTTTAAAAACTCGTCAATGCAATTTCCAATTTATATTACAAATAAAATTGTTTGTATTTTTCAAGTACCTTGGCAATTTGGGACTGAATAGTTTATAATTTTTCTCGTTCAAGTACTCGGTTGGAAAAACTGAAAATATAATTCATTTATTTTAATACGATTTGGATCGGTATGATAAATAAATTTAAAAAAAAAATAGATTCTGCAATTTGAACTTACATATGCGATTCAGATGACTACTCACTTCGAAGTGGTGAATCAAGGGCGTGGATTTCTTGGACATTGTCAGTGGACTGGAAAGGAAAAAATAATTCAATAACCATATTGAAACATCTTTTTTTTTTACACAATTCATCCTATACTTACTCGTATCGGCGTGGAAACTTCAGTCCCTGAAGTTTATGGATTAATGAACTCTTCTTGAACTTGATCACATTTTCAAAAAAGTTGGAATTCAACCGCACCTGTCCAAAAAAAGGCAATAATTAAAAAAAAATTAGCTTGGCAATTTTTAAAAAATAACTCACGTTTCCATAATAGCTGTTCATGAACGCTCTGTCCACCTGCCATTCGGGGTACCCGATCACCATCTGCAAACTCTTCAATTTATTTGTCGCGTAGGACTTTGTCTCCTCGTCCATCCATTTGGCATTCAGCAAAAGATCCATAAGCGCGTCTCGTACGTTGTTCATGACTTCTTCGGCCTGTAAACACAATGAATCATTCCCACCACCAATTCTCACGCGTAGGTGATTTAAATGATTTCGGAATTCATTGTGATTTCAAAACGATTTTATCATGACTTCCTCATGCTCATTTAATATGATTCTAATGTCGACCCCGGAATTATTTGTAAAAAAAAGTTATGCCCAAATACGCGTGGGATAATTAATTCAAAATTGGTATTTATCCAACTACAATCAAACAAGAAAAACCACGTTTACCTTCCATTAATGATTTTCAATACATCTATAAGTATTTTCGTTCGCTTAAATGTACAACTAAAGTTGAAAAGATTCATTTGTTTTGACTTGGATTTTGATTCCAGAATTATTTTATAAAATTTTAGTTCTAGTTCACTCGTAAATGATTTCAGTTTGATTCACGAAAGAAGTTTCACGGTCTTGGATCTAGAAATAAACTTACGTAAACTTTCTGCTCACGAGGCACGTATCTCCTGATGTACTCGTACGTGACTCCAACCAGTTGATTGTCAAACTGGTTTATGCAAAAGGTGGACCTTCGAACGATTCAAAAACCTGTCAGACGAAAACAAAGCAATTTTCGAAAGTAAAAAAGGGTTGTCCAACACACCTGTTGTGTACGTTCTCGAAAAACCGTCCCAACTCGGGGTTCAGGTACTTGCTGATTTGCGTGAGGAACTTGAAGTGCACATACTTCTCCACCGCAATCGACGGCGTGTTCCGCAGCAACTGACTCAACTTGTTGAAGTACTCCAGCTTATTGACCACGATCTTCTCCGATCCGGTTACGCTACTGCCGACAGGTGCGAGGAGCGCGTTCAGGACCTTCAGCCAGTTCATCTGAAAGTAATGAATCGTTTGCAACTCCATCCTGATGACCAAGTCCCGAAAACCTATCGATATACTTACGCCCTTGCTTTTGCCATCGTTGGTCGAGTCGTACGTTTTCTGCCACTCGTCGATCGTCATTTTGTTCCTTATTAGCGTCGTAGCGTTCTCCTCCGACATTCCCAAGGGAGGGAGGATCTGAAAAAGTGAGAGAGGACAATAAAAAACCAACTCATCGCGCAAAAAGCGTGGAAAAAAAAGTTCGAAAAAAAACCTCAAAGAGGGCGTTGTTGAATTCCATCACGTCCTCGTAATCGACCACGTAAGGATTCTCTTGGTCGTGGTCCTCGAGCAAATTGGAGACGATATCGCCAAAGTACCTGTACTTCAGCAGACTGTGGACTGAGTAAAAGTACAGCGGAGACGGTGGAGCTAGCTGCGCACAAAAAAAAGAAAAATTTCGTTTATAAGATCAACACACGATTTCAGATTCTTAGTAAGATTCGATAACGACTTCAAATTAGATTCATCGGTAGAGCTAATGAAAAAAAAAAATTGCATCCTGTTTATTTTGATATCAAGGTTTCATACATTTTCAAAATGGAGGCAAATTTTAAATTAGTAAATCCGAAAAATCGTTACTTATATCTTAAAAATGTCTTCATGACCACAGAACCCAACCCTGCGTACAAAGTACTAAGGTTTTTAAAAAAACGTTTTATAAACAATAAGCCTAGATTTCATGATGATTTCCTCATGATTTCATCGAGGACTACCATATGAAATCTTGGATGGATAAGGAAAAACTCACAGTCACAATATTGGCGTTCGAGTTTTCCGGGTCGCGCGTGACGCGAACGTTGAAAAAGGCGTGCTCGAAACCCAAAGATGCGTAGTAACCATCGCTGGCCTGCCAGTCGGCAAACTCGAACTCGTGGCCCCGGCGAAAGAGATTCCGGCCGTTCGACGTTTTCAGGATCCGCGAGAACTCGCGCTTCGTTCTCGAATCGTTGTCACCTGCAAAAAGATAACGATTTTTTTTTTTTTTTTTTCGATTGATCGGTAAGAGAAAAATCACGTTTTATTGTTCCACGCACGTTGTTCCATGCAGCTCCGGTAGAATTTTTTCTCGAACGCCAGCGATCTCGTCTGCTTCCTCTCGATAGACGGTGATTCCAGGATTTCTATTGATCACACAGAAACATATTTTTATTCATTTTCAATTAAATAGATTCAAGTAACGATAAGTACGTACCCTGTATCTCCTTAATCCAAGAGCTCGTCTTGTTTTGTCTCCTTCCGCACGCGTAGGTGAAAAAATCATCGCAAGGCTGGGACGATTTGTTGACGCTGGCAAGGAACAAATCGGCTGCGAGGGGGAAGAAAAAAATGTTTTATTGCCGATTGTAAAAGTATCGACAAAAAGGATGAAAAAAAAAGACGCTTACCTACGTCGTTGCAGCGCTCGTCGTTACATACGTCGCTGAGATCGTGAGAGACGTAGTAGACCGACGGCTCGTACCACTGACCTATCGGTTCTCTGCGCTGCTCGACGATCTCGCCAGCTCCATGGACGTCATGATGGGTGATCTCGAGCGCGCAAGCCAGACACACTATTGCGTTGAAAATTCTGTGGAGAGAATTTATTTATTTTTTTTTTTTTTCATTCGTGCATTGAATAATTATTAGTCCCGTGGCTCGATCGGTGATTTTAAAGTTTTCGGTAAATCCATGCGTATTATAATCTCTACGCGTTGAGATAACAGCGATATATATTTGGATTAAATTATCGTCATCTGTACATAATTAACTTTTACAACTTTTAATAGGAAGAAGAAAAAAATTGTTGGGCGAGGGCTACTTTCTGTCGTTAACTTTGCACGTTTTTAAGTGCGTAACATCAGCGACAGGAATTTTTTGGTCATTTAATATACTCAAAGGGTAATTTTTCAAAGGCTTACTATTAACACTATTGTGAAAATTTTCGTAGAAAACAGAAATTTTAATTAACGCACTTGGATTTGTATCGAACAAACTGTAACGCACTTGGCAGACAAAATGCACAATCATTATTTTTTTTTTTTTACTTAACCACTGATAAATAATAATAAAAAAAAAAAAAAAAAGAAAAAAAGAAGAACCGTAAAACCAAAAAGGACAAAACAAATTCACTCACGAGACGGTACGTCGGAAGCGCAACATTTTCGGGGCTATTGGAGGCGCGCTACTGCACATATAACACAAAAGCGCGCTCGCGTGATCTCCACACCGCGCGTATATGTATATGTATAGGTTTTTCAGAGCTCGTGATACTTAGTTGCTCGCCGTACTGAAACATCATTGGGAAGGACGCGCCATTTTATATCTATAATTTTTTATCGTTCCCGACTACATTTCTTTCGCGCCTCCGCCGCCACAACACTGTCAGCGTTACGCGCCTCTTCTACGTCTTCTTCTTTATTTTTTTTTTTATTTTTTTTCCCTACTTCTCTCTGCTTCGTTTTCTCTCTCTCTCTCTCTTTTTTTTCTTTCTTCTTCTTTTTTCCTCTTATTCGGTTTATTTTCATTGGGCGTGTGCGTACAAGTACAAAGCAATAAACGCTTCCGTCAGACCATCTTTTTCCAGGAATCGACGATGGGTTTTATCATTGCATCATTCGATACACATTTCTTGCCAATTAAGAAAAATCATTGCAAACGAAATCTATTGCGTTTAGTTTGAGTTTGAAAAAAAAAATTTTTTTTTTTATATCCGTACACCGCCGCGTGGAGGATTAAAATTTTAAATTAGAATGACGCAATTTGGCATGTTAATAGTGCGATGGCGCTGTAACATGGGAAAGCTGAACGTGAACTTTGTTCTTGGAAAACGCGCTATTCGTTGGCTCTTTGATGTACATTTTTACGTGGAATTTATTTAGTAATTTTTTTTTTTTTTTTTTAATAAAACGATCTTAGCACGAAACTTGGATATTTTACATTAATTCCATCACTGCAGTTGTGTTACTTACGCGTACTTACAAATAAGAGCATACAATTATGTTTTATGTAATTTTTTAATGAACTTAAAACAAACGTTTTTATCAAGCTGTTTCTACATTCCAATGATGAAAAAAATAAAATCAAATACTATTACTCTAATTCATTTCAATATTATATTTTAACAATTGCCAAACAAATCATGGGGCAATTTTCAATTAATATATTACATAATAAATAAAAAAGCGTCAGTCGCGTGACAATCAATTTTTTAGGATATGATGAAATTTGGTTCAACTTAGGGAACACATGAGCACAGTCACGTGTATGTAAAGTTCAATTCCTATAGCTAGTCGCGTCGAGATAGAGCACGATTTCAAAGTTATAAAATGATAAAAATATGCGTTACTTAATGATGTACCAGTTCAAGCAGTGTATTTTATTTCCGTGAAAGACGCACAAAGACGTAATATGAGTCATCTCTTCGAGTGGCTTCATGCGATTAAATGCTATCCTATAAGATAATAATTAAATAACAATTTCATAGTATACCATACCAAAATATTAAAAAATACACCAAAACGATTGATTTACACTATCGTGTATTCCGATTAGATTTTATAAGAAATATCAAGCAACCGTGAACCACACAAATCTACGCAATGTCACGCTCGTAAATACATTTACATTGATTTACGAATATCATCGCTATCCACCTATCCTTCGTCGCTTCGACTAAAACAAACAAAATTCCAAAAAAACTAATTTTAAAGCATCAAAGAAAACCGTACGGTTGAAATATTAAATTAACACTCGTAAAAATAGCCCGTGGCTTATAGAAAAATCCATGTATACAAAAGGTGACGCGCGCGTCAATTGATACTCGCGTTTTCCCGCTTGTACGAGTCTTTTGTAAAAATATTATCGAATGCGTATATTACATCAATTACGCATCTGAATGAACTCGATGGTCTTTGCGAGGATGACGATGGTAACGCGCTCACGGATCGTATGTTCTTTATTATGACTCCTTTTCTTTTTCAAGCCAAGTGGGATAAGGTATTTTTTTTTTTTTTTTTTTTTTATCATAAAGACGTTTTTTACGTACAACCCTATGCATCACCATATCGGAGACAACAAACGTGCATCAATATATACGTATATATTGGAAGATAACTTTAATCGTTTGAATATGCGTCATAGCTTGTTTGATTTGTATGCACGTATTATTTTTGGGTGCAGATAAGTTTGGTGTGATGAAAAATCGTCAACTAAAGAGATAAACTAGACTGCACAGCTATAAAGATTAAGCGAAATAATACAAACGGCACTGTGCATTGAGATTCATGTTTGTAGTGTTAAAAATGCTCGATATGCGAGCATAAATTTTTTTTCTTTTCTTTTTTTTTACTAATTATCGTTACAACTTTCGATATGATACGTGTGGGAACGAATATCCACGTTTTTGTGGTTGTTTATGTTATCGAGATCTAAATTTTTTTTTTTTTTTTTATGCATGTACATTTAGATGTGTTTTATTATTGGAAATAAATAATTAAATTAATACGAAACGAGTGGCAGAACTTATGAGAACAAAAAAAATGCGACGTATGTATTGTAGTTTATTATTTCTAAAAATTTTAAATAAAACAGCTGGATGTTGCAAAATGATTTTTTTGATTTGGACTATTTTTGTCGTTTAAATAGCTAAAATGAGATACTAAAAAATTGTGTACCATAAAAAATAGTACATACTTATACAATTCCAAAAAAGTATTTTTCAAAGATTTACTGATTTTAATCAAAAATTTTTTTTTTTTTTTTTTATTTGAGTAAATTTTTCGATTATCAATATTTATTTCATATTCTAGAGTTAAGTACATTGAGACTTACGAAAAATATTTATTTTCTTCTGAGACCCATTTGTGTTGAGTGTCAATTTGTCAAAACGTAACTTTCTATAGTACAATAACGAAGTTATCCACCGATTTTGAGCTTCATGTGATGAATTTACCTATATAACACATTAAAGTACTATTTCCAAAACTATAATATCCTCTAGGATTTCTTTATTGTAACATAAAATTAATATTGTACCCACACAACCCGAATAAAAACTAAATTAACACGTGTCGCTGATGCATTTTTGATTTTCCAGTTAAATAACAGAATTTTACACTGTTTTTAAAGAAACGAATTTTTTGCTAACCATTATAATTTTTCGGAGATAACTACAGCTTTTTATACTTTTTGAAAAAATTTTTCAGCACTTAAAATTTTTTTTCATCCAACAAAATGAGTGGATTGTTATAACTTTATTCAATGCAATTTGATATCAAGCGGATTAAAAATTATTAGAACCATTAAAAAAACTATTTCTGAAAATCTTAAAAAATTCCATACTATTTAAATGAGAAATAAAAATGCACCGTCCGTTTTCATGATTAAGATCTTAATTTTTGGCTACAGTGAAGAATTTTTAGTGGGTACGAGACTAAAAAATACAACTAATACACATTAATAACATTAACAATTTCTTTCACCTTAAGTGGTTGCACTTTTTGCCCTCCCGCAAACAAATGTAAGCGCCTAAAAATGAAATTCACACGCTTCATCGGTGACTTTAGCCACGTTATCGATTCGATTACTTTTCGAAAATACCGTACATACATACAAAAATAAAAAAATGTATCCAAAACATCATCCGACAGTAAGCCAAGCAAAAACACCACGAGCGTAAATTTCGTCATTCTAATGCATCATCGGATCTTTATATTTATACGATATAGTAATGACCTCCCGCGGCACTAAACACGCGGTTTGTACCAAACGCTCATCTCGACATTCACGAACTTCCGGCCACTCAATAAAACAACATATTACATTTGCCCACGTACATGCGTTTTCATTGCCAAAGAACAACTTGCGCGTCCCGAGATAAGCGACACTGATTTCTCGGTAATGCGAACAATAACGGAAGCTCATCTACGCGTTACGATCGATAAAATCCTTTACTGATCGGTTTGCCTCAGTTATCCACTTTTTCTTTGAAATAAGAAGCAAATCGTAAAAAAAAAAAAAAAAAAAAAAAAAAAAAAAAAAAAAAAAAAAAAAAAAAAAAANAAAAAAAAAAAAAAAAACTGTAGTAAAGATGGATTTCAAAACTAATGCCCTCCGTTATATGAGAACATAAGATACAGATATAATGGGCTGTGGTATCGGTAATCGGTTCGTCGACCGAGTTACCCGTTAGAGCAAGTCGTTCGCGCGCGTGTCAAAAGTCGAAAGTAACAAAGTTTCGATTACGATAACGAGCCCTCCTTATTATCATCACTTCGGTGTGACCGGTATATATATGACATACAGATGCATTACCGTTCGATCACGTTTAACAAGTGCGATCGATTGTATGAGGGAAAAAAGGGGTCAATAAATCACGCGTGCTCGCGATCTGACTTTTATTTAGTTAACGTAACTATGTGATTCTGAATAAGACCTTCGGATAACTCTTATCGCAGTTTTTTTTTTCTTTTTTTTTTTATTAGGTGATACGTTCATGTAATATTCAGATCGGTACATGAGCTGTGTATATACGTGATTGCTCATGGCGTTTTGTAAGAGACGATGCGTTGGATAAGTTTTTGTAATCGCTGTACCGAGAAATAAAGATTTTTTTCCCTATACAATATCTTTGTGATTAAAAAGTTAAAAAGAAAGAGCCGAAAGATCGATGCTCGTACGTCTGAATCGAAGAACCGATTTTTTCTAATAACCAATTTAATTTATTGTAAATTTCATTACTTCGTAGAGTATAAAAAAATATTGTATAGACTATTGTTAATACCAATAAAAACGATAATGACAATAATAATAACAATAATAATAATGAACAGTCAACATTTATATACATGTAAAAAATTCCTATATCAATATGCTCAAGTTGACCCTCGTTAGGGGTTTTTTCTTATCACAGCTAAAAAAATTTATTACCATTGATTTTATCTAATCAAAAAAAAATGTTTCCAGAATGATAAAACAATTCATAAATCCTTTAAAAAAAAAAGTTATGACCCCAATGACAGTTTTTACGTAACATTTATAAGAAAAAACTAAATTATACTTTTTATTCACAGGAATTTCGGGTCGCAATTTAAATTTGTTATTTTAAAAGTTTAAGAGAACGATAAATGTTTTAAAATCATCTAACTTCTAGGTCTTGTAATTTTTCTTGAAAAATTAAAAAATTATAAAATCCCAATTTTTCCTCTATTACAAAAAGCTTGACCTATCAACTAAAAATACATTGAATAAAAGAATTTGGTGTATTGGTGTGTAAATTTAATTTCCTTCCTAAAATACTGCATTTTTTATTTTTTAAAATCATATACGAGTAGGTACAAGTCGCCGTCATTATTAAAGTATACTTAACTTTATTGTAAAAGTCAAAAAACAAATTTAAAATATTTTAAACACTAAAAATCAAAAAATCCTTGCTAAGTATATAATTAATCCGTTTTCAAGCTCAAGTGGGTAAAAATAGCATGAAAAACTTGAGCTTTTAATTTCTGGACATGATACAATAAAAGCAAAAATTCCAAACCATCAAAAACGACGAGGGATAATTGTACAATCAAAAAAACATCGTTACCATGGTAATTGGTAACAAATGTTTCTCATATATACAATCATCCTTCCGTCACAAGTATTTTTTTTTTTTATTCTCAGTTAAATTGGATCACCACAAGACACGTACACATTATATCGTACATACGCGGAAATTCAGCTAATCATCAAAAGCCCACAATATAAATATATACATGTACCACGATAAAGCTGCAGCTTCCAAAACGACGATAAAAAAAGCCGAGGTCGCTCAAGTTCAACGATAAACAATGTAATTTGACCACGCAAAGTTACCTACCTCTTTCCCCGAAAAAAAAAAAAAAAAAAAAAAAAAAATTGTATAATCGTTTGACCAAAAGTTTTTCTCTCCTCGTTCAACTAAATAAAGCACGGTTCCCCTATATCACCTCAAATGCATTATCTTTCGCTCAAAGCGACGAACTTCATTTCTTATAAGAGTTGTCCACGAGATGTCGTGAGAACAACAATATTTTGAGATCAGAAAATATGGAAAATTTGTTTGTTGGAATGATTTGATGTAGGCAATTACCATCTTTTTAGAAATAATTCTGGATACCTTAACATCGTTAGAAATGGGTGTTACGTCCGTTATGAATACCCACAAATCAAAGGCTTCACATTTAAATCGATATTTTTCGCCTAAAAATAGTTGAAAACTTTAAACGCCCGTATTTTCGTAAATAATGGACACTGTTGAAAGTTGAAAATCAGAACAAGCTTCACGCGGTTTTAAAAAGTTACATTCAACAAAAATGTCTTGTTAAAAATACACAAATTTTGCTAACTATTACCATACACTTATAATTTTGTGTATTTATTAATATTATTTTAAGTGAGAAGATACACAAAATTTACGTAATTTTGACATTTCATTTGTGCAATCTAGAAAATAACACAAACTTTTTAACTGTGGAGACGTCCACTCGAACGACGCTGATTTTCCAAAGAAGCAAGACATTATTTACCAATTAATTTGGAGTAGTTTGTCGAGTAAAAGTTTCTTGAGGTAGGCTGGAAGTGAAGTGTTGCTTTTAATCATGTGAATAAAAGAATCTAGTGATATGATTATAATATGAAATTGAATAGTTTAATGTAAATGTGATTTGGATGACTTTTGTGTCATTGATATCGAAATTTGGTACCAAATACTGGACAAACTTGAATTGCGAAAAGACGTTCAATGAGTTTTGAAGTTTTTGAATAACAATTCAAATAGTTGAAACAATTTTATGGCTTTAAAAGAACTTCAAACTCTCAAGATTTATTACCTTTGATACGGTGAATTTTGACTTAGGGATTCATGTCAATGACACATTTGCGCTTCTTTTTGAGGTTATATTTTAGGGTGATTAAAATCTTACATTGATTCCAGAATTGTATTACATTTTTAAAAACAACTTCTTACATCAGAACCAAATGAAAAAAAGTACAAGGAAAGGAAAGACGCAACTAGATGAATAGACTGTTATTATTATTTTAATTTAAATCTTGATTAATAGTTGGAATTTAAATGCAGTTCAGAATAAACTTTTTCAATTTTTTAAATCAAAAACTTTACCAAAAAAATTTAGTAATAAGACAGTAACTTCCACAAAGAATACTTTTAATAACAAGGTCTACGTTTCATAAGTACCAAATTTTAATTCAATTTAATCTTTTGATATCTGAAAGATGTTGCTTCATACAATTTAATATCTTTGTACTCTAACATAAACTAGTATTATCAGTACGATAACACTCAACCGATCGAGTACAGGTATTTAACCTTGTTATCCTCAATCTTTTAAACTGTTAAAAAAAAAAAATTTGAAAAAACCTGGATAATATGATGATATTACTTACGTTTCCGTGTTATAATATGGATTACGACAGTGACAATATCCAGAAATTAAATGTCCTAAATATCATTAATAATTATGAAATATGATTAAAGACATTCTTATTAGAATTCAAAGCGATACATAAAGAATTCAATTGACTTTTAGTCGAATTCTAATTGACAGTAAAAAGTGTATCTGACTCTTTGTAATACGATTTCTCGTTTCCGAGGGGACAGATTTTCACTTACTGTAAGGTAAAATTGATTCATAGGAGAAATTTAGGGAGTGGGCAACGTTCCAACAATACTTTTTAACAAAGGTGACCAACAAAAATAGTATACAGTATACATCATCTAGAATCAGATTCATCAGTTTTATAGAGAACATACCTTCTTTAACAGTCTTGGGAGATAAATGCAAATAAATTATTATGAGACTCCTAAGGAATTTCACTAACTTTTAGTAAAATCAGAAGTTTATTTATTCAATTTTATTCAAAAATATCTTTGTTTTAGAAATTATGAATGTAAAATTTCAAGTAGAACGAGAGCTGCTGCGCAAAGTTGCTGCTATACTTATACTTTCTTTTTGAAGGTGCAAAAAACATTTTATGAGTCAGAAGATGCAAGAAAATGAGTATTTCAGAAAAAAAAGGATAAATCACAGTGTGTATTCAAATGCATTTATTTATAATCGTTGATCACATTGATACATTTATACCAGCAATATAATAATTTTCTGAATTTTTAACACAACTTTTAACACAGTCGTCTAAATTTTGTTAACTAACTAAAATTGCACGATTAAATGGAATAAACACATCAATATTCAATAATCCTGTCCTAATACACTGAGCATACGCTTACAGAGACAAAAAACAATTTAAAAGAAAACTTTGATAGTGAAAACTATTAAATGTGGTAACAAAAAATATCACCTAGTGAAGGAAAGTGAGGCTCTTGTATGTGCCTCTCGAGATCCGAGGACGTGTCGCAAATATATAAGCACATATTGCAGCGAAAAGGATGTCGAATAGCCACGTGCCTCGTGTAATCGCTGATTTGGCTAAAAGACCCTGATGGGCACGCGGTACAGTGATAGAAGTGGTCATCAAGTTTGTGGCTCATGAGACTATTTGAATCAGTAAATATTTTCTGACACTTGCCACATTGGAAAAAGTGACGATTGCGCACATGATTCTCAAGATAACTGCTTCGGACAAAAGTTTGTGGGCATTGAGTGCAGCGATGGTTGTGCTCAGACCCAATGTGTTTTATGAGGCTGCTTTTGCGGGTAAATGATTGCGGACACTCGTCGCAGCGAAATATGTTGTGCTGCATAAGAACTTCGTTTTGGATGGAATTAGATGGTGAGCAATTGACGTTTGCTTTTGTATGTATTTTCATATGATTTTTAAGTTGGTGTTTCAGTCGAAAAGATTCATGACAAACTGTACACTTAAAGGACTTAGTTCCTGTGTGAACCAATTGGTGACCTGTGAGATGATGTTTACGTCGAAAAGTTTTTGGACAAATAGAGCAACTAAAAGGCCTCTCGTCCTTGTGGATTCGCATGTGCCTCGTCAGATCACTACTTTGTTTAAAAGCTTGTAAACAAACCAAGCACTGGTATGGTTTTTCACCAGAATGGATTCGCATGTGCCTCGTCAGATCATTATTTTGATTAAAAGCTTGTGAACAAACTGAGCACTTGTATGGTTTCTCACCAGAATGGTTACGCATGTGAGTTCTAAAGGAGTCTTGCCGGTGAAATTTTTGTGGACACAACGTGCACTGATATGGTTTTTCACTAGAATGGATCCGCATGTGAATTCTAAAGTAGTCGTGCTGGCGAAATTTTTTTGGACACACATCGCATTGAAATGGTTTTTCACCAGAATGGGTCTGAATGTGTTTTTGAAGGTAAATTTTCACACTGAACTTTTGGGGACACAAATTGCACTGAAATGGCTTTTCACCTGTGTGAATACGCATGTGTAGTGTAAGAAAACTGGGAAAAGGAAAAGTCTTTTGGCATATGTCACAACGATGGCATTTCGTTGAGGAACTCGGTTTTTCGGCCATATTTGTTGTAAACAAAATTTCCTTGCAGTTTGGAATTCTCCTGTGGTTCTTAGTGATGTCGTTGATTTTTTCGAAGCCATAGGGTTGCAGGTCCTCTGGTTGATGATTAGGAGAATAAGCTGAACGATTTTCTTCAGTTAAAAAAAATAGCAAGCAACATTGCTTATTTTATCATATATTTCATTAGGTTTCTTTGTGATCTTGATGAAGTTAAGTATTTTATGCAAAAAAAAATGGTTTTCAATGTTTTTTAACATTTTGCATATGATACATTTTGCATTATATTGCCAATAAATAGATATGTACAGACAAGAATATAAGCTGATCTTATTCATAAAATTCTTTTCCTCATCGACAAGGAGTAATTAAAGAATAGAATAAGAGAACATTTCATAGTAACAGTGGATAAAATAATCATAAGATTATCAGAAAGTTTAAATATTGGTTTTTTATCATTAACAACTGTAAAAATATTGATGATTTATTACATTAGTGGATAATATTTAAGCTGGATATTTGTTTTTGAATTCCAAACTTACCTTTTGTTTCTATAGATGCTCAATTGCTTGATTATTCAATTACTTGCTGAATTGAATTAGTAGATTATTATGTCGTTTAAAAATGGTAATATGGCTCCTTTATGCAAGCATTTTCTTTTGACGTCGCACGAATTAAATAAATATCGTTAATCAAATAGTTTTACACAAATATATAGAACAAAAAAATTTTTTATTCTTCTTACATCACTAAAGAAAGAGTTGTGATCCAAACTATTAGATGTCTACGAATCTAATGATAACATTAATCATTTCTCAAACTGTTATCAAGAAATATTGTTGAAGAAATAATTGGTATTGGTGAGTTTAAGACAAAAATTGGTATTTTCCACGCGTTAACATCCAGATCTTAGTTAAAGCAATAGTTCCACGAGAAACACTATTCACTGCGATATGGAGAATCATCGTGTTTGATAACTTTTAACAGACTAATCAGGTAAACTTCGCGCGTTAATTGATAACACTTTAATGATGCATATTTCTTTTTTGTAGTTATGTAACTTACGAACGGTATTAATTGACCATTAAATTTTTTCAAAACAAAGTATGATTACAATAATGATACGCTGATCGTTTATTTTTATAACCTGGGGAATATCATTCCAATCCGTTTGAATCATAATCACGTGATGTACAGTCGAACATCACATAACGGATAAAAATAAGGCTGAATTTGAAATTATTCTCTTTCTAAGATAGGATATGTCGTATTTATATTATATAATGGAGTAAATGATAAGGGACTCCTAAAGAATTCCAATACGTTACGATTAAAATATCCTTATACTAATGAGAGTGAAAAATGTTTTTTTTTTTTAGTTATTATTTAAAAGCCAATAAAAATAAATATCAAGTGTAATGATATGAAACTAAATAAATGTAAACTAGAAAAAACATAAAGTAATTATACTTAGCTGTGTGAAAAGTGAACAATTGTAAAAAAAAAGTATATCTATAAAAAACTAAAATAAGTCTATACATATTTTTATTTCCAATTCGTTTATTTAAAATCATTAATCAAATCAATACATAAATCGCAGAAATATAATAAATTTAAATGTAATAACTTGAAAAACGAAGGAGCAAAAAAATTTTTTAACTCAAAAAATATTTCAATATTTAATCATTTTCATAAAATACGTATTATAGCAAATATGATTGTGCAAAAATTAAGTGTAAATTGGATACATTAACCTCAAGTTTAT
>NW_019379561.1:1241865-1256988 GCF_000648655.2 Copidosoma floridanum
ACAAAGCGTGTGTGCTTTTCGGCTTTTTGTGTAAATCTTTTCGCCTAACCTGACCTTACAAGTATCACCATCTAGCAGACGACGTCGTAATTTTAGAGCTTACAAATTGCAATCTCGTATGAAATATATTATATATATATATTTTCCGACGTTCCGTCGTCTGCTTTGTTTTGTTGAAACGATCAGAAAAAGTCGTGAAAAAGAGCAAGGAGACCTATGTCGTCTGCTTCTTCTGTTGTAATTGCGGAACACGTCACTATATAGAAGTAAATCTACAGTAGCGCCCCCAACTACGCAATGTTGTCACGTATAGTACATCCGTAACTGTAACTAATTGTATTGGCTGGTGGTGATTTCGAATTTATTACACCCACATATAATACATAAACAACGAAATGGTATAATAGAGGAACCGCGGAGTGGTATAACCCAATAAAACAGGAACGATGGAATGGTGTAACCCAGTAACCCTATAACACAGGAACGGTGGAATGGTATTACAGAAAAAACCAACCGAATGGTATCTTAGAGAATATATACATTCTCTATGATGTATATATTCTCTAAGAATTAAATCATCGCTCTTACCAGCAGAGCAGGTAGCCCCCCGTGCAGTGCTGCCCCCACACAGTGATTACCAGAGATTAAGAATGTGTTAATTTTGAATGGGCGCTGATTATTATTATACATAAAAATTATACTCATATTATGCTTTAAAAAACTTGTATTTGTCAGTGATGCTTATACTATTATTTTTTTTTAAACTTTATTAAAAACTGAAAGATTTTTGAATCTAAAAGAGCGCTTGCTATGATACATTACGTATTATCAGCATTTGCGTTATTTGATGCCAGCTAACAACTAGCCAGAGGCCATCAGTTGCCATAAATAAATAATAGGTGAGGTGAGGTGTGTGTGTGCATGTAAGAGTGCGAACCAGCTGCAGCAGTAAAATAAAATAAAATATATATACTTACTTACCGTGATTGTGATTCAAGAACAAATTCACACACGGAAGTGAAGACCGAGGGAGAGAGACAAAAAAGCGCTGTCTGCTCGGGTTGCTGTCAAAAGCAATCTGCAGCTCGACGGGAGAAAATTTCTGTGTTCAACAAATACAAGTACTTGTTTATACCTCTCTCTAGCTTATCTTGGCTGGGTCGCGGATATTAGCTTTCTGTAGGTATAATAAGTTGGGGCTTTGGTGCACTTTACGACGTAATAAGTACATATTAAACGACACTTTGATAGAGTGACGTGACGTGGTGTGTGCTGGTGGAGAGGTAGTGGTGGATGGGTGGTGTTTGTGTTCGCCCGTATGTGAGTTTGTAGCAGCAGTGAGTGGCCAGTGAAGAGTGACCAACGGCTACAACATTATTAAAATATATTGCTAACAATTAAAGGTCATACTTAGTCGTTGTTTCTTTTGTAAGTTATTTACCTGTCGCGGTGCTCGCGTTCATTGTTTTTCCGTTTCTTTCGTCTCTCTGCGCCATTTTTGCTCATTGAGGATAAAAAACAATAATACTTTCGCCTTTGAGCAAACAACCTAATTTCTTCTCGCGGCTTGTTACTCTCTCTCTCTCTCTCTTCCTCTTTCTTTCTCTTTCCCTGTCTTTACTTATCGATCTAGCATTTGGGATCTCGCTCATCTTAGTCAGCTGGGGAGTAGCCATCCGGTTCTGGTTCTGGAGTTGCGACCTTTGACATTTCCCTGAGGTTGTTGAAAGTTGAGACGGTACAAGTCAATAGTTCTCGAGCCACTCGGGGATCCCAGGGTGCTTAGGTTAAAGCTGAAGAAGACATATTTGTTAAAAAAAAACAATGAACCGCAAGACGGGCACTGCTACTGCCAGATTAAAACAAGATTACCTGAGACTCAAAAAGGATCCTGTCCCATATGTACAGGCCGAACCAATTCCTTCCAATATACTGGAGTGGTAAGTACTCAATTGCAGAAATGTGTCAATGTTGCATGTTAGATTTCACATCATCACAATAATAAATGTTTTTGTTCTCGATTTTCCTAGGCACTATGTAATTAAAGGGCCAGAAAACACCCCGTACGAAGGTGGCTTTTATCACGGCAAATTAATTTTCCCAGGGGAGTTTCCATTTCAGCCACCCAGTATTTACATGACCACGCCAAATGGTAGATTCAAAGTGAATACAAAATTATGCCTTTCGATATCGGATTTCCATCCAGATACATGGAATCCAGCATGGAGTGTCTCAACAATTCTCATTGGTCTACTCAGTTTTATGGTAAACAATATCCAAGATAATGAAGTATAATATTCATGTTCTTGATTACATGTATAAAGTATACTTGATGAATGGAAAAATTTTGATGATAAATTCGTTTTATTTTTTTAGATTGAATCAAGTTCAGCCTTGGGAGCAATCATCACACCAGATTACGAGAAAAAAATTCTCGCAGGACAAAGCCTAGAGTACAACTTGAGAGATAAAACATTTTGCGAATTGTTTCCAGATACTGTTGCTGTGAGTAAATTCTTTTTTTTTGCAACAAGAAGCGTTGTATATAAATATTGAATCAATTATGTGGTTGAAAAATACGCTGTTATAAAATACTTGAAAAAAAAAAAAAAAATTATTTTTAGTCTATCAAAAAAGAGTTGGAACGCAGAAAAGAATTGGAAAAACAGGCTAGGCATCAGTCAACCATGTCGGAAGGTTCAAACATTGTTCGTGGTGAGCAGCAAACTGAACAAAGTTCACTTCAAAGTACACTTACGAACATTGCCATGTTGGTCGGTGTTGCCGTCTTTGGTTTTGCTGTCAAATACGTTCTCAGGAGTATTGCCACCCAAGAATACGTTCAGCAGTAATTTAAGCTTACATTTGTTGGAACCGATACAAAAGTTTGTTGAAAGATAATTAAAGAAAAAATTAGTCATCGGATATCCGAAAAATTTTCGGTAAGTCCATTATGATGGCAACTTTCAACTACCTCATTGTCGCGTTAGGAAATTAAAAGAAAAAAAAAGTTAATGATAGATTTTTATATATAAAAATAGCACAGGGTATGAATTGAACAAATCGAGACACTGAACATCTCAGTTCCTACTCTGGTTTCGTCAGATTACTGTGAAAAATAAAAATCTTCCCTTATTCTTTTGAGCCTTTTTGCTAATTAATTTATTTACTTAGTAATTTTCATAAAAATTTTGTTATTGTTTCTATACTCGAATTTGATGCTTCTTTTCACGTGCATTCTACATTAGAGATACAAATTATGTTCAATTCCAAGACTTCTCTAGCGCACACAATTTAAGTTGGTAATGTTCAACAGTGCCAAGTAAAAATTCTGTTAAAGTTTTAATGAAAAAGAGAGTTTAAGGATGTGCGAACACAAAAGAGGATTTTGTAAATATTTATAGTCGGTAGAACATATTTTCTTCTGATGATTTTTTCGTAATCGTTTACATGCAAATCTTTACACAACAGTTATAAACCTAATTTCAATTCAATATTTTTGCTTTTAACACATTAACACTGTCTTAAGTAATGACGATTGCTGACACTTGATTCTTATTGTTTAATGCAATCCAAACTTTTTACATTTCTACATGTACTTTTGAGCAATTGAAGAAAACTTAATGTTAACAAAATAATGTATCATAATCTTTAAAGTATTAAAAATTTATTTTATGCTGTAAGATACAGTAATTGTTCTCCTAAGTTGTTGTTTATATCATTGCTTTGTTGTGTGATCCACACGTACAATGCCAGTGGTAATTATTTATAATTTTGCAAAAAAAAAAAAANAAAGAAAGAAGGAAAGAAAAGAAAGTGTAAATAGAAATTATATAAGTTACAGCTGTAAACTTGCAAATATACGTTTGTTTGCTTAGAAACATAACGGAAAGAGCGTTTATTCTTATCCCAAAAATCATACACTAGTTTACTGCAATTATTTTACGTCTTCCTAATCGGAAAAAAAAAAAAAACAATAAGTAACATAATTATTTAAGTCGCACTTGTATTTGAGGAAAAGATAAGTAGACTCGCACTAAAACGCAATCGACTTTAAAAAATAGTATTGAAACTAGAGCTAAAAAAAAAAAAAAAAAAAAAGACAGTATCTGTCTATAAAAGCTCGCTACCCAGTGGTGCGCGATTAATCGGAACTGAATGACGCGTTGTTTGCTGCTCGCACGCAATATCCCGTTCGCGCGGGATACCGCTGCAGAGCCACTCCCGCAATGAAATGCATTAAATGCAAAGCAAAAAATACTTACTTATCTCCTTAAACAAATAAACAGCGACATCGGAGGCCCTGGATGCAGGTCCGGCACGTGTGGTAGCACACCTATATACTCGTTATGTATAGGTATACACGTACGAAACGTCCTAGCTTTAAAAAAATACCCTAATCCTGCCGTGCAAAGTTTTCCACAGAAGTCAAGGAGCAAACATAGTAATCTATCCGAGCGTAAAATAACACAGAAATGTGGGGATCGGCTTAGCTACTTGCCCTTTTCTTCAACATTTGGTCATTTACAAATGCACACACATCGTGTGAATCTTACTGTTTTACGACTCCAAGAATGCTATGAAGAAATGTGTGTGTTTTTTTTAATGGTAGTTGCAAAGTGACCCTTAAAATGTCTGAAAATCGATTGAAGAACAATTTAGCGACAACAAAAAAATTGTTTCAATACAATAAAATAAAGATATTTTTACTTTTTCCACGTAACTGTTATCTTATTGAGTTGGGAGATTGAAAAATACACTTATGTCTCCGATGTTCCAAATCTCGATCGTCGATCAAAATTGTAAATAAAGCAATTGGTTATGTTTACAGAAAAATTTTTGCAAGTAAGGGGTAGCATCCACTAGATTTTCCAGTTGCAAACAAACTATTGGACTTATTATCTACGTTTTTTTGTAATTCAGAATAAAAACGTACGCGTGTAAGTAAAAAGTAAGGCGCGTAAGAAGAAAAAAAAAAAAAAAAGAAAAGTGAAAAACGTCTCGGATCACACGATTATTGTAGCTCGGGCGGAAGCGTGTATGAGATTTTCTTAGTATATATCCTCCCGCGGTGTATAGAGTACTCGTTAGCCTCGGCCAGGAAGTGGATTTTTCTTCTCTTGCTGCGCATCAGGGAGGCTGTATACGAGTTGACTGTCCGATGAAATGCATTGGTCGAGTATAACCTTGCATCAACGTCAAACTACAATAGGTATAACGTAAAAAAAAAAAAAACTTTTCCACGAATTTAAGATATTTTATATGGTTGATTAAATTATATGGTGTAAAGATTTTTTTTTTTTTGTTTTTTTTTTACTCAATGTGCAAGATTATGCGATTGAGACTTTTAGAAAAAATTGCAATCGTTTTATGAAATCTATAAACTTTGCCTCAACAACTTTGTTGTACAATGGCCATTATCTCACTGTGAGAAAAATCTCGGTATGAGCCGAAAATGAAACTCGATCTGCTCCTCTTTAGATTCAAATCGGTACAGTCAGTATATTGTGCACTCCAACTTTTGAATTTATACAGAAGAAAAAAAAATTGTTTTCAAGATATCTCATTCCTTTTCCCCTTTTCTATACGTAAACCTGTAAAATATTTTTGTCGGATAAAAAGCGCAATAATCCCTAACATTTTCAGCGTAAAAACAGTTTTTAACGGAAAACAAGTTGGGGTTAACGATATCCAGCCCGATGATTTGCACTTGGACTAGCTCCATCGAAGGGAAAAATTCAGCATTAAGTAAGGAGGCACATGTACTTATACCTTATTAGGTACAATCGGGTAAAATGTGAAGTAGAGCAAGCGCGACGTACGGCAGGAGGTACTTATTATAGGCGCCAGGGAGAAGAAGGGACTTAAGTATATGGCTGTTGGGCGGAAACTTTTGTTCGTCGAGCAAAGTTGGTGTGGACACTGTGGACATGGGTATATAGGTACTTGAAACACCAAACGAGGCCCACGTGCTGGCGCTTATTTAAATTTTATCGCGGCAATTAAAGTGCGAGAAAGGGCATGTGGGAGGAGCGAGGGCATTTTTTTTCAATTCTCCTATATAATATGCGCTCGTTTCCCTCGCACCGTATAGGTATACTGCGTATATTATTTACGGGAAGATCGGGTGGCGGCTCACGCGGGCGGGACCAAGCCATGCAACAGATATATTATATATCCCTCTTTCGGTGGGTCGTCAGTTGTTGTTTTTTTTTTTTTTTTTATATCCTCGCAAACGGGGGCACAACTGCAGCATACACGTATACACCTACACATACTTGTTCATTATATAGCATAATAAACTCTCATATGTATATATACACCTAATGGCTTTTTTAATGGAAAACCTATACATGTATACATGTCTTTTCCCATCACGTGTAAATATATATTTTCAATCGCTAGATATGATTTACCGATCACAATTATAGGTAGATATTACAAGTGCTACGTAGGTATACATTTTCAAAGGATCAAATAATACAATAGCGAAAATTTGATTCGCTTGATGTGGCGATCCTTTCACGCAGGACATAAATTAAGAGTTCTTCTCCCCCCGACTTCCCATACGATGTATATGTATACATGGTAATTGTATGCGCCAATCTCATTAGGGAACCCAATGAGCCTCAACTAGGGTATAAACCGATACTAGTTCGGAGCTAATGAGTACCGGCCGGCCGAAAATCGAAGCCGCATCGGAGGAAGCGGAGGTGTGCTCCCCGCTCGCTTAGTAGGTACCTATATAATTCCACGAAGCGCGCGCGCGTGCAGTGTATAGTCCTCTTCCCCGGGGAGCGTGTGTATAGGGTGTATACGCAGCGTGCCGGTGGAACGGTGGAAGGGATTTTTTTTTTTCTTTATCTTTGGACTTTGTTTTTCGTTCTTTTTTTTTTTTTTTTTTTTCTTTTCCCTATACAGGAGAGCAGAGGGCCGCCGAGAGAAGAGGGACGACGTCGCTGTCGCTTCCGGTGCCGAGGACATCGGAGATGGCTCATTTATCCTTGGGGCGCACCCGCCCACCCCCCTCCCTTCCCCGGCCAGCTTCTTCTCACCGAAGGCAGTACAGCCTTCCCGCGCCATTTTTTTCATTTCTTCCCTTCCACTCGGCCTATACCGATACATTCCCCATATACCATGCGATGAACAATCGTATACCTACTGCACTTTCGACTCTTCGTTACGTAATCATCTCGTTGCTCCTTTGTACCATTATTTTACATGCATTTATTATTATTTACTGCGAGATGTAGAGATGCAGAGAGAGAGAGAGACAACTCGTTTCTGCACAACTGGTGACAATAAAAATAATCTTCCGCAACGGCCGATTCTATACTGTAAATATATATATATAGCAGTCGGTCGATCGCGCCGCACAATGTCAAACTGAACGATAAATTCGAGCCGACCGACAGTGACATAACACTATATGTGTGTATACCTATGTACCTACTCGATAGCCGTCATCCGGGTGAAAAAATTTTCTCAATCAGGAGCAGATGTGTACGCGTCGAATCACTCGACGGAGCTTCCAAATCGTTTTTTTTTTTTTTTTTTTTTTTTATTTCTGTTTTCACGTAATATTTTGGAACTGTGAAAAATCTTCACCCGCGGCAAGTGATGGAAATTCGAGAGAGGCGCGGGCGTCTCTTTGAAGCCTCATACATAGCTACTCCATGAAGCGATGAGTACCTACCACCCGCCCGTGCGACCCCGCGAGGAGGAATACCCATACACCGTCATAACCGATCACCCACACACATATATATATATGTATATATGTATCTCCTCTCCTCTAGTTTCCACATATATAAACCATCGTCGTCGCCTCACTCTTCAAAGGGGCTCTTACGCCTCGTACGCGCACATACTCTCGCGGCCTCCGTTTTATAATACGAGAGCGCGCTTCTGACTTTTCGCGAGCTTTTATCGGCACGAGGGTTCGGCGAAGCGCCGTTACCGTCTCTTTGTGCCGTTCCCCAAATATTTCTCGAAATCGTTGTTTTGGACCTTTATGCCTATAAGTACCTGATGCACAATTCATGTAGCCATTCGACCATAATATATACGTATAGGTATTTTTTCCAAGTGGCGTTTCAACTGTCCGAACCGACAACAACTTTGGTGCAACATGTTCCATGTTGATCAATCATTGCATATTTACCTATTATATATAAGTCCAATCAACTGCATCCCCCTCCCCCTATCATACATTTGACTCGATCGTCTGGGCATTAAAATATTTTACAAGTATATAGGTATGTGTGGACCTCGATGATAATGGGCCGGCGCGGCTCTGCGCGTTGAGCTTGAAATCGATGATGGAAGGGAAAAAAAAAAAAAAAAAAAAAAAGGAATGTCTATACGGGCCTAGCAATGAGCGCGATGATGGTGGGCGTCGCGTCGTCCCTATCCCTCTCCTCCCGCCCCTTTGAAGACACCTTCTGTCTGTCGGGGCTCGGTTTTATTGGCCAGCCGTGTTACCGATGACACCGTTCCGAGCCAATGAACGCCAGCCAGCCCGACCCAAGACCCTCTCCTCCTCCTCCTCCTCCTCCAGCTCCTTGTACACATATATTGTGCTCTTATAGCGTTTCTTTCTTGCGATAATATTTGCACTGGTGCTCCTCGGTCTTCGCTATGATGGTATTATACATTATATACTCATCGTTTTTCACTTATAAAGTTCAATCGGCGTCCATATATTTATAATTTTATCTGCATGGGATTGGAAAATTTGGAGGGAGAAAAAAACAAACAAACAAACCAGTGGATTTATGTTTTTTAACAAATTATATTTATCATATAAAAATACTGAGTATTATCCTAAGGAATGGAAGCGTGTCTTACACAATTAAATTATAGGATTCAAGTACAATACAGTACAGTGTCATGTGATTATGTACATAATGATCGTTGGATTCAATTCGAGTGACTCGATCCACCTCGACGCAACAAAGAACACTTTACTCTATAGATCCTCGTGTGGTTATACAATGTTTAAACGCTAAAATAGTTTGACAATTTGTTTAAATCGATAATGCATCAACCGGCCAACATCTCAACAACGTTTCTTGTCTTTTTTTTTTCTTTTTTTCTTTTTTTTTTTTTTTTTTTTTTTTTTTTTTTTTTTTTTTTNCGTACGGCTACATTTCACTATGTTACTTTTAACTAAAAACGCAGGCTCACAGTGAGGCACGGTTTTTTTTTTCAATAATTTTCAACGTTTTCACGTTACTCGCCGCATGTGAAACTTTTTCACAGAATATCATACAAAAATTAAATATAGCTATACATTACTCGTAACACGTATAGACAAATATGTACACTATTTTCATATTTACAAACCACAAGAGCGTGTTTCTGATGAGATATAATAGTTATAAACTTTGTAAAACTTTACTTTGGCAAATCTGTTGTATGGCTGACGACGAAATATATATAATATACATAAACGGTCGCTAGCATTCTTATATATACACGCATTATCGTTAAGGCAACATTATGAGAGTTATTTATAAATACAATCGCTAATCGATAAACGTTATTTTTTCTTCTTTTTTTTTTTTTTTTTTTTTTTTTACAAGCGAAGAAAGGGTCGGAGTGCCTAAATTAACAGCGAAACAAGGCCCTTTTTTCGTTAGCTTCTCTTTGTGCGCCTCAAGCTTTTTTGTCTCGACGATCTCGTCTCGTTGTCTCTCGGGTGCTCCCACCCGTCTTCTCTGGCGTCGCTCATATTATACATCTACCGCGAACAGCAACGGCACGACTGCGCGAGAATAACGTGTCAATTACGTATCGCGAGATTTTATAACGAAAGATTTCTTTTTTTTTTTTTTTTTCAACCAAAAAAAAAAAAACCTCAAAATTCACAACTGCAGGGAGTCTTCGTTCAACGTACAATCAAAAACTTGGTGATCCGGGCGCGCCAACACCTTTTCTTTGTTCTCTCGTTTACTTGACTCTCTGACGCCGAACCATTATTGTCACTCGTTTACCAAAGAAAACACAATACAATGAACGGTGTGGCATCTTTACAAGATACTATATGTATATTTATAACGTTTTGCGGGTAAAAAATAATTTGTGTGGATGTACGCGTAAAGATAGACCATCTTGGCGTGTATGGTATATGGTATACATAAATATAGGAACGCCTCTCGGGGTAAACAAAGTCCATCAATCGGCACTGCGCCCCAATTGAGTTCCATCGAGCAAACGCGGTATAAGTGTTTGCTTGACGTTACCCCCCGAAACTTTTGGCTAGAAAATATTGAATTTCACCGGAATGCGCGTAATCATTTTACCATGCGCGCCGTACGTGCTTTGCCCCCCCCCCCCCTGGTCGGGGCGGGCGCGGGTTCGTTAAAGTGCAGCGAGTTTGCTTTGGCTCGCGTTTAAAATAAACCAAAGCTGCGACCACCGCCGAAATATTCACACGGCTGCCGTTGGGATCGATCTTGCCCCGAAATAGACCTTATTGAGGCGCTTTCCTTCCTACACCCCGCCCTTACTCCTCCTCTCTTGTTCCCACTCGAGCAGATATCCCTTCAACTTTGTCGAAGAGTGAAAACAAAAAAAATCATCGAGAGTTGGAAAAAAAAAAAAACAGTGTTTACGCCGGTCGTTTGAGCGATTTGTTTGTCGATAGTAAGTATAGAGAGAGAGAGGGGGGGGGGAGGAGGGCCGAAGTATGAAGAAGAAGAAGAAAGCGCTGGATGAGAGGAGCCGAACGTGACGAGCGAGGCGATTGCAGCTTCCGGAGGGAGCCACGTGCGGAAGCCCAAGCGGTCCTTTCATAAATCCTGCGACAAATTTTACACCTATAGCTCGGACGCATAAGGAGAGAGAGAGAGAGAGAGAGGGATGCAGGCAAGCGACTTTGGGGATCGGCATTGTTCGCGTATACCTGCCGAGTCGGGGTCCCGGGAGGTGATTTAAGTGACCGGTCCTCTTCAGAAATAATCGCTTATTTAGGTGTCCGATTGTTTGTCGGGCCCGCACCGGCACAATGCATCGAGTGGATGCCTCTCGTATTAGCGACTCTCCAGCCGCGCTTCGACCTACGCCTTGGAATTTCAAAATTCCATTGACTCCGGTGCACCGACGCTCAAACCTCAACATACATACACCCCGACCGATACCGATTATTTAAATATGCCCACTTTTATATTTGAATTATGGATCACGTTGCTACTCGCGAATCGAACAACGCAACGCTATAATTATATACAAAAATGTACAATCTTAATTGCTATATGCATGCAAATAATAAATATAGGTACACCAATGTGTCGTTTCAGTCGATCGGCTAACCCCTACTGTAATTACATCTACACAGTCATATCGTCGCATCTATCATAATGTTCAAATGGTATATATGTGTATAGCTATATAAATGTGTACAATAATTGAACAAAAATCACATGAGCGAGACTCGGAATGAGCCGTTGTATGTGTGTAAGTATAATATTTTTTTTTATGCATACGCACACGATTGCCCGTCAGACGTTGTGTTTCCATTCACCTTCCATCCGCCAAACGCTGAACGCGTACGAGAGCTTTTCGTGGGCCGTCTGGTAATTGCACGAGTTTTGGGCCGACTTGACGAGTTCCCGGGCCGTCTTCAATATTGCTTGTTTCTGTTCGCCTGCAACAAAGAAATTTAATATTTATTAATTTAGCAATTATATGGTAAAAGTGCAGGCCTATCGTTTCCACGCATGTGTATTGACGAGACAAGCGCAGCGAGCAATAAAACGCAGTAGATTTTTTTTCCTTCGAGTGGCATCAAGCACCGAAGCTATACAATTTTTGTCAGCAGGGGCATTAGTTTTCGAGTGGGTGCACCTATATACATAAAACACATAGCCTCCTGCGTCGCGGTCCACCCAAACGATGGACCACTATAATGAATAATGATGGTGTGTGCATTTATATATATATATATTGAATATAATATGTACTAACTCGTGTCCTCGTTGTCGCGGTCGCCGTCGCGGAACTGCAGCACCTTGTAGAGAAAGTTGATGTACTTGCAGGCGAGCTTGAGGGTCTGTATCTTGCTGAGCTTGTCGCTCGGCAGGGTGGGTATGCTCCTCCTGAGGGCAGCGAACGCGTCGTTGAGGCTCTGAGTCCTGGCGCGCTCGCGCTCGTTGGCCTGGCTCCGCTGGCTGTTGAGCTCCTCCTGACTGGCCCCACCACCACCACTGCCTCCTCCTCCTCCTCCTCCTCCGGTTCGCCGACGGGACTTGCTGGGCCTGCTGCTCTGACTCCCCGAGGACGAGGATGCCCCGCCGTCCGAGTCAGCCCCCGCGCTCGGGGTACGCTTGCGCTTCGGGGCACCCCGGGCCGCTACACCGGTGCTCCTTCTCCCCTCCACCTCCTCCACGTGCTCCTTGACGGCTTCCTCGCGGTCCTCCAGCTTGGTTGTCGCCACCACTGGCTCCTCGGCCTCCTCCTTCTCCTGCTTGAGGCGCCGCGTCAGCCCGCAGCCGTACTGGGGCCGGGCCGGTAGCTTGGCCTCCTCGTCGTCGTCGGTGTGGTCGTAGCCCGAGTACCCGGTGACCGGCAGCTCGATGCTCGAGCCCCCCGGGGAGTAGCTCGGCGACGAGTACACCTGTTGATGATGATGCTGCTGTTGGTGGTGGCCCTGGATGGAGTCGCCCTCGTCCGTGAGGATGAACTCGTTGAGGGCGCCCGGGAGCGACTGGTGCAGCTTGTCGTTGTGCAGATGCTGTTGGTGGTGGTGGTGGTGGTGGTGGTGCTGCTGGGGCTGTTGGTGCACGTACTCGTACGGGAAGTGCATCTTTTGGGACGGCTGCTGCTGGACGAGCGGATCCAAGTAGGGCAGTTGGTCGTAGCCTTGGGCAACCAGTTGCTGCTGCATCGGGTACTGCTCCTGCTGGTGGTGTTGGAGCAGCTGGTGGGGGAAAACCACCTGGTGCTGGTTGTGGTGGAAGAGGGAAGGTATGGTCGGGGCGCTGAGGTCGACCAGGTTGGTACTGGGCGAGAGCCGGCTGACGAGGTGGTCCGGCGAGTTGCTCGTCGAACTCTCGCCGCTGTTTGGGATTCCGGAGCTGTCGTTCATGTAGTACGCGTTCTGCATGTACACGCTCTCCTGCGTGTGCATCTTGCCGCCACCCTTTTCTTTTCTTTCTTTTTTTTTTTTTTTTTTTTTCGTATCTGTTTATATATCACTCTTGTCCTTCTGCCCCCGCGGCTATTATAGGTACTCTCGATCCTTCCTGATTTCGTTTCGGGGCGTGTCACTGCGTGTACTGTTAATTTGTCGTGCACTTTTTATACGTCACCCGCACTCCGAGGGTCAATGGAAGTGTCGGCGCGCGCGCGCTCGGGTCATGTGGGACGAAAGAAAATATAATGGGGGGGGGGGGAAAAAAAAAAGCGAAAAGACACAGTCGAGTGCGCGGGGAGCTTTTTTGTTTTGACGGGAGTGTAGAGCCAAAGTCGTACGTGTGTGCTACCGTCGCGGCAGTCGGCAACGTTCTGAAAGCTAGCCGAGCTCAAAGCTCGCGTTATAGGGGCCCCGAGGGTGCCTCTCTCTCTCTCTCTCCCCACCAAATACCACTGTGTCCCTCCTTCCTTTTGGACTGCAACCTATATGTATATATAGTAGCTCTTCTTCTCTCCGACTCGCGTCAGAGATGAGACGAGGAGTAGCGCAGCATCCAAGAGAGAGAAGAATAAGTATACGCCTCTACAACGGACAGTCAAGAATTATATATATGCTTACGCGTCCTTTACTCCTTACCTATACCTACCGGTATATATACTCAGTGTCTCGTACAGTTCAAAAAAATGTTGAGCGTCGATTTCGCAACAGATTTATACGATAAGTCATTGTGCTATGGATAAGTACAACGATTGAAATTTCCCGAAAAGCAAAGCCCAAGAGAGAAAAGTGCGCGTAAAACAATGTAGGGGGGGGAAAAAAGGGCTGAGCTATTATAATATACGCGCAGTTCCCTTGGTGTGTATTTATATGGTTCAGTTTGCGCGTAAGAGAGAGGCAACGGACAAAGGGTGGGGGGGGGGGTAAAAGAAAGCGCGCGCGGAAGATGTATCGCGCGAAAACAAGACGCGGCCGCGGAACAGTCGAGCTGTCAGTCAGAAATGCTGGGCCGCATACCTACTCGCTTACTCGCGCGGTTATAACCACGACGCCGGTGGTGGTGGGCCAGGGGAGGAAACACCAAAAAAGGTCCAAAGAGGAAGCTGCATTCGTTTGCGAATATCTTGTGCCAACGCAATTTAAATGCGCTCTTTTTCTTTTTTTTTTTTTTTTTTCGTTCTCTTTGCACGTGACTCGTAGAAATTAAAATACGAACAAAGGTTTTTTTTTACTCAAGATTGGCTCGAGGCTTGAGCTATCGTGATACTCGATCGGCGTGGATAAACTCGGACGGGGAAGAAGGAAGGAACCGAGCTAAGAAGAGTACACCGTGCACGGAGTAGATGGCGACCCCATTTTTCGTACGAAGAAAAAAAAAAAAAAAAAAAAAAAAACAAATTAAACGCCAACAATTATTGTGTGGAGGGGAGAGACAGAAGAAAAAGTGTAAAAGGCCTACAAAAGACAAGAGGCGAGGGGATCGCGGCCTCGTTACAATAACACGCGCCGCGAGAGACGCTATCCGCAGCGTAAACGCAGGTTGGCGTGTAATTAACATACAGAGAGCGCCCGACGACGACGGCTCCTTTACACAAAGTCGGGGGGTATGTAAGAAGATAAAAGGTATACATACGTGTGTGTATATATCCTCGTCTTTCGTACGTATATAAACGCAGGCGCGTGCGCGCGCGCTCTTATGCAAAGAGTAAAAAGATCGAGGGGCACAAAAGGAAGAAAAAAAAAAAGAAGAAAAAAAAAAACAAATTCCCTGGCGCTCGTAAATTATTATTAAAGCAACGCGCGCTGAGCGTCGTCCCGGCCTTTTTAACGCGCTCGTGTGTTCGTCATCGCTCCGGTGTTTAACGGCGCGCGCGTGGATCGATCAATTTTGCAATTTCAATGCCAACTGCGGCCACTGATTTTCATACCTTTGCTTAGGGATGAACTTTTTTTTTTTTTTTTTTTTTTTTTTTTTTTTTTTTTTTTTT
>NW_019379561.1:1275508-1527492 GCF_000648655.2 Copidosoma floridanum
TTTTTTTTTTTTTTTTTTTTTTTTTTTTTTTTTTTTTTTTTTTTTTTTTTTTTTACGATTGTACGAGATTTTCTTACTTATGGAGATTTGATTTCTTGTAAAACTGACAGTTCAAGACCCATTGTAAAATAATGTTGATTTTCTCTGTTTTTTCCTAGCACTACATGGCTCTGTAGAGCACGACATTGAAGTATACACCGATGAACCGTTGTTTCATTCATTTTTCACTGTACGCGTCAAACGATAATGACAAGTCAACGATCCTTTAAACTATCTATACTTAGTTATTTGACAAAACTGAAAGTCAAACTCATGTAAGTAGGAAGAGAAAAAATCCATCGAGGCAATACCTATAAATGAAAATACGCAAATTATCTTTAAATGTCGTATTTGTTGTAGTACGTTATGGCAGGTTGATTTCTTGGCAAGAGCGATCGGTCAAATAAACGGAAGAAATCGAGACTTATATTTTATCAAGTATCTATATATGCACACTCGTTGTGTGGACCAAATTGTCGTTGTTAGGTAAATATTGTACCATTACAATGTTCCCGGGAAAACCCCATCAAAGTGGCCTTTACGGGAAATCGAGGAGTTGAGTCTGATGTATAAGACACCCGAGTTTGCTGAGACGATGACGGAGACACATAGTGTTGAGCTTGGAAAAATATACTTGGGCAAGTCGAGCGATACAAAGAGAGTATGCATGCACCTATAATACCGGAGCGGCACAGCTTTTAAGCTTTGACATGACGTGCGCTTTTATACACATGTACTGCGTTCCTCCTATCTACCCTACCGATAAACATGGAAAAAAACGCGCCTTGGGAGTCGGGACAGAGAAGCGTTCGCCTTCAAAACAGGCATCGCTGCTTTTTAAAAAAATGTCATTTTTGTGAATGTAAAAAGAAGATCGGAAAACATAAACGGAAATAACTTTTGCGCTAACACGTACCTATGTGTGTAGTAATTTTAAAGGGTCTTTTTTTTGTTCAAAGCAATATTACTAATCTTTGAACATGGATACTGTTGATCAACAAAACTTTTTGTTCATATGTTAATAATTTTTTTTTATTCAATCATCTTGAAAATCAGTATAAAAATCACTTGAGTATAATAATTCATTGATTGTGTGTACAACACGACATTTACATTATCGAATAAACGTCTTCTTGCTTATTCACGTTAATTTTTAATTTTTAATATGGATCAATTTGCATTCATTTTATGAACATCGATAGACCAAAGTATCACATTTTTAAAAATTACTCAGATATGAGACTTTAAAAGCTAAATTTAAAAAATATATCTTGTACATGAATATTAAATATTATTAAATATAATTTACCTATTATTAGTTAAGGCGTCGCCAAAAAATAAATGTTAAATAATGTTAATATAAATTAACCATCCGTGTACGATGAACCGGAAGTATGTTTATGACAAAAGTTTTGACCTTTTACAGGCATCAGTCGACAGGGATTGCCACTTCTGGTTCTGGCAGCACAGGGAGCTCGTGGTACTGGAGTAATGGCACTGTGGAAATACATTTATTTTAAAATAATTGGTAAAATTCCATTAAATACATTATTTTGTTACCTTGCTGGGCTGCATCCTCTAATTTCAGAATGGCGGCTGTGAATACTTTCACGAATTCTAGGTTCCACATTTCTTTTTAAAACAGCCGTCAATGGATTGGATTTTTTTTCTGTATTGACATGTCTGAGAACAGTTCCTGTGACGCTGTTATCGTCGTGGATCAACTTCCCGTTATCAAACAAATCAGAATAATCGCTGCTATCTTCAGATATACTTGCATATCCTTTATTTGTTATATTTTCATATTTCCGAGCTGGTAAATACGAACAAGATAACTCTTCGGAAGAAATCAAGTTCCACCAAACCCAATGTTTCATAGTTGCAAAAACAGCTAATAAGTTTTCTAGTTGATAAAAAAAATTAATAAATTTCCAAAACTAAAAATCAATTACGAAATATATATNAATATTTGCAGACTTACTAAGACTGTGATAAATTTGATGAATAAAACTATTCCAAAAATGTATAATTTTGTAATTAATTCTTGAAAATATTGATAAGTGTTGTTTTTGCCCGCTACTGTGCTTAGTGTACTTGTGAGATTGCTCATTTCCTTCAGGAACAGTTTCATTGGTTGAATAAGTTCTTTTCTTTTGCTTCTTTTGTCCATAACTATTTTGATCCTTTGATCGCATCATATAATGAATTCCATTCATGACATAATGCACTAAAAAAATTTTTTCCTTAAAATTTTTTAAAATCAAGATTTTCTTTATGAGCAAGCAAATACTTACTAGCTGTAATAATAATAATTAAAACTGTTAGGGAAATGAAGTCAAGACTTGCACTAAGTCCATGTTTCAAATAGGATAAAAGATTCAAGGGAACTACTCCTAATATGGCTGATCTTGTTATAAATGGTGCCTGAAGGAATGATGCAAAAACCATTGCTCCAAATAAATATACCACGTGTAAAATACTGCGATAAGCTTTTTCGAGATTTTCTCCTGAAATTAAAAAAACTGTCAGTTAATGAGAAATAACTTATTCCAAGAATTGTTACACTTGTACTTTACCTGTGTTGCCAATATATTCAGTTATCCATCCCAATTTTTCATCAATCTCAGAACGCATTTTGTTAGTGAGATCCCATATGTACAATATAGTTTCATTTATTTTTTCAAGTTTCTTCAAGGTTTCCTGGTATTTTTTGGCAGCGTTATGATTTTGTTCAATAATACGGTTTGCAGATTCCCATAATTTTTGCGCCTGAATTTGAATTTTTTCCAAGTCCTTGAGAATCTCTTGATGGTTTAGACTTTGTTCTGTGGCCTGCTCCAAGAGTTCTTGACTAGCATTTTCTGTACATTAAACGATTTTTTTTTTTTATTTATTTAAAACAATTTGAAATTATTAAATGCATTATTTTTACTTTTGTAAACTTTTACCTAATTTTTTCTTAATATCTTCAGTCATACTGGCCAGTTGTATATGCCCAGCTTTGATTAAGGCTTTTTCCTCAGTCAATTCTTGAATGTTTGTTTCAACTATTTTTTGGGCAGTAATTGTTTGTTCTTCAAGTCTATCTTGACTCTCCTATTGAAAATTATTAATACCAGATTTATTTTATATAAGATACAAAATATATATCAATTGTTACCTTTAAATGTGCCAACTTTTCGATTTGCGAGTGAGCAGATTGCATTAACTTATTAACCGTCAGTTCTGTGAGTGCACGAAATTGATGACTTCTCGCGGCATAACAAACAGCCCTTGCTCTGTTGCTCATTAAATGGTAAGCGTTCCATGTGTCTGCATCCATATTTGAAGTGCATTGTTTAATAGTCTGCAAAGAAAAAGACACGAAATTTTTAAGGCACAAGTACTGATTATAAAAAACATTTTGAATAAATTTTAATAAAAAAAAAAAGATAAAACAATATCAAAAAAACTTAGTTTTATTAATATAAGCCTTCAAGATGTAGTTCTAGCAGAGAGAAGCCACTGTGAAATGTTACTAAAGCTACAATGACTATGAAAGGGAAGGGTGAATTTCAAAGGGGAAGGTTTTTGCAAGTTTGAACTTGCACAAAAACACCCCTCACCTGTCTGACCAATGAGAGGGCTGCTCTTTTGTTACATCATGCTTTACATGCACGGTGTAGCTTATGTGTTGAAACCAGAGTTTAAAAATTACTAGTGAGTATGTAGGAAAAGATTTGAAAATGTATAGATACATGTACAAAATATTTACCATCTCATCCGTGCATGGATATGTTTTTCTACCCTCATTTTCAGACTGACAATTCAACAAATTAACACTCAATTTTGCAAGCTGCTCCTCTGTCATGCTGCTGCATGATGTTTTGATTTTTAGTATAACTTTGTGCTGACACACTTCAAGGGGTGAAGATATCTGGATATCTGTCACAAATTTGGCTGCCTCTTTTAAGAATTTCTCATCTTCTGTCAATTGTTCATAAGGAATATTTACAAGTGGCACGCCATTGGAAACAGCAACTGGTGCTTCCTCTCTTGATTTACCCCAAAACCAATTCAGCATAGAATCTCCTTTTACTTGGTTTGTCAACAAAATGATGAATATGACTGACGCCAGGTAAGGCGATAACAGCGTGCTACACTTATTCATTCTACAATTTTTTTAAAAACCTGAAAAATTACAAAACAAAAATTGCATTATTTATGTATTGTGGATGTAATAAAATATTCATAAAATTGTTAAGTAACTGGAAACCACGAACCACAAAAATAACAATTGGCATCGGCAATGACTTTTCCGCGAGTCAACATGTACGTACTTATGCATGCATATTTATACACTTGGCCGTGATTTGTAAGTATTAAAATAAAACGTGAGAAATTCAAGCGTGTGACTCTCTTTCGTAACGTATTTTCGTGTAAGTACCGCACGCGCACTGTCGTTAAAAATTTCGAATAAATGCGTTCAACTTACCTATAAAATAGAATCCCAACAGCCCCAGCACAACATTAAAAGTAGAGGGGTTATCGAAATTTAACGAACTTGAACCAAAGTATAATTCAATTAAATAAGTATTCAAAACATTGTTCAAACGACAATGACAAGTGTGTTTATACCCGACGCTTTTGCGTGCATGTCTGTTCCTGTTTTTGTGCCCCGCCGAGCTGAGCGGATCACGTGACCTCGCGACTCCGAAATCATTGTATGCTTTCTTGAGTTCGGCGTTCTAAATATCTCTTACTGAGCCCTTACAAAAACACTTAAAAAATGTTTCGTCAATTGTACAGATACATTTTTTTCAGTCACATAATATATTTTTAAGCGTTGAGCAACTTAACAATTGTTAAGAGAAAACCAAAGGGGAGGCGGATAGCAGACGACAGTAGAAAAAGAGAGAGAAAAAAAGAAAAGGAAGCGGGACGATCCAACCAATTGCAGCTCGAAGATAATATTTGAATTCTCGCATATAATGCGATGCCGCGAGAGATTCAAATGTTCAACGCTTTTTTCTCTACACCGCACACAGTATAAGGTATCAAGTCATGAACCTCATGTAAGCAGAAATTATTTTTTATTTTTTATCACTCACTACTTCACTTATGCCGTACATTCCCGCTAGTAATCTACCATGTGATACTGAAACTGGTTCTTTTGGCGGTAAATAGGGACCTTTTTCTCCCATGTAAACGTACGGTAATCTCAGAATCCAGTAGGCACTTTGAGAAAGTTTGATGGGTTCTTCACAGCCCGTGACAAAGATTGGGCACGGAGGTGGACCAGGTTGCACTCGAGGATTCAATGTAACATGAACTGGAGCTTTTGGCGTTACGACATGTATCCTCATTAATTGTGCAATCAAGGGTTTGGGTTGCCTATGGATCATAATTTTTAGAATTGATAATGTCACAATATTTAAAGATTATCATTTTTTTTAACTCGACAGATATTTTTTTTTTTTACCTGCAAGGGCAGGGGAAATAGAGGGGCATATCTGCTGTGCTTGATGTCACTTTGTTTCCATTATCTTTCACCGTACCGATTCCAGTTGCTTTCAACACTTTGTCAGGAGTAGCAGCCATAAATCGATGACCCCTCGGACACTCGTACTCCACACCAACAAATATTTTGACAAGCAGTTCTTTGCCTTTTTTCACTTTTCTTCCTCGTATAACGTTAACTGATTGAAAATTTTTCCCACGCGGATTAAAGCTGTGCTGGTTATTTTCTACACCAGGCCAGAGAGAAGATCTATCTTTTTGATGTTCCAATCTAAACAAACAAGAAAACCAGTATGACTAAAACTTTAATATTTGCAGTTTTTTTTTTTTTTTTTTCTTAATTCTAATAATATCATGTACCTGACAGTAACGTCCCAAGGAAGTAAGAAAGCAGAATTAGCTAGAACACCTGATTGGTGCTGTAATCCTAAATTGTGTGAGTATATACTACTAGATCCTAGACAAACTAAAGACCAGCTAGAAAACTGAGGAAGTAAACCAGCAGGTGACTCTGTGTGTAACATTCCAGGAAGATATTCCGTTGTCGAAGGTTGTCTCTTTATAGACTTCTCTTTGCAATTTTCGGAATCCGCGTCTGAGACGGCAATCACAATTTTGTTTTCATCACCAGGTGTGAAACTAGTTTTGTCGCTTAGTCTTGTGGCATCTTCCTCAACAAGATCACTTTGCGCAGGAGGTGACTGTCCACCACTACCGTAAGCTGTGATTTCATCTTTGAACTCATCATTGACTCCCAGGCTATAAACTTGAGTTTGATCTTGTGGTGTAGAAACATCAGTTCGTACTATTGAATCTTTACGATTAGTTGGAAATTGCGCTGCTCTAAAAATACATGAAAATACTTATTATTTTTGTAAGTAATTGTAAAAACATCCTTTGCTTTTATTTACCGATAATTATGTATACTCGGTTGAAAAACCGGAAATCTATAGGATTCTAGCTGATTACAACCACACTGCATGGATAAAATGTGGAAGTAATCATAATTAGCTTGTTTTAATTTGAATGGGTCTTCCCGTGATCCTTGACTCCGACCACAATTACAAGCGCAAATGTATCGGACTCCACTGCAGTGTTCCATGGAAGATAAATCACTAAAAATTGGTAAAATAATTTATTCATTCCGTTTTCTTTGAATAAAAATGTATTCCAAATGTTTCTCATCAGAATCTTACTAGAAGTCTTCTCTGTCTTCGAGCGATTCACCACCACCAGCTCCCTCACCACCACCTTTGTGGATTGGATTTGTACAAGGATTCCCAGTAAGGGATAGTACTTGACACATTTGTCGACCTGTTCGCCAGTGTTTTTCACATTCTTCTTGTAACTTTTCACTGAATTCTTCAAAAAGAGGACCTCTGGCGTGCATCTCGAAGACACCCATTGCATGAGCCAACTTTGATTCATGATAAGATCTGCATTTTAAAAACGTAGTTTTTACAACATGCCATTCCAATGTAAACTTTAATGCATTTAGATAGATTTACTATTACAACATTCATTACCTAGTGTAGTGCTGTGGAAGATTTTCTTGGTAAGCTTGCAAAGCTCTTGGTAAAACTTTAGTGCAACGACTTTTGCTGAATTTAACATCAGTATCTAACAATCCATGTAGACTAGAAAGTTCTTTGTCTGCTCCACCAACAAAAAATTCGTGTACTTTATTTGCTACCTCAAAGAATAAAGCTAGCGTAGGTATCTTAAATAAAAATTACATATTTAGGTATTATTTTATGAGTTGAAAAATTTAAATGATGTAAAAATACCTCAAAATGAGCTGGAACCTGATGACGACCTACATTATCATCAAAGCCTTTAGAAAAAGCTAAGTTTATGTGCTGTTGTAAAAACTTTTTGAAATTGTAAGATTCTAGAATAACAGTGCACATTAAAATGGTTTGCATAATTTTAATTGTGAATGCATTAAATCAAATATTTTTACCATCTTCTGATTCATCACTACTCAGAGCGTCGAAATTTCCTAAATTCTTTGAACCTGATGCTCCAGGATTAACTGCACAACTCTTAATCAATTGTTGTGTCATATAGGCCAAAATGTCACGGGTATCACTATTACCCGTATTCACAAAAACAAATTCTTGATTAGCTGGTATCGCAAATAAAGAGTTGGAACTGTAATGTTAAGATGAGCTTATTATTACAAATAATAATAGTTAGCTTGTAAAATTTTTATCAAAACAAATTGATTTACCTTATGTTTGTAACTATTCTATTCTTTCTCAAGATTTGATATATTTTATCTTCCAACGCGTGTTCAAGCTTCTTTATACTAGCTCCACTATCTGGATCACGAAAAATTGGTGGGCAGGTTTCAAAATAAAATAATACACGAGGTGAACACGGTCTTCCATTAGAGAGCCAATCTTTTGGCAATCCAGAAATAGTGCTTAAAAAGTCTGACAGCTGCGGTAAAGTCTTTTGCCTGTACAATGTAAAACAAAGTACTTTCTAGATCATAAAATTCCAATACCATTATTGTGTCAATTAAAACCATACCTGATTATTTCAATAGCCCTAAATAGCTGAATGTAACTGTGATCAAAATTATGTGTTGGGTGACTCAAAATGACAACGTGAGATATGTGAAGTAAGACAAGAAGTCCTTTACAATATTTGTGTCTCATATGTGCCCAAGCACTGAGAAAGTCTTTACGTTTTTGCTTTTCAATAAACTGATCGTATTCATTGATGAGTGCATGAGTATCCAAAAGTCCTTTGAGGTGGAGATATACAGTCCTTGTCTTTGGATCATGATAGCCTTCTATTTCACACTGTACAAGAATTGAAAGTAAGCACAAAATTATCGCAAAAAAATATTTTTAACTTTAAAAATAGTAATCGTGGTAACAAATGAATACGTTACCAATGAATCTTTGTCAATTTCTGGTTCTTCCAATAAGTTTACTTGCAAAACTGAACTAAACATTTCAGCCTTACATGCTTTCGCTCTGTATTGACTTTTACCAAAAACAGAAACTATTAATGTTTTCCTGTCCAGATTCGCAAAGCTAGTAATGAAATGAAAGAACAATTATGATGTAAATTCCCTTATTCAAACCATTTTCCGTTTTTCTTTGTTTTACTTATTTAATACTAACCTTTCGCTTGTACAAGGAAGTTTAAATTTTTGCGGCTTCATGGCGATGTTTTTGTTGTTAAATAGAATTAATTGAAGCAACGAGACAGACCATGGCTAATTTATTATTTCGTAATTCTTTAAGACCTTATTTTCATGAGGTTAGAATTGTACTGTGAGTAGGAGGGGGTGGGGGGAAGCGCACACATATGAGTTCGAATATTCGGATATTTGAGTCAGACTATAGTTTTATTATCTTGTCAAACTATCATAAAAACTCATACATAATAATTTAATACGCACTTATTAAGGCCACTTATTTATCGAACCCTCATATTTCACCAAAAATACTCACAATAAGTAAATTGATTTTATGATTAATTTTAATTATCCGATTCATACAGCTTCGTATGAATCGGATAACATAAAGATTAATTACGCATTAGAAAAAGTATCAAAAAATAAATAAATAAAGTAAACGTGCGTACAGTAATTATTTGTACGGAAATGTAAGAAAAATGTGTAAAAACTTAAATTTTAGTACGAACAATTGTAATAAATTTTTATTTGACCGTACGTTACTTTTTAAAAATTTTCAACGATTACACTATTTATATTATTTCGACTTATTTAGGGAATAAAACGAAACTTACTAAATAAAAATCCAGTGGAAATGAAACAATTTACGATCGAGTTATTGACTTGTTTTTATAACTATATGTATCTTTTTCACTATGACAAAAAAAAAAAAAAAAGAAAAAAGAAAAAAAAATATTCGCATACTACATGAAATCAATATCTGATACTAGATTTATGTAAATTTATTATTACACAGTATAGTTCTGTATTAAGTCGCTACTTGTATTATTTTGAATCTTTTTCGTAATTTTTGAAAAATATTACTTGTATCAGTCGTTTTTGATTGTTAACGAAAAAGTTCTTCTGTCATGTAAAATTGAAAACTTGTAAAATATTTCATACCCATATACAAAATTAAATATTATTTGGATAAAATTTTTACTAGAAATAGGTACATACTTAATATCAAAAACTTCTGATAGTTGATTGAAATATTAATTTATTTGAAAAAATATATACCTAATAAAATTTTTACGAATACATTTCAATTAGTTTTGTATTTTATCTCTGATCTTAAAGTTTTAAAATAACATTATTGGTAAAACATAGATGTACCAAAGTAAATTTTATATTTCAATTAAATTTTGCTCCCAACATATCGACTAAATAGTGTTAAGGAAGTAGTTTAAATAATTTTATTTAATATCAATTAGTATAAATAGGAAAAATATCAATTTTATTATAAAATTTATTACGTATAATCTTTTGGATGTATATAGGTATAACACAATTTTGCACTCTGCTTAAAATTATACATAAAAAAACAAAAAATGGATTATTAATTATCTCCAAACCCACTGAGGACTAGTTCGATCGCTGCTTGAACATCTCCATTAGTTATTTGCAGTGCTTGAATATTAATATAATCATATGGAAGACCCATCTCGTGCATGATAGCTATTTGCCTCTCCAGGTTTAAGGGTGCAGATGAATTTGGCGTCGTGTTTGAGGAGACTGGAGGTGTAGGAGCTTGTGGAACCGCTGGCACAGAATTTCCCGGATTATTAACACTTGGATTTGATGCAAAAGCTTGCTGCATGGCTTGGTAAAACATTTCAAAGGTTATTACTCCACCGCTGTTGGAATTCGACTGAGAAAGTGATGGCTGAACCAGTGCTGAATTTGTCGTATTACTAGCTTCGGTAGCAGCTGACCTAGCTGCCCTGGATATAGCTGCAAGCAGCTGAGCATTTACTGCCGAGTTTGTTCTCGACGGTGTAGTACTACTTGAAGGCTGGGTAGAGTCTGATGACTGGGAAGAATCTGCAGCCATTTCTTCATCATCACTTTCTAGATTATAAGAATGTCCACTACTATTGTGTGCGTTCAACAGAGATGAAGGATTGGCTGAAGAGGAAGATGAAAATTTGCTAGCTTCATCATGAACTGATGATGCAATGTGATGTGCAGCTTCTAAAAGAGCTGGATGCAATTCGGCTATTCTGTTAACGTCATAATTTTATTTATTAATTTTTTTTTACCAAGAATAATAAGTTTGTGAATGAGTATATTTAATGTAGTGTTAATGTCTATTTACTTTTTAATCGATTTAACGTTAGTGAAATGAATCATTAAATCTGGATCTTGCAAAATTGCTACTGCAACAGCGTCTTCGCTAAGCCCAGGAGTGAATGAAATTATATTTTCTATATCATCAAGCCTCTTTGTTAACCTCTGCAAATAAAAATGAGTATAAAATCACCTGACTATCAAAATAAAATTTAAAGCAGTGAACGTTTTTGCAAATTCTCGTTGTAAGTGAACACTCACCCTCATAACTATTTCCAGTATTGGATTAGACATGACTGATTTATACATAGAAGCTAACATCTCTACGTTAATTTCAAATTCAAATGTTGATGTGGCATGACGTTTTTCTTTCCTTTTTAAAACGTGAATCATAGATCCATTTTTTAATCCATAAGATTCCAAAATAGCCTCATCCTCCAAAAGGCATCCACAGTAAATGAAATCTAGTGCAAGAAAATATTTAAAATTATTTGAAAACAAGATTAAAATACAAAAATATTAGGTGAATGGTGGACATGATGACTTGCATGCGTTAAATACTAAAAATAAAAATAAGTAAAAAACAACGTTGTTATGAAAAACATTACCAAAAGTATCACTTGCTGAATTAATTTGTTCGGAAGTCTTGGTTCTCAATTGAGCGACGTTATTTTTAACATCAATATCGTTCATTTTGACAATTGACATTTTGTCAACTGGATTCAGCCGTACGCCTAACAGTAACTCCATTATTCTTAGAGGATCTTGTAACAAAGAGACAAAGCAACTGATAAAATAAACGGGGTAAACGATCTAAAATGTATGCAAACTGAGTACCTATAAGGTGAAAGTGAGCGTATTTACATATGTAAATGTCAAATTGAAATGATACACTTCAAACTGTAACTCATCAGTTCCCTTCTCTTTTTCTGTCAAACTGTATACGTGAAGTAAGCCCACAGATTGAAAACTGAAAAAACAGCTCTCTGTCGAGCTGATACTATACTGGTACACTGTACAACGTACAACAAGGTTTTATGCATATAGTCTGCAGACTTAGTATAGCGTATGTATGTATATGCGTTATATATAGTCTATATATAAATATAACGCAAAATGTCTCTACACACTGCCATGCATGTAAAATATATAGGTGTATACACTGACACTACGGACTATACTTGTTTTGTTTATGTTATCCTTATGTTTATGTGTGATGTAAAGTTTAAAGGTACTCGTCGATGTTGTAAGTTGTAGATGTGAGGTTGGAGAGAGGGGGAGGGGAATTGCACACAAGGCGGCGTAGGAGGAGGAGTTGAGAAAGAGCGAGTGGGGGGGGACTCACACACGATACATTCGTTTCGAAAGTTTAATTTGCATGTCTCTTATACTTATATCAAGTATATTTATAAATTCGGTATCATGTGATAAATATTTCAGATGGGATATTTACTTATATGAACCCTTCGAGGACTTCGTCCTTCGCGTCAAGCAAGTGAAAGCACGACACAACCGTCGTCGCTATGAAGTAATTGAGTTTATTTTACCAGTACTCTTTAAATCACTTTCAAAACTATTTGCTTACTTATTTTTAGAACAAAAGCTTCGCTTTGAAGAATACCAACAAGGTAAGCACGAGAATATCCAAGTATTCAAATTTTATTATATTCTACTTTAAATTTCTGTTTGAATTTATTAAATGTACAGTCACACTTTTATATAGTTATCTAATAACTGATCGATCTACAGGTTTTCAATTAATTCGGGGAAAAAACACCTGCGAGATTAAGTATTGTAGGCTCTTCATCGTGTGTACACGCGCTTATCTATAATATAATAACAGAACAACTATTAGTAACGTTATTGTTGCTCAATTAAATTATACATTTATCTAGATTTCCTTGCTTCTGTCGACAGTTTCTGAAATTCTGCCGTTCGACTATCGTCAAGTTTTCATCCATTTGAATAAATATACAGTGAATACTTACTTTATTCGAAATACTTTTTACATTCGGGCTGATTTTTTAAATAATACTATTATTACCACAATTCTTTTTTTTTTTTTTTCGAGTACTTTTCCTCTTCCTTCTCTCTTTCTCATCACCTCGTTATAATTCTTTCTCTCTCTGTTTGTCTACTTATCTGTCTCCTCACTTCTTTACCCACACTTGTATTCTTATTCTTCTTCTCTACTTAGCATTCACATTGTTCCCAAAGAAGCTGGTTTCTTGTTCTAGGCAAACCAAGTAGGCGTTTCACTTTCAACTGATCCAGGATTATACACTTGGTCGTCATTCGAGTCGTGTTATTCAGTACAAGTATATTTTCTTCGTCACAATTATGTCGAAAAAATTTTATAAACTCGAAATCAACAAAACAGAATGGGAAGTCCCGGAACGTTATCAAATGCTCACTCCTGTAGGATCTGGTGCTTATGGCCAAGTCTGGTAAGGGAATGCATGTGTTCAACGCTTATCATTACTTTAATTTTGTTTAACTTACAACATATGCACACAAATACATATTTAATCGCTGCCTTTGCTTGTAGCTCAGCGGTAGATTCACTAGCAAATCACAAAGTAGCCATAAAAAAGTTAGCAAGGCCCTTTCAATCAGCTGTCCATGCCAAACGCACTTATAGAGAACTTAGGATGCTCAAACACATGAATCACGAAAATGTAAGAATTATGACTCATAATTTTTTACTTTTATTAAAAAACATTTTATTTCATGAATCTTTTCATTGTTTTACCAGGTTATCGGTTTACTAGACGTTTTTAATCCTTGCTCATCTCTAGAAGACTTTCAAAATGTGTAAGCTTCAATCATTTATTGCACTCTAGCTATTGTTACAACTATCATTATTACATTAACAAATTCTGAGAACGTCTTTTTTTTCATTATAAGATACCTGGTAACGCATCTTATGGGAGCTGATTTGAATAACATTGTTCGAACCCAAAAACTTTCTGATGATCACGTTCAATTTCTTGTTTATCAAATTCTTCGAGGGTTAAAATATATACATTCAGCAGGAATAATTCATAGGGTAGTATAACTTTTATATTTATTTAGACGAGTATGATCAATAAACAAGTACCTGTTGAAAATATCCACATTTTCAGGATCTGAAACCGTCAAATATAGCTGTCAATGAAGATTGTGAATTGAGAATTTTAGATTTTGGTCTAGCTAGGCCAACGGAAAATGAAATGACTGGTTACGTAGCAACGAGATGGTATAGAGCACCAGAAATTATGCTCAATTGGATGCACTACAATCAAACAGGTTTCTTACATAAAAAAATTAATTACTAAATAGATCAATTTACAATACTTCTACCATTAAATAATTTATCTTAAATTTTCAGTTGATATTTGGTCTGTTGGATGTATAATGGCTGAATTATTAACTGGGAGGACGTTATTCCCAGGAACAGATCGTATCCTTCAGTAACTATTGTTTAATTTGAGTACTTTTTGTTTCTAATATTTTATTGTTATGCAAAAAATTATATAAATAACTATTTCATACATTAGACATAAGCATGCCACAACGTAATCTGTTTAAATTAACTAATTATCTTTCTGTTTATGCCCTATTTTTAATATTATACCAAAATTTCTCTTTTTTCTATGTAAGTCATATACATATTGCTTTTTGCTAAGGAGAAATTTGCCTTCGAATTTATCCGTTATAATAACATTGTTCTGCATGAAAAAAACTCAATTTAGAATTTTTATGGCTCTCTAGGCTTGCTCTTATAATCAAGCAGTTTTTTTTGCAAAGGTATACCGCTTCGCGTAAGCTTGTAACTTTAATTTAGTGCTCTCTTTTAAAAAAATGTTTACTTAGTTATATTAGTTCTTAGGCAATAATGCACTGCTAATGCTGCTAAATTTTGTCACATTTAAATTTAAATTAATATAGTAGTTAATAAACTACGATAATAATACAATTTTTATAAAGAAGCGTTTGATTCTAACAGTTTATTTAACGAAAGGTGTACAAAAATCAAATGAAAAGCCGAAAATGTATTATAATTCTGAGATAAACCCTTAGCAAAAGCAGATATTCACCAATTAAATCTTATTATGGAAGTACTGGGTACTCCACAAGACGAGTTTATTCAGAAAATATCGTCAGAGTCGGTAAGTTTAAGTGTGATGTGTTAACAATAATTGTCTCACTAATACTACTCGTTTCACCACTTGTGATTTATGTCATAAACATCTCATGTTTCAAATACTTTTTTATAACAAATACCTTTAATTTTTAACAGTTCTTGTGTGTATATTACTTATTCATGCATTGGTGGAATTAATTAACTTTTTTCAATGCTGTTGTGACAAAAATTGGAAAACATTGTTGCAGCATTACTAAAGCCTTAAAATTTTTAATAACTTAAAACAGCATGCCACACTATAAACTTTTTTGTAGCTTAGCATTGCATGTGAGTGTGTATTTACTTATTTTTTCATATTTTATAAAATGTCATTCAGTAAGAAATATTAGATGTAAAATTTTATATTGAAAAATCTTCAATATGGTAAATCAGATGATGCCTTGCTTGGCATAATTTGATTGGGTAAGTTTTCAAAAGTAGGTGCATTAAGGACGTCGACATTTATTGAAAAAATTTTTACTACAAATTTTGAATTGTTTAACGGTCTTTCTCGGTGTTTGAAATTTTACAAATAATAAGGTACCTTAACAATAATCGGATAGATATCGATCATTTAACTCGAGTATTAGTACTTTGTGGATCACCCACAGAAGAAACTTTGAGTAAAATAACCAGTCAGGAGGTAAATGTTATAAAATTAAAATACACAAAACTCATTATTCATTTTGCAAAATTGTATGGATATCAATATATCTTTTTGAAAGCGTTTCATCTAATATAATATAATATATACTTTGCCTTTTTCATCGTTAAAAAAAAACTGCAAATAATAATTAAGAGCTGCAATTACTAAAGCAGTGTTTGCACGTTATTAACACGCAAAAAACAATTTAACAAAAAATTTTACAGGCTAGAAATTATATCCAGAGTTTGCCATCTTTGAATAAAAAAAATTTCAAAGACGTTTTTCGAGGAGCTAACCCATTAGGTAAGATATACACTTTTCAATCACCATCGATTATTGCGTTTATAATAATATTTTAATTAACTCTTGTGTATTGACGAAAATTCTCCGCTCTAATTTTATTGATCCACTAAGTGCATTTTCATACGGACTATAGAAGTTTTGTTGTTTTCTCACAAACAAATTTTAAAACGTATCGCTCGGCAAAATCGATATCGGCAATAAATATAAAATATCACTCTATATTAATTTGAGAAATAGATCAAATCGTGAAACACGCACATGATAAATTTTATTTTGTTTGGACGATTTTTAAAATTAACCATCTGTTATTATTTAAATTATCAGCAATAGAATTGCTAGAGTTGATGTTGGAATTGGATTCAGAAAAAAGAATAACTGCTGAGCAAGCATTAGCTCATCCATATCTAGCTCAATATGCTGATCCCACCGACGAACCGGTATCTTTGCCTTACGATCAAAGTTTTGAAGATATGGAGTTGCCAGTCGAGAAGTGGAAAGGTGAGATGGTTTTTTCCAATTGTTACTGCATTTTCTTCGTGTACTCCTCTTAACGCAATCTTACATTTGCTTGATTAATTTTTTTCAGAGCTAGTCTACCATGAAGTAATAAACTTTGTCCCCCAACAACAATCGTTTCCATCCTCAGATACATCACAACAGTCTGATACTTAGGAATATAATTAATGTTGGCCATTAATTTTCTAAACGTAATAATGAATTGTAAAAAAGCACACTACAGTACAACAGCAATAATAAACACGTAAAACTGCAATATTAATAAAAATAATTATAGTATAATGAAATTACAATGTGATTTTGTAAAAAAAATACATGAAGATTAATTATAACTACAGCGAATAATGTTTTTTTTTTAAACAGAAAAAATATTCGAGCTTGTCTTTATTACGAACAAATATTATATTTTGTAATACAAAATAATAAAATTAATTAAATAGAAAAAAGCAGCGTTTATAGTAAACTTTTTTTGTTTAATATGGCATTTAAATTGTGATTCCATTGCATAATTTCAATTTGTTATTAGTAAAAACGTGTGTGTTAACGAATGGACTACACCATCGATGGCAACAATATAAGTAGGCTCGGAGCCGCTCCGTGCACAAAGACACCAGCGACAACTTGTGGCTGGATGGTAAGTCCGCGTATGTGAGCTACATTGCATGTGTCACAGTGTCAGTAAAGTGTGTGTGAGAGAGAAAGCGAACTCGTCAACTCGTAGTCTAATAAATACATATATAAATATGAAACGTACGCATATTTGGGTGTATTCCATGTAACTGCAGCGCAGCGATTGCGGAAATGCGGAGTATAGAAACGGAAAGTTGACACAGGAACGTTGGAATGGTGTAACCCAATAAAATGGGAACGATGGAATGGTATAACCCAGGAACTCTATAACATCGGAACAATGGAATGGTATAACCCAATAAATTGGGAACGTTGGAATGGTATATAACACATGTGCAAATTGTGCACCTCCGCTCCTCCACATCAACTTCCACAAGTCATACGTCAATACACGTCAGCTTTAGGCTTGCATGCATGCTTGGGCTATGTTTATTAAAAAAGTGTAGTTAAGAATCGCATCTTCCAAATAACTAAGGGTTATCGAAAATCTTTAGATTGATTAAGGAGTGAAAAGTCCGTCTGAAGAGGAGTTTTGAATTGTAATTTTTTACACTCAAGTTAAAATAAAATGAGTGCAATGAACCTGGATTTAAGTAGCAGCGGTGGTGCCGAGGAAGAGTATGAGCTACTAGAAGCTTCTCTCAAAAATGTCATTGATATGCACTCCCTAAAATGGATTTTTGTCGGTGGCAAGGGTGGTGTTGGAAAAACAACTTGCAGGTTAGATTAGCTAACTCATCATTGTATTTTTTTACTGTAAAAACAACGTAAGTATAGTGAGTACTTTTTTTAATTTATTGGTTAAAATTTATTTAGCTGCTCCTTGGCTATACAATTGGCTAGGGTAAGGACCAATGTATTGATCATTTCCACTGATCCTGCCCACAACATATCCGATGCATTTGATCAGAAATTCAGCAAAGTACCAACAAATGTTAAGGGTTTTGATAATCTCTTTGCTATGGAAATTGACCCCAATGCAGGAATTACGGAATTGCCAGATGATTACTTTGAAAACGAAGGTTTGACGTTATTAAAAACTCTTTGGTCTAACTAACAATTAATACTAACATAATATTTCAGGAGCTGGAGAAACCATGCGTTTAAGTAAAAGTGTAATGCAAGAAATTGTAGGAGCTTTCCCTGGTATAGATGAAGCTATGAGTTATGCAGAAGTGATGAAGCAAGTTGATAAGTTTTTAAACAATAAAGAAAATTTAAATAACATTAATAACAGTTTTCGTACATTTTCAGATTAGTAAAAAGTATGAATTTCTCTGTGGTTGTATTTGATACTGCTCCAACAGGCCACACTTTGAGACTATTATCATTTCCGCAAGTAGTTGAAAAAGGTTTGAGCAAGCTTATGAAGTTGAAGATGAAAATAAGTCCATTCATTACACAGGTGAAAATCGAGAATTTTCTTAATTTTACCAATCTTACCACTTTCCAAATTAAAATTCAATTAAAATTTTTTTTGACAATTGTAGTTCAGTTCTTTGCTTGGTATAACAGATTTCAATGTGGATTCATTTTCAAATAAAATCGATGAAATGCTCGCTGTCATTCATCAAGTCAATGAACAGTTTAAGAATCCAGATCAAACCACATTTGTGTGTGTTTGCATAGCAGAATTCCTGTCATTGTATGAAACTGAAAGATTAGTTCAAGAATTAACCAAATGTGGAATCGATACACATAACATAATTGTCAATCAACTATTGTTCCTCAAAGATGGTGATTCGCCTTGCAGATTATGCCTGGCAAGACACAAAGTACAGGAAAAATATTTGGATCAGGTCTGTATCTATTCGAGCCTTTATTTCTCATTTGAGGAGGAAGAAAATATCACTTGCGTCATTGAATTATTTTTTTTAATAGATTATGGATCTTTATGAAGATTTTCATATAACTAAATTACCATTACTGGAAAGAGAAGTTCGTGGAGTTCCTCAAGTACGTGAATTTTCGGAAAATCTTGTCAAGCCGTATCAACCGTGAGATTTTTGAAAAGTGTATATACGAATAAATGATAAGGGGATATTTTTAAATTTTACATATGTTAATCATTCTAAGTCTTACAACATGAGCAATCATAAAGGATAACTTTTTAATTATAACAAATCTGAAGAAAATATTTTATTTTTGTACATTTGCACAACCCTGTTAAAAAGTATCCAAAATTGAACAGAAAGGTTACTTATTTAGCATTAACAAACTTTTTAGTAATGAAATACCTTGAGTAAATTAAAAATTGCGTAAAATGTTTTTTTCATCTTGAGCATTTATTACTTTTTTTTTTTTTTTAATGAAAGATGACCATCTAATAATTTAAAAGCAAAAAACATTCTCAAATTGAAGAGTATGGTTGCTTTTAATATATAGTTAGTACATTGTTCGCTAAATGAGCCAATGCTGGAATATATAAAAAAATTAATTGTTTGAGTTCTGTGGCTTTTACAGGAAACTAATGTATAAATATATAAGAAAAGCAATCTACAATGTAAAAAACGTAACGATATAACTATCCATTGAATAAAAGTGCAGAAAAACAAATTTAATTAAAATTTATGTAAAAAAAATAGAAACGATAAATGCTCAAAAAATTTAAACAAGATGAATTGTGTTCGATAATTCATGAGTTATTCCTCCAAGTCTAAATCTTCTAGTTCGTCTTCAATACCTTCTAAATCTTCTTCCACAAACAGATTCTCGTTTATGGCTAAAGTTTCACTTACACCTGCCGCTGCTAATAATTTTGATAGATATTAATATACTTCTACAACTGAAACTACAAATTGGAGTAATAAAACATAAAACTTACATGATGCTTTTGTTTCGACATTGCTACTATCGTTTGATTCAGAAGGAGTGACTTCTTTTGGTTTTTTATCCCGATCAGTTGCTACTGTGCATATTCCTGAGGTATCAACTTGACTAGCTTCCATAACAAGTCGATCTACGTCTAATTCTCGATATTCGACACTCTCCTCATCCTCCTCTTCACGTTCGTAAGTCGCAATTGCTTCATCACCATCATCATTGACTGAACAAAAACACAAATTTTATAATACGGAAAAATGTTTTTTTAAATACAAAATTTGTATAATACACATTAACAAGATTCAATATCTCACCATCTCCAGCAGCAAGTTCAGGATTGAAGTAGAACATTTCTCTGCCTGAAATCCCAACTTGTCTACCAGCTTTGTAATCGTTTCGTTTCTTTTCTTCATCCTTAATAGCTTGTTGTTTCTTCTCTTGTAGCTTCCTCTTTTTCCAAGCCAAAAATGTTTCCAATGTAATTTTAGTCTGCAATGCAATAGATATGAATTTTCATGAGTAGTTTTTTTTCAATATGATTTGTAGGTATTTCATTTTTGAACCAAAATTTAGTTTGAAGCACTCACTTGATTTGGTCCTAGATTAGCTCTTTCTTTTTCAATAAGATCTTCTAATGAAATTTCATTCTTTTTTTCTTCTTTCTTTTTAATATCTTTTTTCAAAACAAAACCAGGTGGCAGCGCATGGCGATAAATACATTTCTGTCCAGATGGGCATTCCCAAAACCAGCCATACTTAGATTTTTCTACAGCTTCTAGGAAATGTTTACATATCTGATGCAAAAAAAAGTAAGCTAATTAATTTATTGTACATGGAGAAAAAAAGAAGAAAAGCAGTAATACGCACAATGTCGGTAGTAGGTCTATGACCACCACTGCCGTGTTTTTTCTCTACAACTTGTTTCAGCTTATCTTCATCCCAATCATCCATGGTATCTGTCTCTTTGTCTGCATCTTTATCGAGATCACAGTAGAGTGATCGTTTTTCAGCCTTTCTTTCAACAGTCAAATCATGAGAAAATTTGCACTTGTCTCCTTTGGTGCACTGACCTTGTTTAAAGAAAGCACAGACAACAGACTTTGGATCCGTTCCTGTAAACGTAATCAAAGGATCAAACAGATGTTTACTAGAGAAGATAGCAAATCTGCAAGCCGTTTCCAGCATAATTATACAAATACATAATAGGCAAAAGATCAAAATACGCAACCTTTGTCAACTTTTTGAGCCTGTACAGGTTTGAATATCAAAGCTAGTTCTTTTTGTTCTTGCAACTTCTTTTCCTTTTCAAGTTTTTTGGCATTAGGGTCGTCTAATTTACGCGGATGAAGACCACCGGTTTTAACTTGTTTTTCAACTTGTTGAATAAATTTCTGCTGCTTTGCTCCTTTTTTATTTTTAATGCCAAAAGTTTTATCCTAAAAAAAAGTTACAACAATAGTCAAATAAAAATCGACTAGAAATGTTGATGAAGCACAGGCGAATGAACTAAAAATCATTTGATTCAAGGCACATAAGTAGATCCCAGAATGTAACGTGCGTGAGTGAACAAATAGACAAGCATTGGGACCCGAATTTCCTTACCTCTATAACTTTTTCTTTCTTCTTCTGCTCCGTTTTTTTGCTCGGAGCTGCTGGAGCTTTTTTCGGCGGCATTTTGCCGATTACCGAAATAAAAAAACCAAGACAAAATTAAATTTTTAATCAGGTATTGGTTACAAATTTAACCAAACTGCTCTTTAGTCTGCTTTAGTATTTTGTATGTGGACAATTTTGGACATATCCTCTCCTAACCTGATCAGACATCAGCTGTGAGCACGACTCTCACTTCCCCCGCCCCCTCCCGACTCCGGCTCGATGGTGTCGTGGGGTGTACTCTACTGCTCTACTCCCTATAAATGCTCAGCGCTCAGCCCAGTGCCGCCACATTATCACTCATTCAAATTATTTCATTTTATTTTTTTGAAACGTACATAAAAAAAATTAAAGTTTTGAACAAAATGTACAAAAAAAGTTTTGTGGTTACACCACCCAAAATATATTTCTTTTCTCTTCAATTTTAATATTTCATCGATGTCATCAGCCTTTGATTATTTAACGAATCCTTGTAGTTAGGATATAGCTTTATTTACATGAAGTGAAAAAATATTTGAACAAACGCTCATGTGTGCATATTAATATAGTATGATCGTATAATATTTTTAAACGTGATATTCTCCTCCATCCAACTTTTCATCAGTAAGCCACGATATTATATTTGTACATGTATCTTTTTCCAAATAAATTAAACCAATGAAGCAAGATTCAACAAAACCTAAGAACGCCCCAACAACAATGTCAAGAAGATGGTGTCTTTTTGCTAAAATTCTTGAGATACAAACACTGGAAGCCCAGCACAACAGAGGCGGCACAAATATAAAATGTACTGGCCAATTGAATAAAAAGAAAGAGGCAATATACGAGGCCCTTGATGCATGTCCAGATGGAAATGAAAATTTATCAGGTCCAATATCAAATGAACTACTATTTGAAACTGTTGCAGCAGGTCTGCGTCTTCTGGTAACTGCTTTTAATGTAGCAACCACTATAATATCTAGAATTAGACCTGAAATTTATAAATTTTTAGAATAAAAAGGTCAATATAATATTTTAATATTATATCTCATGATAAATATGTACCAATGAAAAAATTGACTTGCATTTGGTACAAGTTTTGACTGCTTAGAATCCACACAAAGCCAATCCAACATGGGAGCCAGATCAAGCCATGACAAGAAATCTGCATTAAAAAAATTTAAGTACAGTTTTTAACTAGTAAACTTTACTTGTCCTGAATTGTGAACAAAATTTTTTGTATTATTCACCTCTAACAATCTATAGTGAGTTCTTAGCTGCCTAAAGGCTAAAAATTGTTCAATCCACTTGACTAGGAGATTAGTTAAGTAAACATCGATGGCTAAAACTTTTTCTATGAGAGGTGGTACATTTCTTTTTTTCATAGACTGAAAAAATAATTTTTTTGTAATTTTTTTATTTTTTTCATCAGAACATACACAAAATTATTATAAGAATTAATTTAACATCTAGTCAAAATATTTCTAACCTTGTCCATGATTTCGTTCGAAAACTTTCGCCTAAAAGAGAATCACAGGTGCTGATCTAATTATAAACCAAGGTACGAATAAAGTGAATCGCGTTGAGTAACCTGCAAAATTGTTGCTGCACGTATGGAAAAAACTTGTACTTTTATCAAGCATCAACCGCAGTCGATGAATTTAGTCCATACAACCACATATACCTACAACAATATTAATAAACTTCTTATCACCGTCGACAGATACTTTTGGAGCAGTGACATCATACTTGATTGAAAAGAAAATAAGTGTTTCTCAATACAAACATGATAAGTGCTCATGCTTACCAGCAATACTACAAATGTGGCGCACGTTATCTTCAACAACTAATTAAATTATTTCCCATCTTACCCCAATAAGTTGACGAGAAAATTTTGTAACAATTTTTAGATTTCATGTTAACCCGCACTACCGATTCCATTTTATCCCTCACTGCTATATAAAAACATTGCTGTTGGCAATGTAGGATTTAGCAGAGGAGATGTGACCGCGGTGGTTGGTTTGTGCACAAACCACAACATGTATATGTGAGGGCGAGAGGGGCGAGGAGGGTAAGGTTAGCACTGAATATATATGTATACATATGCTGCAGCACTCGAGAAATGTGAGTGAAACAAGCGAAAAAAGTGCGAGCGGTGTGTGTAGTTTCTTGCGGTACCTTATATAGATTAAGCACTTTAAGCAGCTGCAGCATCCGGGCGGTGTTTATATACGCTTTATAGTTGTGATCGTACCGATACTACCGATGTATATTTAACTACTTTGGTACATATATATTATTTTAGACGCGACGCGCATCAGGAGAGGAGAGAATATAGAGTTAGAGAGACACCTGTTGCTTGCGAATCTTCGCGTCGTCGATCTTCGTGTCGTCGCGCATCATCCAAGGGTGGTTCGGTATACACACACTTTTGGTTCGGCTTGCATTAAAATATCGCAAGGTTAATGGTGCAGGTTCAAAGAGAGTGCGTGCGTGTACCAATTGAGCGAAATAACAAAGCGAAAATTAAAAAAAAAAGTGATACTTGGGTGCGCGAGATCTGCAGGAGATGCAGCAACAACAACAGCAGCAGCCGGAAGTGCGGGCACTTTTTTTTTTCCTACTGCGACACAAGGCAAGCCTGTTGCGGGAACTCGAGTCTTCGGAGCTGCTGAACGTGCTCCTGAAGCGCGGCGTCATTACGGACTCGGAGCACCAGCGGCTCGCAGCCACGCTCGACGTCCAGCTCTTTGTCGAGCTTCTCCAGGCCAAGGGCTTCGAGGCCTTCCGACAGTTTTGCTTTGCTCTCGAGGCCGAATGCCCACACGTGCTAACGGACCTCCTCGTCGACCAGGACGCGCTCACAGAGTCCGGTTAGAAATGTTTTTTTATTATCATATCCTTAATCTCTCTTATTGTTATACATGTATAAATATATTATAGAGTTGTTCGTCTATTTTATTTCCTTTGCATGAATGCTGCACCTCTTGCTTACGTTATTTTATATTTGCGATGATAAGTAAGTATACTTAACTGCAGGAAATGTCTCACCTCTCCTGCACTATTCACTTCCTTTTTTCCATGTCTCTCTCGGGTAAAATTCTTGGGAAGCCATATATTATACACCTATACACAACAGCGTAGGCCGTAAAATAATTGTGTGTACGTGTTGCAGCTCTATTTAAGACCTTTCCTCACACACAGGTACGAAATCTCTCATTCTCATCTCTTCGTTTTTGCTTGTTACAGAGAAAAATGAGCAGCTGCAACAACAGCAGCAGCAGACTGGTGACCAGCAGCAGCCAGATTCCAGCAGCGAGCTCGATCTCAAACGCTGCAGGTCAGTCTGTTTATATTTTATTGCATCTCTCCCACGCGTGAATCGCTGTGAATCATGCCACCCCCACCCCCCATCCATTATTTTCACTCTCAATCGACTTTATTAAATTTCACTGTCCGTTTCGTGTTATTTATTGCATTTTCGCAAATCACCCATACTGTAAAAATAAAAAAGGAAGCTAAATGAGACGTGTTAGCTCTAAATCAATGCTGTATATTTTTCGCAATAAGGTACTGTCATTTTATTCTCATCAGATCCCAAGGTCTAAGGTTGTGTATTTTTTCGATAACACCTCCCAAAAAGTTTTACTAACATTTTAGTTTATTCTGTGTATGACTTGACTAATTGCCATTGCGCGCATAAAAATTAAATGACCACTTTGTTTAAATATTTACTCTGTTCAAGGAAGCATAAAACTTTCTTACGACTAATACAGTAGCATGAGGATTGGCTTGATATTACTCAATTCTTACGCACATATGTTTACCCTCTTTTTTTGCACAACGATTGGATAATGGCGTGTACTTTTTGCCGGTCAGCCGTTTGCTCACAAGCTTAGTATTGTATTCAGGTTTTTCATTACTCTGAAAACGCATTTTCTAATGTGGAGTCGTTTGGCACAAAGGAAATCGGTCGTACGTTATGCACCTCTCAACGATCTGGTACTTAAATGTATCTTGTCAGAATGCATAAAAAACAAATGTGTCTGGTGCTTTAGTTTTACTAAGCATTTTCAAAATAATAGTTAACAGTTGAGACTATTTTAATTCAATATTGTTTGTTTTTTGTTCCACACGAATCGTTATGAAGTTTTTTTTTTTTTTTTTTTTTTTTTTTTTTTTTTTTTTTTTTTTTTTTTATGTACTGGAAATTAGGAAAACTCCAGAAAAATTTATGTATGGTCCTGGAAAAATGTAATTTCAACTTAAAAAAAAAAGAAACATTCAAAACTAATGATGCAATATTAAACGCTTTATAAGAAAACTTGCTCTATGAAAAAAAAAAATTATGACGGTTGTAGTTATGAGATATTTTATCCTATAGTGATATGACTTAACTCAAACGGTCATGTAATACAGTATTGTATATCGTAAAAAGTTTGTTGATATACCAGATATCAGCATCTTCATAATCTACGTCATTGGATGCCTTTTTGACTACTTTTGAGACCGATGCCTGTAAAATAATTGGCTTTGAGTTGAATTTTTGTATGGTGTTTACGACCACTGTAGCCTCAAAACAACAACTCGCACTGTATCAAATATATCTTTCGTACATTTGATTGTTCCCTTATCACTGGCAAATTTGATGCTACTTGAAAAAAAAGCCCTAACATGTATCGAGTCATAAAAATTAATTTGTACATTTCTTCACGCGTTTATGTATCAAACCGCAGACCGTGAATTTTTTATGCTAATTCGTCGATATGCTTATTTACTATTTTCAACATCTTTAATGAAAAAAAAAAAAAAAAAAAAAAAAAAAAAAAATACTCATACATACATTTTAGTATTAATTTTTTTCACGTTATTTCTGAAACGATTCAAATTAAATGTCTTTTGGAATAGAACTATACCAATTTCCTGAAAAACGTCCAGTTTAGAAAAAAGAAGGGTAAATTAAGAAATAGTAGTTTTCCTACGAGTTTGAAAAGTCTCTATTTGCGAACCGAGAGGTTTGTGGCCCGAGCCGAAGGCGAGGTCCGTAACGAGGTTCGTAAAGGAGACTTTTCGAACGAGTTCCGGAAAACTGCTTTTTCGCCCGAGGAAGTACCAGCCTCCCAAAACCACCCGAGTGTGGAAAACTACCATTTTTTTTCTCGAAATCAAGGTAAGTACAATTTTCAAGCTCATGTCGGTGCTTTGTCCCTTTGCATCCGCAACCTTTGTCACTGTCGGCGATCTTGATTCAGCATTGTATTGAATTTTGCTTATTCATTGAGAAAAATATGGTACGAGCGAGACGCGCTTCCCCCACTAGTGAACACTGCGCACTCGTCATGAATTTTGCCGATTTCTTTGTGTAAATATGAGGTAATAGCATATTTTTTTTGATTAAAAAAATAAATAAAAGTCATTTATATAATTGTAGAGATTTTTCATTCAACTTTATTCAATGTTTACAATTTTTCTCAAAAGTGTATATTGGTATTTACTAAAATATAGTATTTTTTTTTGTTGTATTTATTTACAAGAACATTAACGTTTAATGAAGAAAAACATAATATTTATACAAAAAAAGTCATCGGTAATGCAAGAATGTCTATCACATTGCGCTAAATATGTATAACTATTTTGAAATGTCTATTCGATAAGTCGTCGTTATTGACATAATTTTTTCATTTGTTTGTTTGTTTGTTTGTCGGTTTTTCATAAATTATGTGTGCTTGTTAATATAATGTATACATTTGAACACATAAATAAATAAATTAACTAATTAATAAAAAGTGTGCGTCGACGGTTTTTGTTGGCATTACTGTATGGGTACATAATGTACATCATGTTGTATAATATTAGGTAAAAGTGGTTTTATATACTCTTTTTGAGCAATGTTTTCACAGTTGTCGATTGCTAAAAATAAATAAGTACCTTGTATAGATACAGAGGGATTCGATATTTGGAAACAATTGCCCGAAATGTCAATATCTGATAAGCGAAAAACGCACAAAAAAGTAAGGAGATGACTATTGAAATGTGTTTGTGTGTACGTATATAATTGATGCGTGTATTTTAATCGTCACGGGTCATATATTTCACACGTATTTTTTTACATGGCATCTATATAACAATAGAAAAATAATGAAACTAATTTAGGATTAGTTTCGACTTTATCCTGCGCAACGCAAGAAGTATACACATTACAATATTTCCTAGGCTAGCTACATACTATACACTGTACATGGCAAAATTGATTAGTTAATTTATCATGTAAATAATAATTAATAATAATGATAATCGTAATGTGTACGCACGCGCCCGCGCATGTATTAATATACATATGTATATAATAATCAATGTTATATGTTTGTGTGTGGTTGTGATTGTGCGAGACAAGGTATACGTGTCAATATTATATACTGCTTAGAGTTCAAAAACTAGAAAAAATAATACGTAAAAGTTGAAGAATGAATACTTGTTTGCGACGGCAAGGATGTCGTGTGCAGTAATATAGGTATATATTATATGGTCGAGTCGTACTTAATGATTATATATATATATATTATACTTTTTCTTGTGCAGTGTCGCGCTAAAAGGATAAATTGTGCTAATAACGAGTGCGATCATATTATACAGACTAGTTCCCGCGACGACTCCGCCATACAATCCACATAATATTATGTTATTGTATTTGCCGTATACCGGGGAGTCCGCTGTAATTGCATTACCTATACATCGTATACCTAAACAATTATGTATGTATTCTACTAAATATTACAATTTACCCGTGTGACTCGATATTCATACAGGATATGATATTATAGAAGCAACAGCAGCAATAATCTACACGTATAAGGTTGTACCATCATCATCGTAATAATCCATTGTATTTATAATAATATGTGCCTGTATAATATATACAGCGGGAGATTGAACGGGATCGACCGATGGCTTCACTATATAAGTATTACGTGTAACAACCGGAGCAGCGGTAGCGGCAGATAGTGTAAATGTTATGTATATGCAATAGGATGGGATGTAATCAAATACCTACATACCTATGAATGGATATATATATATATATATATACTTTTGTGTAAGATGCCCACACGTGCTAACGGACCTCCTCGTCGACCAGGACGCGCTCACAGAGTCCGGTTAGAAATGTTTTTTTATTATCATATCCTTAATCTCTCTTATTGTTATACATGTATAAATATATTATAGAGTTGTTCGTCTATTTTATTTNGTGGTCGAACGCGCGAGGAGGATCGTCCGGTATTTCGAGAGACGATGCTTTAAAATTATATAGTTATAATAATAATGATGATAATAATAACAATAGTATTAATAATGATAATAATCATAGTAACAAGAGGAAAGTAATAAGAGTCAGGAGGAGAGTTGGTCCCGTCAAGCCGGCGCTATGGGGACGGGCTTGGGCTCGAGCTCGGATGACGGTTGCCGGTGTCCGGGTCGTTTCTTGCGCCGGGCGAGCTTGGTCTGGATCTCGTGGAGGGTCTTGCCTTTGGTCTCGGGCACGTAGACGAGGGCGAATAGGGCCGACATGGCGCAAACCGAGGAAAACAGCCAAAAGGTGACCGATTGGCGAAGATAATGCGTGAGTATGTGAAAGGTGCGGGTTACGACGAACACGAGGAACCAATTGGTCATGATGGATATGCTGCCGGCAATGCCCTTGGTCTCGGGTGGAAAGAGCTCGCTTATTATCGAGTACGGCACCGAGCCGTACCCCAACGAGAACACCACGTTGAACATCCCGATGCACGCTAGGGGCAACCAACTGAGCCAGCTCACGTCCTGCCCGTCCTCCTTCATCTTGTAATAATACCCGAATATCCCGAGGCACACGGTCATCGCCGACCCCGAAAACACGAGCAGCGGCTTCCTCCCGAACCTACATACAAACACATGACACGTGTACGCATCAATTATAATTATATAGTACATCGGAGTTTGTTTGTTTGTTTGTGTATATGTATATGTACAAGTACCTGTCTATGGTCACGGCGACGACGATGCCCATGATGACCTCTATGAGGCCGATGATGATGGTGGCGAGGTTGGGGTCGATCGAGCTGCCCGCGTCCTTGAATATCTGCACGGTGTAGAAGAGAACGGCGTCGATGCCGCACATCTGTTGGAACCACATGAGGCCGATGCACGTGCCGATGGCCTTGCGGCCGGCCTTGGTGCCGAGCAAGTCGCGCAGCCCGCCCTCCTTGATCTGCAGCTGCTCCGACTCCTCGAGTAGCTCGGCTATCTCCTGGCTGACGTCGTAGTAGGGCCCGCGCAGCGAGCGCAGGACCCGGCAGGCGTCGGCCTTACGTCCGTGCTGCACCAGCCAACTCGGCGACTCGGGGAGGAATATCACCACGGAGACGAGAAATGGGACGAGCATGAGGCAACAGAGCCCGTTGAACATGATGTAGGTGAGGTAGGAGCCGGCCACGTACGAGAACACTATGCCCAGGGAGAAGAAGATGGGGAAGAAGGTGCCAAGGGTGCCCCGGATCGAGGGCTCGGCCACCTCGCCTATGTACACGGGCACGAGGACGCAAGCCGCCCCGGCCCCGATGCCCCCGATGAACCGGGCCGTGTAGAGCACGGGGATGCTCGAGCCCAGGGGCGCGATGAGCATGAGGACCCAGCAGACGAGGAACGGTATCGAGGTGATGCCGATCGCCAGTTTCCGGCCTATCCGGTCGGCGGCCTTGCCCGACGGCACCGCCCCGAGGATGGCCCCCAGGGGCATGAGGGCCGTGATCCAGGAAGCCTCGGCGCCCTCCTCGTCCAGCTCCGGGATGAACGAGTCGTTTTGGGCGAGCTTCGGCAACATGGGCGACGTCCAGCCCAGGGTCATGCCGCTCTGGGCCATTATCGAGCCGGCTGAAAATATACACCGTCATCATCACCGTCGCCTCTCTTCTCTCTCTCTCTCTCTATACACGCGAGAGTTTATTATAAGAACGGCGTGAGACCGGCCGCGCGCGCGTGTCATTGGGTATACACATACATGCCAACGCACCGAGGCGGAGGGACACCACCACGGCGACGAGACTTTCTGCGCGACCTTCAATATTTTCTCTCTCTCTCTCTCTCTCCCGCGGTGCCATTAATAGAAAATTCAGCTGAGCAAAGTGTTATTTTTAGCCGAGCGAGCCAGAGGGATTCGGATCAAACTAGATTGTTGCGCCGCCGCGCGCGATATGTTAAACGCCGCTCCGAAAAATGTGGAAAAACACACGGGGACCGGCTGTATTTGTACTTTTTTCCCCGCTCTTTCTTCGCCAGCTACTGTGCCACTCTGTATAATATATAAGGTACTCTATACCTCGTGCACACGCGTTTGATCAAACAATAAAAAGAAAGAAAAAAACCGCGCGCGGCGTTCGAAGCACGTCTAATTGCGAGCTCTCGCTGTGTAACCCACCCCCTTTACTTCTCTCTTAGATCGATTGATGTGTTTCCCCCCCCCCTCTCGTCTCGATCCAGCAGGTTCCCTCGAACGTATTTTTCAATCGCACAAATTTGTCGGAGGAGGATCATTAGACATGTAAGAGAGACGAGATATGGAAAACGTTGAATCCCGCGTGTCCAATATCGATGAGTTTGTTGTTGTAGTCAAACGCAAGCGGGGGACTTTACCCATCAAATAAATCGTGTAATTACACGAAACGGCGTTGTTCTCGTCTTCGACGACGGCAATAAATTGTGCCTCGGTTTCTACTGTTTGCACTGCAGCCACTCGTATAGCCGTTGTTCGTTCTCATCAGCTTTGAAAAATGATTTACGCGATGATGTTCTCGCGCACACGAGTACAACCGTCACGTTATTGGACGTTAACTCCAATTAAAGCGATTATTGTGAAACTAATGCAATACCATTCCCGTAATAATAATAATGATGATAAAGCCGACGGTTTTATACTTGCCGGTAGATTAAGCTGCCCTTGTGGCAATGATCTCAATTATAGTCTACAAATCGTTTTCGAGAACGGAGCGGAGCACGTAAATAGCTTGGGAAAGAAGAGAAAAAAAAAAAACATTCAATGACGCGTACTTTGCGTCACACACCAACGTATACCACGGTTTACATACATACATGTGTACATACGCGTTGGTTGTATAATTGTACGCGTATGGATAGTGGCTCATGAATGATGCGCTCTTATTTGTGCTATTGTCACAGTCCCTCGGAGTATATGTATACATGTATATATGTATTTCGCGTATATAGGTAAACAAAACGTCGCGTGTTCCCCTCTTTCTCCGCGTTGCTCGTTGCTATATATACACACAATGATGGGTAAAAAATCGGGAAGGCATCACAGCCGCCAAGGAGAACGCGATAACGCAACGCGCAAGTGCGAGGATCTCTCGTATATGCATGAGTATAGAATTTATTTTTACCCGAGACTCTCTTCCGCGTGCGCGTCGTCGGCTGCATCGGGATGGTTGTATCGATGAGCAATGTATTAATACTAATTGTTGAGGTGCCGTTTAACTCGAATGTAATGTACGCGCGTTGGAAAATTTTGAAAAAAAAAAAAAAAAAAAAAAGCTCGATTTTTACTTTATGCTTTTCAATTAGATGATACGACACTCTGACACATTTACGTTGGCTCTTTCATCAGACGAGCGAGCGATAAGAGTCGCGCTGTAAAGTATATAAATATTGTACAGGCTTGGATGGTTTAAAAAGAAAAAAAAACATTCATTCCTACTCCACTGTCGCATCGTTTTCGTCGCGCGCGAGGCGACGAAATTTTTCGTTCAATCTATACACGCGTATAAGTATGTTGTACATTCACGAGCTTTTGGCTCTCAATGACACTCGGCGCGCTTCCGCGACTCGGCCCTGCTATTCGTGTATCGATATTTGGCCGAATGTCGCGTATGGCTTGACTATATATATACGTGTAAAACGGCGTTGCGTAACGCGGGACGAGAGATCACGAGATGATCGGGGAAAAATGGAAATTTTCGCTCGCCGCGGTTTTTCCCGTGTCCTCTACGTGAAACACATTATAGGTGTAATTGCCGAGAGAGAGAAAATGGGGTAAGAGATTGGGGGGGGGGGTGTTAAAATAGATGGGCACACAAAGGATGAGCGAGGAAAGACCGTCCATTGAACCGGCGAGAGAGAGGAGATAAATTGGCGCTATTGTGCTGCGAAAATGTTGACCAGGTTGTTGAAAGAGAGAACGGTAGCTGCTAGCCTTTCAATACAAATATTAAATACTTAAGTACCTGCGCTGGCGGTGCAGAAAATGTGTGACGATTCCAACCGGTTGAATGGAAATCGAGTGGAAAAAAAAGCAACAACAACAACAACAACGCGAACGGAGACGATGATAATAGACAATGATGCGGGGGGTGTCGAAAGAAAAAGGGAGATAATAAAGACGGGAATGCGAATTGCCAAAGAGAGGCACAATGACATAGCAAGGAGAAGAAGAAGCTACTTAGTGCAGGTGGGTGTTTGACTATAGCGAATTCTATAAGAGCGCTCTGTTGCACGCGCACGTGCAGAGTTGCAGGAAAACCAACTACTAGCAGATACCCTAATATATATGTGTATACGAATAAACTCGGGTTTGCTCTGTTCTCTCGGAAAAATACAAACGAGCTGAGAGCTACGCATCATCATCCCGCACGCGTACATTATCTCTATGTAGAAGGCAGATCTTTCTCTCGATTACGAGTACTCTCGTATCGGTATGTATGTATATATATACATATACATTAGATCGGCACGTGCACACACGTGTGAGAGGAGGTGTATTCGCGCCGACGACCTGGCCGCCTATGTATAATATGTACACCATCGGCGTCTCCATCGGGTTACGTAAAATGATAATTGCGGTCGCCCGCGAGTAAGTGCAAGCAGCATTTGAGAAAGTCACATGATAAGTCGTTATTATATATGCGTATTTATAAATTTCGCGCGGGCGTTAACTGCACGAGGGGAGCTTTTTTTTTTTTTTTTTTTTTTTTGTCGCCCTTTTTTTATCCCATCCACGTGCACCTACGTCACGGACACTCGATGTACTTAGCGGTAAATCTAAAATAACGTACCGGTTGCTCTCGCGTGCAACGTATAACACCCGTTTGTACACAAATATATAATATATAATAAATTATACAAAGTAAGTAGCTCGTCGTCCGCGCGCGCGCTCGCATTGATTGCCCAACTACGTGTATACGCTCGGGGCTTACGTTTGCAAACAATGCGAGGAGGCCCCCAAGGTCTCTCTCTCATTTAAATCGTGATGGGGACAACAAAAAAAGAAAAAAAAAAAAAAAAAAGAAAAAGCAGAATTGAATTCTCAGTTTCGTTCTCTTGAGCGTTGACTGCGTTTAGTTTATCGGATTTATCACCGTTGCACGCACACGCGCCCGTTAAATGTAGGTATATATTATTATTATTGTACGCACAATCGATCTTTCCGAGGCGAAAGATAAGGGCGAGAGGAACGGGACAGCCGAGGAAACGCCAGCCAGCGGCTAGATTAGATTATCCAATCGGCTGTCAATTGCCGATCGCTGCCGATCGCATTGCGAGTTGCAGAGGAAAGAAAAAAGAAAAAAGTGAGAGCAGGCCCCGCTTTTACGCGATACGCGAGCGTCGTCGTATTTATTAATATATTATGTACACACACTCGGGCTGCCGATAAGAATACCGCGCTCGCGATACGTGTACGAGTAGGCCGCATGCACCATCCGTCATCTGTATCTTTGGTATACTCGTATTATGTAGCAGTAATCGGACAGCTGCTGTGCAGGCCACGCGTGCCCTTTCCCCCCCCCCCCCTTAATAATTTGTATATGTATGCGTTTGAACAAACAACCATCACCTATCATCACCTATATGTCATCATGGTCATGATCATCGTCAACCAACTCACCGATGAGAGTGGCCAGGCATTGGAAGAGTTTGCGGCCCTCCTGCTTGGACCTCGATGGGGGTGACGTGACAGGGGCGGCCGGGCGCAGGGGTTGGGCCGCGCTGCCGGTCGTGAGCAACGGGGGCTTGCCGGCAACACCCTGTAGCTGCTGGTGCAGCCTGTTTGACTGTAAATCGGCCATCTCGTTGGCCTCGGACTGCCTCTGCTGCTGCATGGCAACGATCCGATGGTCCTCGTTATCACAATTAAGGCCCACCGATTGTGGCCCGTCGCCGGATAACAGAGCGGTTGCTGCTTCTTCCGCTTGTCCTCGCGCCTCCTGCGTCCGTCGTCGGCGCTGCTCCTCCACAGCATGTAGCCTCTGGCCGCTCGGGCTCGTGATGGCTCGGGCCGGTTATTCGCGAGCGAGTGGCGCGCGCGTCTTCGCCTCGACCGCTTTTAGACGCGGACTGACGCGCCAGCGGCACTAACAGCGGCACCCGCTTGCCTCGCCACTTTGCACCGCCGCTCCTCGTGTATTACCACCGCCAACCGAGTACTCGCACATAAGTTATACATATAGTCAAGAACAACGTAGTCGTCGTCGTCGTCGTCGTCGTCGTCGTCGTCGTCGTCGTCGTCGTCGTCGTCGTGATCCCCTCGGGTCGACTCTCTCTCTCTCTCTGTGTATACCTATATCTGTATGCGCGATGTAATTTTGGTACATGCACGACCTTCCTAGACGCCGGCCGGATCGGCACTGGATGCAGCCTGCACCACCGGCGTGTCGATGATCGGTATCCGTTGCAGCCACCTGAGGACCCCCGTTGCCGTCAACCACGTGCAACCGTCTATCTGTCTGCCTTTCTTTCTTTCCGTTCCTTATTCTCGCTTGCACGGCGTCCTCGACACACAGCTGCCTTAAGTACCCCTCCACAAGTACCTGATGCTTCCACGCACCCCGACGATATGCGTGTGTGTGTGTATATATATATAGGTCTAGCTTACCGCGAGCGCGATCCTTATCTGCACGCGCGCCTTATCATGCTCCGGAGGGTCATTGGGTTTCCGTGTATAGGTGCGACACGATAAGGAGACTCAACCGAGCTTTGACTTTTTTTTTCCTCTTTCTTTGATCGGCTCTTTAAGTTCGGCGGTGGTGCGTGCATCGGGTGTACGTAGGTACGCGCTATCATCGGCAACGAAAAAAAAAAACCATTGTGTAACAATTGTTATAATTTTATCGCCGATATGTATTACAATAATAATCGTTGTCGCGGAGGGCCAGGACGGAGCGTTCTTTGTTCTCGTCACCTACAATTACAATGTATATTTATGTACATACAATATTATTAAATGTTTTTTTTTTTCTTTCTTCCGTTATCGCATGTTACGGCTCTTGTTTTCGCGTGCATGGAGTATTTGTTGCTCGCCCGTTATCTCTGTCGGGCCGCGTCGAGATATATATATATATACATACGTGTGCGTGCCTTCCCAAATCTCGGTGCATCTCATTTCGATATTTTCAAGGTTCACGTAAATCTACGTCGCGCCTGTAAAAACACTCGATTTTATAGGTACCCGTAGTGCTTTATTGCTCCGCAGAAGTGTGCAAAGTTCCGGTGAGGGACACTTGAGTAGGGTTACTCCAAACCGTAAATCATATCTCGTTTTTAAAGTAAAGTACATGTTTTCTAGTTGCCACGGGACATTACGCTTTTTCTATGGGTTTGAGCCGGCTATGAGTACGAAAGAATTTAGCTGACGGAGGGAAAGCATGAGAAAATAAAAAATAACTTGGCTAATCGTTTGCCATTTCCGTTCTATCGGTGTACAGCTTTGCGAGTTCATGGATGAAAAATAAGGAAACCATATATCTATTATAGGTATACCAAGTCGGTCCTTCGAATTTTGAAAAACACGTGACAAGATACGACTTTCCTCTTTACCACCCCCTTCTCTTTTTTCACGCATTCCACGTCACGCTGGTCATTCATATTTTACGTGAGATGACGCTAAGTGGACTTAATTGATATAGGAGGATGATGGTTTTTTAACGATCATTGTGTTCAAACGTTAATATAGGTATTACCACCTGCTAATGGATCATTAATTATTTATTTATTTATCGGTCTGTGCACATATATAGTATATAAAAGAGCGTCGGGAGTTTAACGTCATGAAAATAGAAGAGCATCAATGCGTGATCGGTACTATTTTCAGCTTTTTCGCACAAGTAGCGGATTTCACATTATTTTCATCTTGCAAGACGAAAACACCACTCGATGATAGTGACGATGTTTATATATATTATTTGAAAAATATACGATTATCGACTCCGAGTATTTTTTTTTACACTTTAATCCAATCAGTGTAATTAATAGCCGAAATACACGAATCCATTTAAATATTCATTAGCGTAAACCATTACGGGTGAAATTCTCATTAGCAAAAGTTCTTTTCCCAACCACTAAAATGTTCTTATCTTTCAACATTACCTCAGACATTTGTGTATTTTTTTTGACATGTATATTTTTCCGGAAGTAAATAAAAAGATGTTTACTCTCGAAAGAAAAAAACCAATGGGCATTTCTGTCAAATCTTCAGTTGTCCGATTGAAAGACACCGATGTCAATAAACTGAAACGAAATTTCATTTTTCCGCGTACCAAACGTTTCAAGGATCATAGGAATGTGTTTTATCATCAGAGAAACAATAGTCTCGACTTTTTTTTTTTTTCCTTCATTCTAATGTAAAAAAAGGCGTCTCTCTGTCAGCTGGTTCTGCTTCATTATAGAGATCGATTATGTACCTCTGAACAATAATTTCTAATGACTGTACGTACGTGATGTTTGATACAATACTTCAATGCTACATTGCCATCATACGTATATACATACATCGATTAGGCAGCAGCAGCAACAATCGCACGCACACCACCATCGGCTCTCTCGCATCTCGAGAACTCACTCACAGAATCTGACTCCGACTGTGACGCACGCGCTCTCTCACGAACACGTGCACGTATACTTACACACACATAGTTACGTTAAACTCTGGGTTTTTTTCCTAACACGCGTTGCGGCTGCTCCTCCCGCAAGATACCTTACGCGTATACAGCTGCTGGCGTTAACTTTTTTTTTTTTTTTTTTTTCCATTTGCTCTGCTACTTGTACGTATACATATACTCACTTACTTTCGGCAACGGCAGTAACCTGTCAACTCACCAATGAGTATAGATAATCTAAAAATTATTTTCCTTTCAACCACGTAAGTATATCCATTGGGGTACAAAAGAGTTTTGATGTCTCTTTTTCAGAGTTGTCGCAAGACATTGCTACTATTGTTAAAAAAGTGGTCAATTTTGTTGTTGCTCGGGTTACCTATATACAACTCAGATCTGACCGTCCATTGTGTGTCTGTTGACCTCGCGTTTTCCCGCACTTTACTTCCCTGCGTAACTTTTATTTTCCTCGTTTATTTAAGCAGTAAATTGACAGATACAGCGAAAATCTTTACTTCTTCGGTGACTTGGTCCCAACGAACCATCAGTACGGCCTATTCGGGTTGGCAAACGTCATACGAAGCGAAAGGTCTCCCTGGCGTCCTCGACAGTGACCCCAGTTGTCTGTATTCTCAGGATTCCGAGACAATGACTCCCCTACATGCTCGAAAAAGTTCTTTCTATATCTTTTTTTTTTTTTTTTTTTTTCTCTCTCGGTTAGATCAAAGTGTACAATGGAATACCCACTCGGATAATCCGTGCAATGACTAAGGAACGAGTTTATAACGACAATTCGCGAGGAGAGAACACAATACGGGTGATTGTTTTGAATCGGAGGATTTTTCAATTTTTCAGAGTACAATACATAATATACAATGTTGGCATGATTTTAATTTACCTCGAGTTGTTACCGCATTGAGAATTTTCAAGCTTAGCGTCAGGAATCAATTATCAATGAAAAACTCCCTCGTGGTCATCATCCACGCAGCCGGTATATACCGGTGTCCCGTCAGGTGTACTATGTGTATATATAAGTAGCGATCGATCCCGGGATCGTGATGGGCTACACCTGTAATTACCCGATCAATTTTCAATCGCTCGGCCAAATGACTCAGCTCCTATGTACACGCATATATACGCCCATTACGCCTAATTGCACGCGCTACGCGTAAATAAATAATCCCCGATTGCTCTGTTTCAGTCTGTTGGAGGACGAGCCGGTGAAGGATACAGTCCCGGACTCGGAAGACGCCTCGCCCACGTCGGAACAGCCGCCTGCCCTCGAGCTCCTCGATGAGCCCGTCGACGAATCCCCGGTAAGTTTTTCCACCACGCCCTTCCTTCCACGTTTCATTGCCACGGAGACACGGGCAAAAGTACACAAGTACCTCTACTTGCCGCAGATTTGTCGATTTCCGCTGCAAGTCGCGACAAAGCAGCGTTCGACGCGCGCGCGAGTGTCCCTGTACTATTTTATTTTCCCTAAAAATAGATTACCAAAAGCAACGTCGAACCTCGCGCGCTTATTTTTAGATCATGTGTGTATATTGTACCCAAGTTTACGTATATGTGCACGCGCGGCGGTAATTAATAATATGTGTGTATATATATATATGCTCGAGCCGTAATCCATCGAGTGATTTTCCAGTGTCGCCTTTTGGGTGTACCAATGCCGAAAATCGGTTTGAACGACCGTCTACTCCGACCGGGAGAGAGTTGCAAGCCAACCGAAAGATAACGAAAAAAAACGCCTATGTTTTCTCTCACGCTGTTTCCTCGACGAGCAGCTGTCGTGTATACAAGTAGCCTCCGTCGATTCGTCGAGTGTGTGCAAATGATTGTATAATTACCCTGGTTTTTTTTTTTTTTTTTTTTTTTTTTCTACTGACGCACTTTGTGTATTACGTACGCGTTCGAATCTCTTTTTTGGCATCTTTAACGCACCCTCTTTGCTGTTAACAGCAGAGATGAAGTATCAAGATATGGCCGAGGAAAAATCAACACATACATCTCTCGGTCATTACGAAACTCTTGAAAACAACAGTTCGTTTTACGATCCCTTCCCCTCCCTCAGCCTCGATCTATTCATTTGCCAAACGGCGTTTTGTCGCTTTTTTTCATAATTATTTAAGCGGCGTCTTAAAAGTAATTTAATTACTCTTTGACACGACGATAATATAATATATAATATATGCTACCTGTCGGACGGACTCGAAGGTCAAGCGGTTCTAATTCTTAACGCAATCACCATCACGAATCTCGGCTGATAGTAGGTGTGTGTGTGTGTGTTGCCAAGATATTCGGAACACCTGACCGTAAATCAGTCGGGAGTTTAATATCAGATTCGAGTCGAAGAGATTGTATCTGCGGGCAATAATTGCGGCTGATAAATAAAAAAAATACTTGCTCATCGTTGCGAGTGGCAGTGGTAATTTTTTTTTTTTTTTTTTTGCTCTGTCTCACTACTTTCATTTTACTGTGTAAATTTTGTTTCGTGTATACTATATATGCCTCCGTACAGTTGTCGCCGAAATTCGCACAAAATCCATTGGGTTGTCGCTGCTGCAGCGTGATCTTGAATTTCCGAGTCCACCGAAAACACGCTCACGTACGTTGGTTTCCCCCTCTCGCATCTCTCTTTTCAAGCCATTTGTTAAAAATAGCTAAATAGTCGAGAGGGTTTTTTGGTTTAGTTGGTATATAGTATAGACATTATAGAACACGTGTACCAGGAAACAGAGCTGTTTTTACGTGATGTGAACACCGATGGATACACGGGAAACAAAACGTCATCGTTAAAACCTGTGCGTGTGTGTATGCGCTATCTTTACAATTAATTGACAAAGCAACTCGACAGATCTCCTTTGCACGTGATGTGATGTAAAAAAAAAAAAAGAAGCAAGGTGATGGAAATACGTAATCGTATACTGCAGATAGAGTGCGAGCCAATAAAAATAATGTATAATTACTTTATTTGCGATTTTAATCCCTCGTTAATATATTGTATTATAATACATCGTGTCTAGGGCATGCATTAGATAAGTCGACTAGTGTACCAAGTAGTTTAAGCGAAAAAAAAAAAAAAAAAAAAAAAGAAGATGAAGAAGAGGGTAATACATAATTAAGTGCTGTTGGCTAACACGAGCTGCACTTTTTTATACATTAAAGTGACGAAAGCTTTTTTTTTTCCCACTCATATATTTTTACTTTTTACGTGCCGATAGGTAGAAAAAAAAAAAAAAAAAAAAAAAAAAGCATTACTCAACTAAAATCGCGCGTAACGCGCTCAAAGATTAGCGAATGTCAATTGCTCGAGTGTGTGCATAACTAGCTACTATGTCACACGCTGGTCCGAATAACGTATAGGTACAGCACAGCGAGTGTTTAGCGCACCCGAGCACGCATATCGTGCACGTCGAAGCGAGCGAGCTTATAACATTATAGTACACACCAACGTGTCAAAAAATAACCGTTAAAAGAAAAAACAATCCATGTACATAATATTGAGCGATGAAAATAAATTGAAACTCCAAGGGTAGAAGCACAAAGTAGTAAAGCGTCGACGACGTTTTGACTGGTCGCAATGAAGTGGCCTGCGTCCCGCGCGTATATATTATATATACCTACACTTTAAGGTATTCTAATCCAACGAAGCGGTCTTCTGTGGCCGTTGCGCCTCTGCTTGCACGGTTTCTCCCCGCGGCGCGGCCTTGTATACGTGCTCAGTCGCGAGGTGCTCGCCATCCTCATCGCCTGGTATACACCCATAAAAACCCCCTCGTATTTTGCATCTCCCTCTGCGCGTATAAATCAACAAGCGCAGCACAGGGAGGTACTCGCGTCGAAAAGCTGTGATAAGCCAGCATCGTCATCGGCCCGATGCCGCCCCCCGTGTAAACTTACTCGGCCGGCCATGGGCGGTTCAGTACTCGGAAGGCTCCTGTGCCGGTTTTACGCGTGGTGACCACCAACTCCGCTTCTCCTGCCTTGGCATGAAGATTTTCCCGGGTTTCGAGCTGCGGCGCACCACGGATACCCAGACCCCGTCGGCGGTGGTGGTGGGCCCTGGTAGCGCCCAGCGGACCTCGAAGCGCCGATCATCCGGTGGTGGTAGGCGGGACGGTGAGCGGAAACGTCGCAGCCACCGCGGACACAAGGTACAACCATTGAGAGTCTCTATATTCTTACCTCCTCTTGCATGTTATCCTTGTCATCCTGCGCGATCGTCGCTCATTCGACTATTTGTTGTACACATACAGGGGAGGAAAATCGGTATGGGTCGCTTTGGCTTCCATCTCGGCCGATCGGGCTTAATTGACGCGTCACCGGCTTTCATCTATACGTACACGCGTCGGCTAATTAAATCGCAACGTCGTTGTAGCGTGACGAGCAGTTTGCTCCCTATATCGACCGGTTCGATTGTCGAGAAGCCGAGCAAATAACGCAACGACCGATGTGTCTATACGTATATAATATATTCTTGCTCGTGTTTGTATATATGTACATATATATATATATATTACTGATGTTTCCCTCTCTCTCTCTCTCTTATATATGGTTAATTATTATTATTTATTTTATTGTGGTTTTATATTTGTTTTATGTACAGTCTCTTTTTTGTTGGTGCATACGACACCAGTGTCAATTAGTAATTAACCTTACAATTGTATTAAATCATATGTAACGAGCCGAGCTATAAAGAGCGCTCTGCTCTTAGCTCTATAATAATAAATTCAATTCAATTCAATTCAATTCAATTCTCTTTGTCTTTTCGACACATGCACGGAAGAGTTTAACGGGGATACTGCAACCAGGGTGTACAGGTATCGCGATCGCGCTCGACTCGCACGAGCCGATTTCACGAGGGACAAATCGAATCGACCGATTTTTCAATGTTGCACCGTTAATAGTAAAGGCAACGCAGTACTCGTTTTGCTGTCCACATGTATTTGTATATATATGCTATTCGCATATTCTCACGTTGAGGGATACCTATATATAATATTATGTACAACAGGATTTCGTTTCGGCATTATCGGTATTTCCTCCGTTGTTTCGAAAGAAAGAGAAAGTGTGCGCCATGGTATATTATACCCTTGGCTCATACGAGTATGCGTGTATATATATATATTTATATAAATATATGTGTGTGTGTAAGGTTGAAGAGAGAAAGAGATATAGCGAGAGAGCTGCGTGTACGTACTGCAGAGATAAGTTTCCCTCATCCGGAAAATATGAGCTCTGCAGCTGTAGCCGTGAGTCACGCATAGGCATATAATATGCACGTGGTGTTGGGCCTTATAATATATACTTACATTCGTAGACACGCAAGTACCAATATATTTATTCATACGATTTGAAAGAAAGAGTTATAACGTGCAATACCACCGTGATAATGCACTTGTGGCCGTAGTACGGTCCAGTGCAACAGCAGGATGAAGAGAGCGGGGAGAGCGAGAGATAAGGAGGAGAAAATATGGTATCCAAAGGTGCAGCAGGTACATAAATATATACATACATATACATATGAGCTGCGAGAAAAGGATCGGGTTGTGGATTGAATCTTATATGTGTATGTGTAAGAATAAGCAGGTGACGGAGCTGACTGACTCGAGGGGGGAAGTACATATATGTGTACATATAGATATATGGATGTAAAGATCGGTAGTAGCTGGTATACGTATAGGGATCGAGTTGAGCGTCGCGGCGACCTCTGTCCGCATGCTCGCCGACTATAAGGGAGACGGAGTATATTATAGGGCCCCCCGAGCATGGGGGCTGGGCCCCCGAGATGACGATCCCAGTGGAAACCGGTGCTGGTGCTATGTATAATATACACGGCTCTCTGCTACCGTTGCAGCAGTTGGGGGCCCCAAGAGTGGGGCGACCAGAGATACCTCCTACACTTCTGCTCGGCCGAGATCGGCGTTATTCAGCGGCAACAGTCCCAATCGGTCCCAAGAAGCCTGCAGAGAAATAAATATATATATAGGCACAGAGTGTAATGTACGTATAAGAGAGAGAGAGAGACGATAGATATATGGGAGGAGAGGCGGCGGCAGCAGGAGCAAGAAGCAGTAAGGCCCCGCGGAGTCGCGTTAGTAGGTAGAGGAGCTACCCGGCGGGGTGACATGCATCAGGGCGCTGCGGCCTCGGAGCCGTTGGTGCTGCACTCGGGTGGCAGAGCGTTGTCGTTGTCGTTGTTGTTGTTGTTGTTGTCATCCTCGCCGACTAGTGTCAACAGCCGTTACCAAAGTGAGGCCGTCGGCGATCGCGTGGCTGCTCGATTCGAGCGAGGCGCGGCTATGCCGCGCGGCCCGTAAGATCGGCCTGCTGCTGGCCGCTGGGCCCCCCTCGGCTACCCCTGCCCGGCCCCCCAGCATCTACGTACACGCACACCAGCAGCAAATCGGCAGCATGGAATCCTCGCTGATGATGTCATCACCGACGGGCCAGTCCCCGGGCTCGGCTGTCGCCCTGCACTCCATGCAAGCGTCCAACACCGCGACAGCGGCACCGCTACTCCTACTCAACCAGGTATCATTCACACGCACGCACGCACACACCCAATAACCCATACAAAAATCTGTTATTGCTCCGCGATCGATGTGTCTCTTGTATATAATTATATCGATGCCCTTTGTCTCTCGCTGGTGCACTATCTATACATTATAATATCATCCACCAAGTTGTACCTACCCATGGGGAGAGAGCACGTGTGCTGCGCCCAGCTGCCATCGGTTCTTATGGTTGCATGGGCCCTCCCTCCCCGTGCAGCATCGGTAGCCACATATATATACACATACATATTAGAGAGCGGCCGAGGAATTTTCACGCCCCTGCAACCGAGCACACCTACGTGCACGCGCTCTCCTTGTGTACATGTATACATGTACCTATATCCCCCGCGAGTGCCGCCACCACCGGTTCAGCTATTTGATTACTCAGCGCTGCGAGCCAAAGAATAAGTATACATGTGAGTAAAAGTTGAGTGGTATGGCGACAGCAGCGCGTTCCTCTTTACTCCTATATATTACTCTCTGTCTGTCTCATGTCTTGTACAGGATATTTACGTATTATACTTAGGATTTGGCAATGAAACATCGGCCAATCCTCTGGCCCTCTTGCACCTTGTCTTATATATTCATACTCTTATTTTTAGCCGGAAAAAGCCACCCGTCCCCTCTTGCGTACGATCTCGCGACTGTCGTTGCTTGTAGCCGCGAATCGCGAGTAAGTATCCCGACTCTCTCGTTACACGATCGTGAATTTTTAATTATATTATATTATATTATATGTATATATATATATGCTTGAGTCGATATGCGTGTGTGTGTGTATATATATATAGGTCTAGCTTACCGCGAGCGCGATCCTTATCTGCACGCGCGCCTTATCATGCTCCGGAGGGTCATTGGGTTTCCGTGTATAGGTGCGACACGATAAGGAGACTCAACCGAGCTTTGACTTTTTTTTTCCTCTTTCTTTGNTTGTGATATTTTTGAGGTTATATTATTTTTTATCAAAAAGTTGCAGTGATACGTTAAAGCTTGTCCTTTCTTTCTTGACTTGGCTTGGCTCGGCTCTTTGTCTCTCCTCCGCGCGCTTACTGCAGTCCCCCTCTCATTCGTAAAGTGTACTATCCGTATATATGTATATACTTGAGTGCAAGTACCCCCGTTTGGGTGTGCCTATATATTACATCCCGTGTAGCCAGGGAACACCCGATGAAACCGGAATATCGTGTCCGCCGCCCTCGGCTGCGGCATCAACAACTTGGTACTTTCGACAGCTATGGGAGCTAGTGTGCGCGCGTCTTGTATTAACATATACACATCCCCACTCCACGCGTATATACATTTTATCATATTTTATTATTAATGTTGTGTACGTATACATATATATTATAATTCGACATTGTATAAACGACGACGGCGATGCCTATTTGCGTCCTGGTGGTCGGGGGACAAACAGCGCTGCAGACGTTCATACTTTATAGCCAGGGAGGGGGGGGGAGGGCTTTTGCCAAAAAAGTTACTCGAGAGTATATTTATGTTTGTTATTGATCAGCATCAGCATAATTAATAAAATTGCACCGATTTCGCTGGCATAGGTATACCTACAAACAATTTACAGGCAACGCTCCTCTCGTATATACACCACCCATTTATACATTATATATATACTTACGCATCAGGTGCACACGACAGCTATACATATATGCACGCATTTCCTCTCTCGTTTATTTAAATGTACCTACAACCCATGCGCGCTGAGGTATACCATACGTACACATATACATTTGGTCTCTCGCTTGCTTCACCCTCGCGCCCGTATACGCACCCATATATAATATATACCTCTTTCCCTGTATAAGGACTCCTCCTCCGCTCCGTCTTCTCTTCCTTTTCATTTAAATCCTGCATATACTTATATATGGGTACGCATACAGATACAGCAGCGGCATTTCTCAATCTCGGCTGCATTTTTCAAGTAGACAGCAAAGTCTCTCTCTCTCTCTCTCTCTTTGCGTGTTGTGTACCCATATGTATAACTTATAAGTATATACTTATGCGATTAGGACACACACATTTTTGAGTATAGAGTGAATCATACCTATTGGGAGCGTGAACAGTATTTTTTTTTTTTTTTTTTTTTTTTTTTTTTTTTTATCTCATCGACACATTAAAACCATAGGACAGACCTGAGAATACTTACACATCTACTCGTTGCAGGATCGGTAGATTGGCGTGAGCGCGGGAGACACCCACTCGTTTATTATTATTATTATTATTATTGTTGTTTTTTTAACCGGCACTTAAGGGGGGAAAAAAAAAGAACCAACAACCAAAGATTCGATATATAGGGAGGCATATATACATTATAAATATGCGCGAGAGGAGAGAGAGAGAGAGGGCAGAGTCCGATGAAACCGGCTTAAAAATCCGCATCGCGCTGGTCATCAGGTGAATAACGTTGGAGGAATGTCTTTGTCGTGTATGTGCGCGCGCGCGCGTGTGTGTTCTATTGCCCCGACAAGATTTGCTTTTTTTTTTTTTTTTTTTTCTTCATCCTTAGCTTCCTATATCGCGGGTGGGTGCAAGTCGATGCGTTTGTTTTTTATTTTTTGTTTTGAATCGGGGGAAAAAAAAATTCCAACGGGACGGAAGTTTTTTTTTTTCCCTGTCTCTTGAGGTGTATGTGGATACATCCGGTGCGCCTCTACGCGTGGCAAAAGTATTTGAACAAACTCTCAAACGCAAGAGATGAAAAAAAAAAAAAAAAAAAAAAAATAGGAGGAAAGGGCTGTTACGCGTAATAGGAGGAGCGATTGAAGCGGTGACATAAGTAATACAATATATCAAGTGAATTAAGCAGTGCAGTTGTAAAAAGAAGAGCGTCAGTTAGCGGTCAGTGCGTATATATATACACGCGGGCAATCAGATAAAGAGCGATTGACCTGCACTCACTGTAAACTGTCGTTGTGTCGCGTTTTTTTTTTTTTTTTTTTTTTTTTTTATTATTATGTTATACATGTCATTGCAGCTTCATAATGTATCTATTATATATACCAGTGAGGACTTTGACGCCACTTTGTATAGTCAAATAAGCGCACAAAAGTGCAGATTACAGTGCGTCGCGATGTGGTCGCGTAGCCTAATTGTTGTCGTGAGCAATTTTATCATATTGTTTTAACTCTTTCACATGCCGGCATTTATAAGCTTATACGCGCGTATGACTTTTATTACTCAGCGGCCAGCATGTGCGCGCGCTCGCATTATTACTCACGCACCAAAACTCAAATACTAATAATAATAAATTTACCGCATTCCAAGTTGGATTTGTTACAGTACAGCTGAGGAAGGCGTGTAAAAATAAATTTGCATAGTGCATATATAATATAGATACAGGCACATATATAAATATGTATGTATACCACACGTAAGCTCGCGAGAGCTTTCAAAGCGCTTGTACGCACACCTTCGCCCCCTCGTTTCGTTACTCTTGTTTCTCCTCGACTATACATATACTGTCTACTAGGCGGCAAGAGGGTGGGAGGGGTGCCTCCCTTTGTGCCTGCCAATGTTTTGCTACTTGGGCTTCTGCAGCCCGAATTAACCGCATCACCATTCATGCGCCCGTATATACCCACTTACCTACCTACCTATATATATATTTACTTGGGCCATTCAACTTCTCATAGTTCTAGCACAACAACCTGATGCCACAGCGCATATATTATCATTATAGGTTGCCGTATGTAATTATATATTGTGCACACCTACGAGCGTTTACACGGAAATGACGTACTCGCTATATACACGCACATGGTTTTGAAAGTCGTTGGAAATGTGAATTGTTTTTTTTTTTTTTTTTTTTTTTTTTTTTTTTGCTCTGTCTCACTACTTTCATTTTACTGTGTAAATTTTGTTTCGTGTATACTATATATGCCTCCGTACAGTTGTCGCCGAAATTCGCACAAAATCCATTGGGTTNTTTTTTTTTTTTTTTTTTTTTTTTTTTTTTTTTTTTGGAACTCGTCGGTGTTGACTTTAAGGTGGCAAATCGTGGTCAACCGAGACTTTTTTTTTTTTTTTTTTTCTCGACAAGCATGAGTTTTTCTAAAAAATTAGGGATTGATCACCGAAAATTAAACACACATGAATTCCGACGAAAATTCGCGAATCCAAAGTATACGTATGTGAACTCTAATAAAAAAATATACGTGAAAAAACTTATCCTCGCAACATCACCAGGTCCGCTCTCAAAAAACGTCTCATCGATTATGTATACGCGATGACCATCACGATTTTACCGATTTTATCTGCACAGTACAGTATAATATGACGCTAAAAACGAGACAAATTTTTGTTTCTGGACTTCGAATAAAGAACAGCAGAGATGATTTTTCGCGGAACTGCTTATGCAGCGCTCACGATTGAACGACAAAGACCATCACCTTGAGATCTTTTTTTTGTATTTTTTCACGTAAATAACACGTAATCGCTTCGACATTGTTTTACCGATACTATTAGTTGCTTGCTGGAAGCGAGTTAATGACAAAAAAAAAGAAAAAGTTACGAAACTCCTGATGCACAGGCGCCGGACAAAGGTCTCACCGAGTGTGGTGTTGCAGGTGAGCGGAGGCGAGCGAGGCTGGGAGGTGCACCAGGTGACCGTGACCCGGGTGCCCGGCTACGGCTTCGGCATAGCCGTCTCCGGCGGCCGGGACAACCCCCACTTCAGCAACGGCGACCCCGCCATCGCCATTTCGGACGTCCTCAAGGCCGGACCCGCCGAGGGCAAGCTCCAGTACGTATACCCACGCGAACGCACCATGTAATAACGTGCTCGAATCATACCTTTGAACTGTTGTTGATCGATTGGATTATTTAACGTTAGCTTATTCGCAAAGCCTCATGTAATATTAATAGCCTCATGGTCGCGTGCCATATAGGGTCAATGACCGGATCATCTCGGCGAACGGGGTGTCGCTCGAGGGGGCGGACTACGGGGCGGCAGTCCGGGTGCTGCGCGACTCGGGCTCCACGGTGTTGCTCGTGGTCAAGCGGCGCGCCTGCCCCGACTCTACCGCCGCCCTGCCGGGACCGGCCAGTCCCCTGTCCCAGCAACAACAGCCGTCTACTGCCTCGGCGACCCCCGGCGGTGGGGGGTCCACCAGCGCGGCCCACAGGCTCAGTCTCACTCGGCCCAGCAAGAAGGAGGACTTTGGCATCGTGCTCGGCTGTCGGCTGTACGTGCGCGAGGTGACGCGCGACGGCACGGGCGCCCAGCCCGGGGACCTCGTCGAGCGCATCGCCGGCCTCCAAGCGGACAACATGAGCCTCAAGGAGGCCCGCAAACTCATGGAGCAGACCAAGGAGCGGCTCTCGCTGGTGGTGAGCCGCGAGGCCGCCGCGGCCCTGCTCTCGGCTACCTCCTCGCTCCTCGACCCCACCGGGGCGGCCCCCTCCTCGCCAAGTTGCGCCAAATCCCAGCACCAGACTCTCAGCCGCCAACAACAGCAGCAGCAGCAGCAGCAGCAGCAGCAGCAGCAGTCGGCGTATGCCAGTCAAAACTTGTACGTGCCGCCGCCGACGAGGCACCAGGCGCCCCCGCCGGCCAACGAGGACAAGAGCAACTTGGCGCCACGCGGTCGTTCCCGGGGGCCCCTGCTCGACGTCTCGCTGAGCCAGCTGGACATGCCGGCGACGCCTACCCAGGAGCCACCGAGGCCGCCGCCCCCCAGGCCCGAGGACTACTACGGCTCGCGCCGGCAGATCTACGAGGAAGAGGCGGGATCGGCCGGTGCCGCGGGTCGGCTCGTCAAGCAGCAGCCAATGTTGGTGTACATAATACATTTAGGTAGTGCCTGTACCTGAATAAAGGGGGTGGCTTACGTTGATTTGTTCGTTTGCAGGCCGGATCCGCGCTTCATTACGTTCCAGAAGGAGGGATCGGTTGGGGTTCGGCTCACGGGGGGCAACGAGACCGGTGTCTTCGTCAACGCCGTCCAGCCGGGTAGTCCGGCCTCGATCCAGGGCCTGCAGCCCGGCGACAAAATTCTCAAGGTGCGTGTCGATTGTCGAGGTCCACTCGAGCGATCCCCCTAATCTCGTGTGTCTGTGTGCTTTGTTTCAGGTCAATGACATGGACATGAAGGGGGTGACGCGGGAGGAGGCGGTGCTCTTTCTCCTCAGCTTGCAGGAACAGATCGACTTGATCGTGCAACACCGGCGCCACGAGTACGAGCAGATCGTGGCTTCGGGCAAGGGGGACTCGTTCCACATAAAGACGCACTTTCACTACGAGCACCCGGACAAGGGTGAGATGAGCTTTCGCAGTGGCAATGTTTTTCACGTCGTCGACACGCTCCACAACGGGGTTGTCGGTGCGTGGCAGGTCTACCGCATCGGCCGGAACAACCAAGAGGTGCAGCGCGGCATCGTGCCCAACAAGGCTCGGGCCGAGGAGCTCGCCACCGCCCAGTTCAACGCTACAAAAAAAGAGCTCAGCGCCAGCGAGAGTCGGGGTAGCTTCTTCAGGAGACGGAGGGGCAGCCATCGACGGAGCAAATCACTCGGCAGGGTGAGCCTCGATGATTTTTTTTTTTTTTTCGTGCGCACTTACATTATTCCCGTTTTCTCTGTACACACAATGTGGTTGTTTCCCTTTTTCGCAGGATCATTGGGACGATGTCGTTTTCTCTGATAGCGTCAGCAAATTTCCGGCTTACGAGCGGGTGGTTCTGAGGCATCCCGGTTTCATCAGGCCCGTCGTACTTTTTGGACCTGTGGCCGATCTTGCCAGAGAAAAATTGCTTACAGACTTTCCCGACAAATTCACATCTCCGCGTAAGCAATGCACTTTTCTTGTACTTGCGATTGCTTGGCAGTGTTATAATGAATATTACACGAATTCCGTGATGTCCCCTTGCAGAGACAGAAATTCAGACGGAAGAGGGCCAGACGAGCAAAGGCGCAAAGGCTTCCGGTATCATTCGACTAAGTGCCATCCGAGAAGTCATGGAGCGGGGAAAACACGCGCTCTTGGACATTACGCCTAACGCGGTCGATCGACTGAATTACGCTCAGTTCTACCCAATCGTTATATTCTTAAAAGCCGAAAACAAACAAATCATCAAAGAAATGAGAGCCGGAATACCAAAGTGAGTCACCTTTTGTGCATTTTTTTCCTTATTTGGCGTCTCATGTTTATTTTTATTGTTACATCTTTTTTTTCTTAGATCGGCGCACAAGAGCAGCAAAAAACTTTTAGAACAGTGCCAAAAACTTGATAAGATATGGGGCCATGTATTTAGTGCCGAAATAACTATAACTTCCCCTGAATCGTGGTATCGAAAATTGAGGGAACTTATCGACTGGCAGCAGCAAAGTCCTCTTTGGATGAGCCAAACAAAGGTCTTTTTAAGATTCTTTTATTTTATTTTATTTTACTTTATTTTTTCATGTTTATAGTTTGTGCAAACAATGCTTTTTATTACACACTTTTGATTAATTTTTTTTACATTTTGTGACTTGGATTTTTTTTTTCAATGGTGTTGGTTGTAGCATAGAGAAATTTTATCGGATCTTTATTTTCCTCTTCTTTATCCTTGTTATCCACCAACGTCATTATCAGACGCTTACGATACTTACATTCCTAGCACTTACAGCAACAATCGCGATATTTCTACGATTCATCCATCATTGCTTAGATATGCTCCAGTTATGCCTTCCTTGCCAGTTTATTACAAACAATCATTAAATGCCATTAACGATAAATTATTCGGCTATGTATAGATTTTTACCTCTTTCATGTATCAATGCTCATTAAAATTCTCGAACAATCATAAATGCATGCACTGAATTTTAGAATTTAGTTAATACTTTTTTTTTCGCATTTCTACCAACATGCCATATTTTCATTCTTGTCTCTGTATCATGGTTCAATATAGCTTAAAAATAACTACTCAATTATTCTTAATACACATGCCATTCAACATTGTTACTTTCATCGATCATCGTTATCATTGTCATTTTTTGTTTCTACTGCCGTCTCATTTCATCGACCAATGCCATAGCCGGAGGAGGCTCTCTCGGACGACTTCCTGTTCCCGATGACTTCACGCCTGTCCTACGCCTCCTCCCCGGAGAGCGATCTGGAGCTGAGTCCCGCCCCATCCTTGCCCGGTACTCTGGGCGTGCCGTCCCGTCTCAAGAGCAGCTCTGATCCAAGCATCGCCACGCAGGATGATGCGATCGCGCCACCCCCCTACACAACGAGCGGCTACCAGCACTCGGTGGCACAGCTGCTACATTCCGTCGGAGAGTCTTCCCGATCCACCAGTCAGTTCCAACCACCCGAACAGCTCGTCGTCCAGCACCGGCGCACACGTTCCCATCACCAACAGCAGCAGCAACAGTCACAACAGTACCACCAGCAGCAGTCACAGCAACACCATCATCATCACCATTACTCTCAGCATCAACAGCAGCAGCAGCAACAGCCACTTCCGCCAGACCTGCCTCCTCGGCTCGACCGAAGTTCCAAGCCAGCGGCCACTTCGGCGCGGATGCCCTTCCAGCCACGCTCTATTCTCAATAAGTCAGATTCAGTTCTCGACGTTGGAAATTACATCAACGCCACACCGCATCGCTCTGGAGCTGCACCACCACAAACAGCCGCAGCAGCAGCAGCAGCAGCCAATTCCTCGCTCGAGAGAAGCCAAGCTAAGGCGGTAAGAAATCATGCTTTGGAAAATAATCTAATGTCGTTCGATGCTTTGACAGTGAAATTCTTTTTTGCACCTACAGGGCAGCTACGACAGTATGTCCTCTTACGATTCGTACAACACAAACGGCGGTAATCTGGCTGGTCAATACGTTACGGGCCTAACAGCAACCTCATCTGTGGTGACGGCAACCGCAGTGAGCTCGACCAACAATAGACTCGGGCCGAACGTTCCCGATGACCTCAAGAGCAGCAATCTAGCCTTGCACTTGAGACCACACGATCCCTACAAGTTTACGAGGTCAACGGCTATTCCCGTCCAAGAGTCCCAAACACGAACTGATTATGCCAAGTACAGGTACGCGTGAGCACCCGCACTTTTGTTTTGTCTATTTTTGTTAGAGTACTATGATTCAGGTGTATAATTACGAGTTACGGTATATAGTTTTGACATCTGTGGCTCATTTGTAACTCATCGAGCTGAAAGAACGTAAAAAATTACTTTTGCAGATCGGTAACGAGGAAACCTCGACAGTTGCGAAGAGCTTGTAGAATTTACATATCCCAACGCGATACTTTAGTTTAAAAATCATTTTTGTGTTTGTCAAAAATTTTTTATTTTACATCGTTTATGCTCCCCAATGTAAGCTAGAAATTTTTGTTTGCGTTGTAGCCGAGCAGGTGATTACAAGCCTGTGGTAGTGCCTCCTCAGTTGAGCGGAAAACCAAACACAAACACCTACAAGCCTGTGCCACCTCCTAAACCAAAAAATTATAGGCCACCGCAGCAGCCAATCATACAAGACGAAAACAATAGCAACAATTTGTACCAGCATTCAAAAAGCTATTCTGTAGCTATGTTAAATGGAGTAAGTCGTCATCAAATTATGTGTAACAATAAATCCCTCCCCCCGTAATCCCCTTTAATGAGTGTTGGCTCTTACCTCGGTATGATCCTTGTACAGGTCGAGAATGGAATTAATGCTCATCAATACTATTACAACATATCTCCTTCGAACCGAAATCTACAAAACGATGCCTATGCCGTGAATTCCAATCAGATGCATCCTCTATCGAACTCGTCAATGATGTCGCACTCCCATAGCACTAGTCCAGGACAAATCGGTCTGGCACTTTCCCACAGCCGCACAAACGGCCACAGTCACAGTAACAGTCACAGTGGCGTAACACTTCAAAATTCCTCCATGATGAACCACAACAATAATAACGGCACCATTGGCCATAGCAACAATAACAACAGCAACAGTAACGGCATTCACAATCGAGAATCAATGGATTTGGCAAGCAGTAGGGAACAACGTGGAAGTGCCTTTGAACTTTACAGAAAGCCACTGCATCATCATAATAGGTGAATTAAACGGTTTATCATGTATTTTAGAGTTACGTTGCAAAAGTTGTCGTTTTAGTAGCTAATCGCCAATATTTAATGCTGATGACAAGTCGCTATCGTTTGTGTTCAACTTGCTTACTTATGCTTTGTCATGAATAATAGCGAAACGCCTCATTAATGTTATATTAACCATGTAATGATAACAATTATCAAAATACTAAGCAATGCGATTAAAGGCAGCTTTGTTTTTTATTAAAACAATTTAACATGGTAGAGTGTAGGCATGTGCGATATCTAATTTGAGATGAGATGCGACGATTTTTATTTGCATTTCTCAGTATCGCACATACCTAATAGAATATCCACTAGCGCTCAATGTCAGTGTCAATTGTAAGATGGGATGAAAATCAGTTTTTTTTTTTTTTTTTACTACATCACCTTGGAAATTTGTCATGATTTAAAAATATCTAAATTTTTTCTGTCCTCCAACGCATTTAATCTCATCTAACAGATGGCAATGGCATCACATTACAAAAAATAATGGGACTAATATTGTTTGGTGATGGTTAATTGTTATATTATGCAGGGCGATGGGGATGGCACGAGGCGTGTTTGATGATAAAGGTGGCGTTCTCGAGGGACCAGGAGGTGTTAGTTTGATAATACCTCCTGGAGCCTTGCCACTAAATAGTCAACGAGAGATCTACTTCAGTGTAACCGATCCTAATGGTGTTGAATTATATAGCAATACTCGTGGCCATCGCTCGTCAATATCGCCTCCCATGAATAATGGTGAGCTTTCTTACTAAATCATGCAAATTAGATACGGATTTTCATTAATTTAATCATCCTCTTTAATTATTTATTTAACATCTGTACTGGCTGCAAATTTGTTAATCTTACTAAATTTTCATAGCTACAGTGATAATTGAATATTGTTTTTTCTTTTCATCGTAATTTTTTTTTTATATTCTTTATCTTCCAAAATAATAAAATTATCTGACAAAAAATAAATCGTAGGTGAGTCTATGCTTAGTCCACTTGTGGAATGTGGACCAAAGGGACTTGAATTTCAAGTTCCCGTTGAGCTTCGAATTCCTCATCAAGCAACGCCCGCTCACCGGCTCGCACTGAAGGCTACGGACACTGAAAACAATTCGAGTGCCGATTGGTTGAACGTTAAACTGCCAGATCCGACCTCAGACCACGTTATCGTTCGTCTGGATCATTTCTGATGTTTCTTCATTAATTCATTAACATGTACTTCATATGTCAGTTATGCTCATTTTTACGTTAAAAATAGTATGCGTTCAGGATGTTACAATGTAAATAACTAGTGAAATGTTTAAATGTCATGTTGAAATTTTTATACTAAAAAAAAAAAAAAAAAAAAAAAAAAAAAAGACTATTGCCGATAAGAAACTTTCACGTTTGATGATTTAGTTTTTAATTAATAAATGTGCGAATATTATTAAGGTACTGTCAATTTTATTTTGTTGGCGTGGGCGATTGGGAAAGAATAGTTTTACAAATATCTTGCGAATCTTAATATTTCTCTTAGGATCTCTAAAGCAAAGATATTATAACTTTTTTTTTAGACAAAATATCTTTTATAAGCAACGATTAGAAAAATTGATGCCAAATTTTTAAAATCATTTTAAGATTATTTAGTTATACGTAAACTTTGCATTTATGTAAACTTAAGATGACAATGATTGTGATTTTCGTTTTTATACATGTTCTTATACATATTTTTGTACGTGCAAAATTGTTATGTAAAGTAATGAAATAGTATGTTACGCTACTAGGACGCAAAGTGCGCTCGATGGTGCAGAGGCCTGCGCCCGAGTCGCGTATCCTGTTTTTCTCTTTGAGGGTGCAGAGTGAGGTTGTATTAAGTCTTCGTGATGGTTAATTTCACAAGAGTCAAACTGCAGAATTAAAAATATATAAATGTTAATTAAAACGTATATTTTACATGGAAAAGCTTAACTTTCTCTATAAGTATTTTCACAATTTTTTTTGTAATAATGAATTAACTTGTATATATACTAAATTAATACGTTCAACTTGACATCACTAGTTATCACTAGTGACGTCAATTTGACGTCAGTTCTTCAAGTGTGAGAGATAAAAAAAAGATGATTTCTCAATCATCTCACTCGCGAAGAAAAATGGGAAGTCAAATTTTGTATCACTCATTTAAATTTGTATAACCAAATTTTTTCGCAAGTTTTCAATCATTCAACATAAATTTTAGTATGATTTAATCTTTACAAAATAATACAACTCAAAAAAGGTGGTTTGAAAGGAATTTAAATGATATCTGAATAACCCTCACTTTTTGCTCGAAAAGAGGAAAAATTATTTTATAGTAGTATTGCATTTAATAAAAAACATTTGTACCGATTTACATTTTGTGGTAACAAAAATCTCAAATTCTAGAAATTTTTCTAGTCTTACTTTCCACTCTAAATAATCTTAACAAAGCACCAGATTATTCGCAAACTTTGTATTATATATACATACGCATATATAAATGAATGATTAAATATATATAAATAATAAAAATATTAATTTTATAAGGAGAAAAACTTTAAATTGAGATTTTATATTCTTTACAGATATTAATTCGCAATTCGTTAAGAATATTCGGCCTTGAAGCTAATCTTCACATGTCTTCCTAATTATTTTAATAAGTTTCGAATATTAATCATCTAAGTGTACAGATTCACTTAGCATTGAAAATTTGATATGAATGATTAAAACAAATTAACAAATCTACGATATGTATTTTAAAAAATTCCATATTGTTTCTTGTTCTCTGTTTTTTTTTTTTTTTAATAAAGTTTTGTTGGATAATAAAGAAAGGCGTTCTTTTTTCTCCTGAAAACGGATGATTATTTTTTTTCAGTGCCACTATTTTATTTATGATTTATTGATTTATTAAACTTTGTGATCGTATGTTTTGGTTCAACTGCTTATAAGGCCATAACTTTTTTCGCAAAAGTGTACCAATTCTCTTAAAATAATTAAATTAGTATTTCTTCCTCGAGTATTTGCCGGACTGTCATTGGAGGATAATTTTGAGGAACATTTCTTCCAGAGCTTTATCTTTCTCGTCAATCTGGACCTCATAAAACTTTGTGCGCCACTTTCCTAATACTTGTCCGGATTGTATTTTAAACTAGCTAAGTGATATTACTTGAAATACACATAAAGAGTTGTATTTTTCTCGAATATCTTGTTTGCTTTCGCTGTCTTCTTTCCTGGTTGTCTTTTTCTTTTCTCGTGTTGATATATCGTACCAGGAATTTTCTTTGTTCGTAGTAAAGAAGAATTCTATATTTTTTATGTCGTTACAACCCACTGGTGAGTTACATACAGATTCATAGTTCGTAAGTATTCATGTACTGTAAGCAGTAAATCTCAAACACTCGAGTCAAAAATCAGAATAAACTGTTCCTTTTCTATAAACTGTCATAAACTGTTATAAATTCAATAAACTGTTTTTTTTCTGGGTTAGTTTTAAAAACTTAATGATAGCATCTTTTAGACGGATTGTTGTGAACATCGTCTCAACACTTCCTCTTCATATATGTTCTACTTTTATTCTGTAGTAATAAATGTCATAAATGTCGTTCAATATAAAAGCTTAATTGTTCTTTGATGCTCTATACTTTTTTTTTTTTTTTTAAACGTTTCGTTTAGCTTTTTAACATGTACATGAAATGATCGTAAGCTATAGAATTACACGTACAAAAGTTAGTTAATTACTTATAAACTCTACAAGTATATCGCTGTTGGTTGTTACAATTTAAACTTAAAGCTATTTAATAAATTTCAGCTGAAAAAAAATATTGATACTAAAAAAGGAAAATTAAAAATTGATTTTACGGTATTCAAAGTTGCCACGTTGGTGTTATCATTAGGATGGTACGTCGAAAAACACATCTATACAGATGTTTTATGTTTTTTTTTTTTAAATGAAATAAATTTCTTTAATTCTCAGGTGCTTTCTCAGATGAGATATCAGATGAGCTATTTATATCGACCCTAGATATCCCTGTTTTATTATACAGTTTTTTGTTACTAATGAATTTTTGGTAATCGCAGCTCGGGTTTCCATACGTATTTAGACTTGCTTTTAGACAGTTCCTCTTAATAATTCTGATCCTTTCAAAGGCGAAGGCACTTTGATTAAACGATATTGGTACAGCGTAGGTAATTATTGATCTAATTAATTAGTAAACAGTAACAAATGATTTTGGCTTTACCGTTCAAACGCTTGTTATAAAAAAGTTTGCCTTGTGCTTAAAAGATTCTGTTTGCTGTACGCAGCTGTGCAATTGGGTATTCATGCATGCATACTTTTAATAAATAGTCGATTTTTACACCCCAATATTTGACATATTTTTTATGCGGAATATCAATTTTTGATCGTGACCAACACTAAGTACCTTTAAATTGTATTTTTACTTTTCTGATTTGCTAAGTCTGCTATGATCTAGTCTCATTAAAATTGCGGTTTCGTTTTTTTGCGGTGTCCGCCGTTTTTGCTCTATAACATATATAGGTTTAAGTCATCTGCGAAAAACGTTGCATATTTGTTTTATCTTGGTTTAATTCGAATAATTTAGCATGTATATGATTGCCGCATTTACTGTTCCTTGTTGTAGACCTATGAAAAGTTTAAATCAGCGCGATTGTTTGTTACTCATATTTACTGTGAATAATTTTCTGTTTTGAAATGGGCTAAACAATATGTTTGTCATGTAATTCGAAAATATTTTTTTAGATAACTGAGTTGCAAGCTTTTTCAATATCTATTAGACATGCTGCAATCATTTTATATTTGTTTGGATGTTTACTCGTATATCTTTTAGCAATTTATGTATGTACAGTGATCTTGTGTATCTGTTGGTTTAAGAATGATTCAAATACTTTGCTCATGCTGGGTAATAAATATATTGATCTGTGGCTTTTTGCTTTATCGGGGGTTTTACCTTTCTTTAGTATCGGTACTGTTTGAATAATTTTCCATGAGTTTGAGTAGTAAGCATTAATTATTGATAATATTATTAAATAGTATTGTCAACGATTCAGAGGTAATTCCAAAAGATAAGTCTTCAGGGTACCCCCATAGCATTGATATCATTAACGGAGACTTGTTCTCGGGCAAAAAATCCAAAAATTTCGCCCGAACAGGGACTTGAACCCTGGACCCTCAGATTAAAAGTCTGATGCTCTACCGACTGAGCTATCCGGGCCATGAACGTGTTGAGGCGTGTTAGTGTTCCGCCGACGCGCTTTCGTACTTTTATCTGAATTTTTCGAGTTTCAAATCTACCCCACTACTACTTTCACTCTCTTTCCTAGAGCTTTCTGTTTTACACTCTAGGTTACGTGACCATCGACCAATGGCTATCAATGTCCACCGATAGTACCATTGGCTGCTGCCCATAGTACCGATGGATATCGATCGTGTCGTCTATGTCTTCTACTGTAGGAATACCTGGAATACAGATTAACATTAAATTTAATATTTTTGTATTTATTTCAATTTTAAGATTTTTAAACTCGAGTTGATGAAATTCAATATTCATGTACTTGTTAAATTGTCAACATGAATTGCTATTGAGATTATTAGATATTATGCAATACACTCTTATGATTACCTACTTTGCCAGCGTTATTTTATATCACGCATTAAAAGGTAGTATTTAAGCATTAAAATTTCTATCTCCCAAAGGTCGTTATAATTTGTAGTGTTGTATCAGGCTTGAGCTTAACATGAAGAATGTCACAGGAATGCCACTGAGCAGTTTCTTTTATACCTTTTTATGCGGATGGTGGCCATACAGCGCATTATGTGGTTGCGCGTGGCGGCGCGGACCGGCGGACACGGCGGCTTGTAGTTTTACTTTTCTTCTTTTAGGCACGATATTTCGAGTTTAAACCAGCCAAGTTTAGTTCAATAACCTTCTCAATACATTGCTTTCATTTTTTCGACATAAAATGAAAAATGAACTATCAATATCATTTTTTAAATCACAGTTAGTGTCATTGTTTAAATTAAAAGGGTCTAAATGAGATTATCAAAAATTCACTATTTTTTTAGTATCAGTATGTTAGAAAAGGTAGAATGAATGATCCATATTATTATAGCATTATAGGTTGATATTCGAGATTTTCGAGATTCGATTAGTGGCTGCGGTACGATGTACGATATTCGACTGCGCGTAATTCATAACATTGCATTTGAAGGATAACCTTCAAGGCATTCAAGTCAAGCAAGCTTTAAGCAGAGTTTACTCATCTCTGCTTTAAGTGGTGCATTCAAGATATAAGACTTGGTGTTGATTGATTATTTTTAAAAAGCTGAGAGAAACAAAATTCTTTTTTTACTTAGACTTAAGTAGACGCAGGTTAGTTGAATACAGGAGCCTGCAACGCTAGTTTTTCCCACTAAATTTTAGTGTTTAGGTGTAAAAGTTAATATTGTGAAACGATTAATCATCTTGATTGTTTATAAAAGGCACAATGGAGTCAAGGACGGAGTTCAAACTTAAAAGCCCACCAACTGATGCTGTTTCAGCCGTTGAATTTGGCCCAAATTCTTCACAATTTTTGTTGGTCTCCTCTTGGGACAGCTCAGTTCGTTTATATGACATACAAACAAACACTATGAGATTAAAATACACTCACGATCTTCCAGTTTTAGATATAGCTTTCCAGGTAATCATTTTCTTTTCAACGTTAATGGTACATCAATTACATTGCTATGCGGTTTTGTCAGCCTTTTGACCAAATTTATAAATGCATAAATTTTTTAGGATGCAGTTCATGCTTACAGTGGAGGTTTAGGAAATACTTTAAAAATGTATGACATCAACACAAACACAGGTGAGTGGAAATGCTTTAAATAGGGGCTCTTTTTCTAACTTTTATGGCTTTTTTACGGCTAAAATAGAAACTGTAATGGGAACACACGAACAACCAATTAGAAAAATAGAATATTGTGGTGCTGTGAATGCTATTTTGACTGGAGGCTGGGATGCCGCCGTGAAGCTTTGGGATCCACGCACACCTACTTGCGTTGGAAGTTATATTCAGCCTGATGTGGTCCTAGCACTTTCCATTTGTGGTGATAAATTTGTAGTTGGTACTGCTAAGAGAAAAGTGTGTATTTGGGATTTGAGGAATATGGCAGGTATGTTCCAGAGGCGAGAGAGTAGTTTGAAATATCAAACCAGGTGTATCAAAGGTTTTCCTAATGAACAGGTAATCATTTTGAATTACGTATCTGAATTCACAAGTTTTCAATCATAAAATCTTATAACAAACAATTTTTGCATTTTCAGGGATATGTATTAAGTAGTATAGAGGGTAGAGTTGCAGTAGAATATTTAGATACTACTCCTGAAGCCCAGAAAAAAAAGTATGCCTTCAAGTGTCATAGAATAAAGGAAAATAATGTTGAACACATATATCCTGTAAATGCAATAAGTTTTCACTCTGGGTATAATACATTTGCTACTGGTGGATCAGATGGATATGTCAACATTTGGGATGGGTTTAACAAAAAACGTTTATGTCAATTCCATCGTTACAATGCCGGTGTTGCGGCTCTTAGTTTCAGTCAAGATGGTTCTGTATTAGCCATAGGTGTTTCATATCTAAATGAAGCGGAAATTCCACCTGGTGGTAGTGATGAAAGAGAAGTTTATATAAGATACGTTAACGATCAAGAAACAAAACCAAAATAATAGTGACTAGCATTTGATAAAAACATTTTTATTACATTCGATGATCGAACTCTTGTTATTTAACCGCATTTTTTGCATATTGTACACATTTTTCGTAAGTATAAGTATTTTATTGCTAAATTAGATATTTTTTTAATTGTTCCGATTTTTTTTTCTTTTTTTACCATAACAAAGGAGTGAATTACACAGTTTGATAAACAAAATAAATACTTTTTTTCAAATATTAATAGTGTTTTTATTTATTTTTTTCTAATATTTTAACCTTAACACGTATATTTTATTTTTTTTTAATAAAATGCACTTTTTCTATTGAAAATAGATTACAATTCATTTTTTAACAGTGTAACATGAAAATTACAATTTTATCTTTATCAAGTTACGATTGACAGCTTTTTAAGAAAATTCTTTATAAAAATATTTTACTGTCAACATTTCTTGCAACGCAAAGTTCTATGTACAGTCGTAAAATTACAAGCGCAAGACCTAATCTGTTAATTACATAAATCATTAGATTAATTTTAAGCAAAGATTATAAAGTAGCTTTCGGATAGATTTTCTTGCATTATAATGATTGGCGTATGATTTCCACACATTCGGATAACAATATACACATTTACACGATATTTGATTAAAATTCCAATCTTAGAGACTTTTTATTTTATCTTTCCTCCCCATAAAATTAGTACTTAAAAAATGATTTAACTAGAGATCACATGAAAATTTGACGGGTAATCAACAAATTCACAATAAAGCCATAAAGTTTCAACAAATGTTTCATATTTCTCTCACATAATTTTACAATTTTCAAGCTAGTTTCACTTATCGACTATCATCTCAAATCATATATGTACTATCAAAAATAATATTTTCAAAAGTATGAAATTAAAAAAAAACCATATGATTGCACAACGTCACTTCATTTTGTTGTCTAATGACTTGTTTGACGTACAAAGCAATGATTCGAGAATAATAAATTTTGCAACCATAAAAGTTTTTACTTCACAATAGAAATCTAGATAAAAAAACAATATGTACAGCACGATTAGTGTCAGTCACGAGTCCCCGCGCGACTTAATTAAAGCATCGAGACAAAATTTCGGCACAATCCCTTTTTTCCAGATACACACATGCTCACAATGTTAACAATACATTCAGTACAAAAAGTTCCTGAGCAAATCCTTGACCAAGTCGTAAGTGGCAAAGCTAATGCCCACGGCGATCGGTCCTTTGATCCAGTTCATGCTCAATCCCTTGTAAAAGGACATAAGGCCGTCCTCCCTGAAACAAAAACCCAAATGAGAGGCATCGCGCAGGAAAACATCCGATTCGTCGTATGCAGAGAGTTACCTACGCGTAAATTTTTCGTGTCATCAAGATGACACCAAGGCTCTGCTGTTGTTTCACCGACGAGGTCTGCATTCGCCTGCGAACAATGTCCAGGGGATAGCTACTGGCTTGGCCGAGCATGCCGGCTACCGCGCCCGCCAGTAAGCCCGACATTGCCGTGAGCCCAGGACTGTGGGCCGTGTAAGCTATACATGGGAAAGATAACTCGCAATGAGGTCACGACAAATCATCAACATTGCGGCGACGTCTTACCGGAGAAGAAGCTCTTAAACTTGTCGTAAAAGAAGAAGCTGCAGCCCGCGTAGGGTATGACGCCGAGTATCGTAGGAGTGAAGCCCCGATAGAAGGCGGAGATGCCCTCTTTGCGGTATATTCGGATGAAGACATGCCGCAGGCCCCTGTACTCCTCCTTCACTGTGACGGCCATCTGTGCCCTGGCCAGGTCCAAGGGGTAAGTGGCAGCTTGGGACGTCACGCCCGCCAAAGCACCGGCAAGGAAGCGCCTCTCGTTGCTCCTGAAACGTCACACGGAGGAAAACACATGGTCAGCGTCATTACGAAAGTCACGAGAGCAAAATGTGGCAATATAAGAGGAGAGAGAATCAAGTCTAGTAAGTATAGGTACACTTCGCTCGAGTCGACTTTGAGAAGTCTCTTCCACTGCTCGTAGGTGGTGAACTGGATGGCGGCGTAGGGAATGATCCGGACCATGGTGGCACTGTTGCCTCGCCACAGGCTGAAGAGGCCGTCCCTCTTGTAGGTGGTTACGAGGAACTCGATCGCCGCCCTGGCCGAGTATGGCTGCTGTGATATCTGGAAATTGATTTTCGTCCTGTCGAGGGGAGCTATCGTCGTCTTGGCCGCGCCCCCGGCCACCGCACCGGCCACGAGGCTCGTCCAGACTCGCTGGGAGTTCGTTAAGTGCGCGTCGCCGTCCGCGTGACTGCGGTCTTCCATCGTTGACTTTATCGATTCCTAAAATACACAACGAATAACTATAAAGGCATAAATAATTCTTTGATGGCGATACTGCTATTTTTTATTCACGAGATGAGTATCAATTATATTTACGATGTAAAAATTTTGCAAAAGTAGCGCTTCTCCGCTTGTTGTGACGAATTACTTGATATTATCACGTGTAACTATAATATGGTTTATTGACAATGCTGATAGAGCAACTGGAACAGAAAAAAAAAAAAAAAAATCTTTTGCTCCAGTAAAGTTTAATCATCTCGTGGATAAAAGTAGCAACATTTCCTTATAAAAAATGTGAGAAAAATGAATTTTTCTGGATCAGTTGGGTGGTTTTTTTGTAGCCAATCGTGAACGTGCGTGCTTACCGATGCATCGCTGCCCGTCGCCGATTTCATCGGATGCGCCAGCAACGGCTTCCTGCTCTCGCTGCTCACTGCGGAAATTTGTATGCTGCTCCTGAGGCCGCTTTCCACGTGCCCGCTCATTTCTTTTTCCTCTCCTTTCCCCTTTTTTCCTTCCTCTCATGTAGTTTGCGTCTACAGGCTCGATTTACTGTTAACAGTTTTCTCGACGTGGACTGCTTACTTCATAGAAATTTTCGTGCTGCAACATACCAATGTATACGGTTGTTATCTCTCGGAAAAGTTTCAATTTATCTGTGAATCATGGAAAAAAAAAAAAAAAAAAAAAAAATGATAAATCATACGCAAACGAGTAGCTTGTTGGCTTGTTAAATGGCGCGCAACCTTATATAATGATATAAGACGATAGCACGGTGACATATGTGCAAGTGTATAGCATTACCAAGTTCCATTTGTGGCTCGATTGTTGAAACTGATGAAAATTGATACAGTTGAGAATCGCAGGCGCACCTCATGTCGCATCAGGTGTGTCTATACGTATAGTAAGAATGATCGACCAATAAAAAAAAAAAAAGAAAGAAAAAGATGTATTGCGCGTATCTTTTTAGGTCCTATGGAAAAAAAAAAAAAAAAAAAAAAAGAGTTAGAACTCAACAAGTACCGATCTAGATACGGTCAAGGGTACGAGATGGATTTAAGAAATAAACAATCATCAAGTCGCGCCAATTGCGCTCGCGGTGACCTAGAAGGTCGCTTTTAAAGCCTGAGCCAGTTCGTGTCACAGACTCGATCGACTACTATACTTAATACTTATCTTAGCTGATGTGAGCTACGATCGGAAGAGTGGAAAGATTTACGCGTTATCCATAAGAGAGATACATATCGCTCATTCGTGTTTATCATAGAGATTTTTGTTTTACTGCTGTTTCGCTGAATATTTGCATACGTGTACGAAACATACACACAAATGATATATTTAGATGATAAAATCTTTGTCTCATCTGGAATTAATAACAATAATAATATGAATGAGCACGCTAAGCCCTGAAAAAAAAAAAAAAAAAAAATGTAGAGGTGTTGTCGCGAGTGACGTGTTTACCATTGGCATATTTTTATCATTGGTTCGCAAATATTAACATATTTAAAGTGTCGTCGAGAGAGGGAATGAAGTGATCAGACAAAGAGAGGGAGTGCGTGTTTTCGCTAATACACACACATATATATATATATATATATATATATATATATATATACTTGTATAGTATAGTTATCATCAAAGAGCTTTTCAATGCAATGACTGGCAGAAAAGCTGCCTCCTCGTTTTTTTCATGTCCATCTGATTGTGGTGGTTAAAAAAGAAAAATATTTGCAAATCTGCGCAAAAAAATGATCAACATATGCGTGTTTAGCATATCGCGAGGATTAAAAAAGTGTGCTGTCTCTTTGTTCCAAAGTGCTGGATTAATTAAGACGTGACAGCATATACATATATACATATATGAGTATTGCAATTGATATAATACGATACAAAAATAGGTAATGAGTAGTACTTAAATTGTATTCATTAAAAAAAAAGATAGGATAGGAGAGCCGGCGGAGCACAAAGAGGCCTCTCTACGATACTGCCGAGCGTATAGTGGATGTATTATACGCGAAAGAGTATGCACACCTGTATCTATAAATATACAGATACATATATGATCTCCCCGAAAGAGATGCTGGGTTTTACAATGATGTATAAACTAAGTATACCTGTATAGCGATTACCTTGACGTTTCGGAGCGGTGCATCACGACAGTAGCGGTGGCAGCGTTGCACGGGATCGAAGGCTCGTCGGAGCGAGGAGAGATCTTACCTAATTGTAATATAAGTATGTGCAGTAAAACCAAACTGAGCGAATTTGGAGCCAACTCTTGACAACAACAACAACAACTATATGGGTAATGGGTATATATATATATATATATATAGTTATACACAAACTCACACACACTCGTACACCATAACTTTAAGTACCTATATACCAACGGACTGACTAGCCTGCTTACTTGCCCGTTCCTCCTCTTCTTCTCCTCTTCGTCATCATCGTCATCAACAACATCTTTTGGGCAGCTTCATTTTTTATCAACAACAACTCCGTTTACTTTCGACCGATGCAGGCTAGCGATGTCGGTCCCGGCCAACTAACGACTGTCGGAGAGTCGGAGTCGGACGCTCATGTTAATCCGCGACTAGCGCCAGCTGATGTGTGTTTATAAGTTTGCTTATACCTATATATGGCAAGTAGTCCCCCTCCCTCCGCCCCTCTGTACAACACCCTCACGATTTCTGTTATATATAATTATAATTTCGCTTGGTCTATCCCTTTTTTTTTTTTTTTTTTTGGGTGCAAATTTTGCAATTGACTTTTTTTTGTTTTGCAAATTTCCTTTTTGAAATAATTGTATCGGTATCGGCACTTTTTTGTTTTATCGATTTTTTGAAAAATCGAGCAGTAAGCGATAAAAGTACAAGTTTAGTAGTAATGGAAGACAAATACAGTACATTTCAGGGCGAATAAAATACTGAAATTCAGAAAAAAAATGCTATAATTATGTAGATGATGAGGTTCAAACGGAAAACCTGCGTTAACGATTGTAGGTATGTGTACTCTCGAACTTGGAAAACGATACGAGCGCTCATAAAATTATTATCATCAACGACAGAATCGACGATCGCTCTCTGTCTCTGTTGTTCCCCCGATTGCCAAAAGGTGTCCAAATATATCTATTCGTATAATGTTTCACCCTGTAAGTACACACATCAGGATATCTATCCCAATTCCCAATACTCAATTGGGCACAGAGAAATAAGAATGTATACATGTACTAGGCAGTAGACATTTTTTTTTCTTCTCATCTCTCTGTAAGCATATACGAATAATGACTCCGACTGCCTGACGGAGCGAGCAGTATAATATTATATATACATAGTGGCTTTTTTTCTCCTCTTCCTTCGCGCGACGCGAGAGGAGGCTTTCTCTCTCTTCGTATCGGCATACTCTTGTCGTTGTTCATCAGCACTTGTGTTACCTTATTGCAGTTTGTCGCGCGTATAAAGTATATACCGCTGATGTTTGTGACTTGTGACATTTTTGCTTGGTTCAGCGATTAGCTCTGCAGTTCTTCGGTATATAGTCTGCCTGTTGACGCCACAAAATTACCATCCAGTACCTACCCGTCTCGCTCACGCCTTGCACCTACTTATCATCATCTTCTTCGAGAGGTAAGCCACCCGCGAGTACTTATTTGTTTTTCTTCGTTACTTGAATCATTGTTACTTGGTATTTCCGTTACGTCAAACGATCGAATGAAATCAGCGTACCTGTGGTAAAAAAAAAAACAAAAAAACAAAAAAAAAAAAACTCTTGGCATACGAGAGAGATAGAGAGGAGCACGTTTATGGCATACACTGTATGTGTTTCTTTTTTCTGGCTCTTTCTCTCTCTTCCTCCGCTCCCCCTTTAAAAGCGTATACAGATATTTCTCTTTTAAAGCTACATTACGAGATGATATACATTTTATCCTGCACAATGTGCTTATCACTTCGACTCGTCCCAATTGCTTCGATCTACGTGCCCAAAAAATTTCGACTGCACAGCTACATATGTATATGGTATAGGTTCTGACAGTAGCGCTTCCTGCATGCACGTCCAGGATGCTTCGTGTTTCATGTCCATGGGCACGCGCACTAAACCCCTCATCTCCTTCCTCGCAACCCCTGTACCTATATACCCTTGTTTACTTCCCAAGTACCCTTGACTCGCGTATAGTTCCGCGTGGGGGCACGTTGGAAATGTTTTAACTTGCGATTTCGATTTCCCCCCCTGATGCTCTTGTACCTATACGTTGATATACGTGCACGCATCGACCGATCTTCGATTTTTCTCCTTTGCCTTTGCAATCTATGAATACGTCATGTCCTGATACACCCGCGCACACGTCAACTCTCCCGTCAACGAAGTTTGGTATAATTTATAAGTAGGTACATGTTTTTTATTTCATTTTTTTTTTTGCTTGAAGAACTTTTATCCGTACGACTTGCAAATTAGACAAAGTGAAATCTCGCGAATTGTTCTTTTAGCACAATATGCACAGTTACATGTACGCAAAGTGTATTTGTCGAGTGCAAATTAATAAAGCCCACGTATATATATTTATATATGTGTATAATTTATGCGTAAGTAAGTAAGTGCGTGCCGCGCGAGTCGATGACGATCGACAATTTCGTATATGTATATTGATGTTGTAAACGCCGTTGCTATTACACGCTTACGTGTATACTGGCGCGAACAAGTGCGCAAATCGTTTTTTTGTTTGTTTGTTCGGTTCGCGCTAAGAGAGGCCGCACAGCGCGCGCTCGAACGAACCAATGATTTACAAAGAGTGTAAATGGGCTCCGGAGCGCGGAGTAAAGAAAAATATATGCGCCCGCGGAATCAATAGGCACCTTATCTCCGTCGCCGTCAACGATATCTCCGCGGCGCTGATAAGCGCAAACTCTGCCGTTGCCGTCGCTCGCTTCAACTCGGCCCAATACCGCGCAAACACACGTGAGGAGACAGCTTTTTTCCCTTTTTTTTTTTGCTTCGCAAAGTCTCGGATAGAGTACCGTCGTTATTTATAGATATAAAAAATAACACGTATGCAACCCGGCGGTGGCAGAGAGAGAGAGAGGGAACGCGCGTTACAGATAAATAATGTGCCGACAAATCGCAATTCGAAAGTTAAGTGGCACGCATCAGCGTGGAGAGCATATTATAATATATAGGAACAACAACCGGGATGTAAGCATATACGAAAACATCGCCAATATGAGTTTGTAAGCGCGTTGCTTTCCAAACAACATCGAGGACTCTCGCTTTTCCTCGTTCCTAATCGATAATTACTTATTCGTTATTATGTCGTTATCGCGTAAAAATACGCGAGCGTCGTTGTATTCGTGTAACCGAATAACAAAAAAGTTGATATATCTCTGGTCCGTGGTATAAGTGCATGCGTCATGAATGTGTTTATTATACTTTTGTTTTGCATTCGAGTGTACGGCAAGGATACATATGTATAATATATAACATATACATTGAAAATTAATCGATTGCGCGGAGGAATTCCCAATGTATATATGTATAGAGTTGTCTTGGTGTGGTGCTATACCATACGAAAAAGGAATGCAACGACCGATGGCTATACGGCGGGTACGTGATTCGGTTGGAAAATGCTCGATCGGCCGGCCGTTCTTGTGTATATGATAAAGTATTACGCGAAGCAACTGTGCACTGCCTTATTACAATATTTATACTCTCGCACCGAGTTTATGACTTTTTGCCACAGTCTACACTCGACGATCACGTATTGGTGCTTTGCAATCAGTAAAAGTGCCATTTTTCTCTACAACATGAGGTGATGTCCTTGCCATTTAATTTGCTTCTCACCTTAAAGGTTTTCCATACCACAAGATTGGTGTATAGCCCACACATTTCGGTATATATTTATTTTGTTGCACGTATATCGTGGTTATTACTCGTTACGCTCGACTCTGTAATGCCTATACCTCCAAACGAGTTTCCCTCCAAGCAACGAAGAACGTTGAGAGCTACCGACAACTTTTCGTTACTTAACTTCCGCGTTTGCAGTTCGCTCACCGACTTTCACTGTTTGCCATCCTTGAGATGCACTTCTATATTTCAACGTGCTATATATATATATTTGTGTACCCGTACCTGCTGCCATTACAGCAATCGAAATACGCGCTCCTTTGGTTAATTTTAATCAATTTTCCAACAGTGCCATTTTTCACTAGCCATCATGTACATGAATCTTTTTTCAAATAGTTGTTTCGGTAGATTTACAACAATGCGCTTATTGTCGCGAGGCAGAACCTATTTTTAATACTATTGTTTCCCAATGCACGTTTTTGGCCAATGCTTTTCTAGGTCCACTTGATACTCTTCGTTATTCCAACTGTACTAGTTCGATGCATTTTTTGGCAACCTTATCTAGGTATAAATTTAACGATTTCTGAATCACTGCAGCTGTAGTTTACATTGTTGTGGAATTCTGGCAAATTCGTTTCAGTGAAGTTAGCGATCATTACCGTAAATTTCTCTCTCAATTACAGCATGAAATATAAAAAGCAATATTTTAACGTTATCACACGACTAGATGTTAATTATAATAATAGTGTTGTATCTTATTATATATTGATTTTATACATGTACAAGTACTAATAATATACTCAATAGTATAAATATTTGCAAACACCCAGATACTGTCATTATTAATATTTCATGTAATAGTTTGAATTTAAATCAGTACATTTTCACCCATAGGATATAAATTTAAAGAAAAATTATACCGAGCTCCTCAGTACTTACACATAATTCGTTGTTGTTGTTTTTATTATTTTTTTCAGATAAAATAAAAAGTAGAAGAGAGAAGAAGATAGCAAGAAACGACGACGATGGCGACACAGATGTGATCGAGTAAAGGCACACGACCTCGTATCACATCGATAATTAAATACGCAAACAGCAGCCGCGTAAAAACCGACGTTCACCAGAGCAACCAAAAATGGAAAAGGAAGAGGCAGCGGCCGCGTCCGCGAGTTCGATGGCCAGGGAAGTCAACGCGCCGGTACCCTCGGCACCACCCTCGGCACCACCATCTTACGAGGAAGCCATTGGCTTGATACCGGGTGCAGTGCCAAACGTCCTCCAACCGGGAATGGCACCCTATCCGCTAGTTCCGGCCCAGCCGATGCCCATGGTGGCGCCGATGACTACAAATTGTACGTTTTTTTTTATATTTTTTTTTTTTTTTAATTATCAGTATAAACCACCAGCCTACGTATACTGTTAGCCGTGTGCCCTTTTTCCTCGTACGTTAAAGATGCGCCTACGCTGGTCGCTCAGCCGCAGGTACAGAGCGCCGCCCAGTCGCAAGCGCCGGGGGTACGGATCATTCATCAGCAGACCGTTCACATAACCATGGGCCCGAACCCCATCAAAATGAGCTGCCCGTCCTGCCACAAGAACATTAAGACGACTACGACGTCCGACCATCAGCCGGTCGCCCATATTTGCTGTATCGTCCTCTGCTTGTTTGGGTAAGCTTTGTTTCACGATTAAGAACTAACAATTTGAGTTTTTTTTTTTTTTTCTTTTCATGCAGCATTCATAGCATTGTTTTAGGCAGGTTTTTAACAATTTCTTTAACAGGTTTAATAAATTTGCACGAAAAATTAGTACCGTGAAAAATATTATCAGGCATTATCAAGTTTTTCCTCGTTTTATACAATTTTAATAATATTTATAAATTCTTACAAAATCAAGAAATATAATAAAAAGTATAAATAATCCTTTTGGGGCTTTCCTACGTCAAAATTAGAAATCAATATCAATAAAAATACACGTATAAAATAGTGTGGATTTTATTTCCAAGTCACTTGAAGCAATATGATAGACAATATTTTTAATTCGTGCAGGTTAAAATTGGCGATTTTTGGCGAGAGGGTATGGATTGTAAGACATTTTTCTTATCGTATAAAATAAGCACGCAGAGCTATCAAGTTTGAATTGGTAAAGATAATACTATCTTTCGAAAAGTCTCGATAAGTTTTTATACATTTCACAAATATTATGTTACTTTTTATTTTGGACGAGAAGTCCAGCGATTAATAAGTAGTCCAACTTCAGTTTAAAAACTTATTTCCTCCTAAAACTCTAAAAATGAAATATATATTTTTCCCGCCAGCATTATGTATTTTTTAAAAACTTTTTTCAATTTTTTTCCATGTATAGTTAATCATAGTTGTAAAGCTTTAAAACATATTATATTTTGAAACTTTATTTGAAAAGGAATTTTTTTTTAATGCTCTGGAAGCAAAATAGAATCGAAGTAAAAAATAATGATACGTAACGAGTATAATGTTTGGTATCAATGAAAAGATATTAAAAAGATTTTGTTAAAAATTAGCAACGTCATAATTTATATCGTACGGATTTCATAATCATACATTTTGCTCCAGTCAACATGTAGCAGTCATTTTGCCTAGCCGTGCACAAGTTATTCTTTTTATAGTTTTAATGACTTTCTGAGAAATTTCTTGCGATTGAAAAACTTGTTTTGCGTTTTACTTCGACTTTTTCTACGCAACATATTTACTTAAAAAAATATTTTTCATTACCTACCGGTACATGCGTAAACATTGTAGTTGTATTTTCCACAGTATATAACTTTTTAGAAAATGTTTCTCATTCTTATACATATATCTGACAACAAGTAATTTTTTTATATGAGTGACGTTGCTTTAGAAATATTTTGTTCACTTTTTCAATTATTTGTTGTGGCCTGGAAAAAAAAATTTATGGTAATTTTTGATGAAATTTTTTTCATCAGTCAAGGTAGATTGGGAATAGTTGATAGCAAAACACCAACCTAATTATGATCAGTAAAAACTCGTGCTAATTGTAAAAGGTATATACAATTTGGTTAAAGCTTGTAAACGGTATAAAGTTCAAAGCTTAGAGGAGTACTAGTTAAGTATAGAAATTGTAACTAAGTAATAATGAGTTGCCGGTCCTCGCAGGTGCTGCCTGTGCTCGTGCTTGCCCTACTGCCTGAGCGCCTTCATGAACGTCCATCACTTCTGCCCGAACTGCAAGGCGTACATCGGTACCTGGAAGGGCTGATTGTTCGATCTGTCTAGCCTGCGAGTCTAGAGTTTACAAAAAAAGCCAATGTGCAGTGCGCATTCACGCATAAGCTTATTATACATACACGACGTGATCAGCGAGGAAAAAAAAAATTTCGTAAAAAAAATCTGAAAGAGATCGAGAGAGCTCCTTCATCAGTATTTTTGTGTTTCATTGATTCGCTTCACGTTGGTATTGAGTAATAATCATGCGATTGTAAAAATAGAGAATAATATCGGACTATGAATGTTGTTGCGATTGAAATGGTTTGCTGTAGCTATTTAGGTTTAAGTGTAAATTGATAAGAGGGTTATCGCGATTCGACCAAAATAAAACAAAAAATAAATCATCGACTTTTCTCGTGTCCAGAGCACATCTAGTCTCACTTGGTAAGGGAGATCTCTCATCAAAAGCTAAAATACTCTACAATTAATCTATCTTATTTCTATCTTTGAAGACCAATTATTTGTAAAGAAAATAATGTGCGTAGCTCGAGATTCAATTGTTCGAGAGAAAAGTTTTTTTTTTATACAAAACTAAACAGCAAAAGTGTTACCAACAAAGAGATCGTAGATTTCAGATGGAGGATAAACGTTTAATCACATATTTGCGTCGCACTATTGAAGAGGAAAAAATATAAGGAACTTTGACCAATATTGCATTTTTTTTTTTTTTAACTTGTTTCCACTTATATTTTATGTGTATATATTTTTTAAAATACAACGTAAATAAACCAAGATGTGCTTTTTCGCACGATTAATCACCAGCCCTTCCAAATCGCCGCTCCGTTGTCTAAACTCACTTATCAAAATTCCCTACAAATTTAATTTGATGTGCAATACTACTCTAATAAAAATTTCATCGGTGTAAATAAATAATATTGGTATATTTGACATTTCACTAGTTTAGTAAATATTCCAACGTCAAGAATTACCATTAAGACGAATAAAAATTAATTTGACAATTCCCGATTACAAAATAAATCAATAAATGATATTGTAATTGAATGACAAGAGGGGATCGGAGGGTTCGCGACTCAATTTCATCCGATGCGACAGCAATAAACCGTGCAATCTCCATATTATGTGGGGCTTTATGTATGATATTCGATATCGTATCTAAATTGTATCTGCCCACTCAATTATTCCACGGGAACAACACGAGAGGAAATGGAACGAAGGGGCCTGTCGTAGCCAGCTCAAGCTAGTCAATCAAACTTACTCGGAAATGTTGCGCGATACTTCAACCCCTGACTAAATATCACATGTATCGTTTCCCTTAAAATCTTTTCGATTGACTCGACTTTGATTACAATCCACGTTTTGATGTGTCAGCATATTTATTATCTCTCTCTGACTATGGAACATAATGTCATCCGAAATCGAATTAGTATTCGCTGTAAATAATATCAAAGGACTAAATACGAATTGCAGTACGCGGATTCAAAAAAAAAAAAAAAATCACAATTTTCAACCAATCATACAAAGTATGAATATAGAACATAATGAAAAGACTCATAATTCATAAAAACTATTTATTTGAAAATATTTAGTAAGTATTAGCATTGGGTTTCATGGGTTGCCAAGGTAAAAGAAAAGTAACACCAACACCCATAGATACGTATGTCTCTTCGAAGTTCCGAGAGGCGAACCCCTAGACCTAGACAAAAGATGCACAGCTTAAATACTTGAAATTCCCGATCCCCAAAGACAAAAAACGTCGCACTTGCCAAACGAGATGCTACAGAAGCAAAAAGTCCCTCGCTTGGCAGCCGGCCGATTAACAATCCGGCGGCTCAGTGACGCCGATGTTCCCTCTTCATGACTTCCGGTTCGGGGGGTGTAGTCGGGTGAGAACATCTGTCGCAGCAGCCAAGGTACCTCTCCCTTATTGTTAGTAACGTCGCGTGGGGTGATTCATTTGAGTTTGTGCGGGGCCAGCTCGGCAGTATCCACACAACAAATGAATTGGTATATATTTGTATGCTTGATGGGGTAAAACTACGTGACGTTATTAATTTGAGGTCTGCTCAACTGTAGCTCTACGTGGATGACTGGCGTCTACGTTTAATTGCGATGAGAAATCTAATACCTATTTCTTCCGACAATAAATAAAAACTTGATGACTATTGTGGAAGTTTCAATCGCTCTCTATTCGCGATTCTTTTCTTTACAAACTGCATCTCCATCATTCGGAAAAACTAAAATTAAAAAAAAAAAAAAAAACACTTTTGTTATTTCTTTCGCTTCTCTATGCTCAGCGAGGTTAGTTGTGTTCGACTATACATAACTATTTTGTTTAAAAAATTTTCGAATTTTCGAAATTACTAATTAGTATTTTACCGGTTTTAATATGACATGGACAAAAATGTCATGAACTTAAAAAGTGCAAAGCTTCATTCAGATTCGTTCTTATAGTGGAAAAAAAAACACATCTTGTTTTTATTTTTTTCATGACTTACCAAATTGAAATTTGATTTATAACTGATAAAGTACATTAGACGCACAGTTAAATTCGTAATCGTCGCTTTGGTCAGCAAATCAACTGATAGACGTAATAATTACAAATTAAATACATGAAGCTCAAAAATTTAGAAATCAAGTCTGTTTGTATCAAGCGTTTATTTGCATTTTTTCTTGGTGTTGATTAACGTTTACGTTTACGAAAAAATTCGAATAAATGAGATTTAAAAAATATGGTACTATAAAACTTGAATGGTATGAAAAAAATCAAAAGAGAAATATATGTAAGGCGATTGCCGAAAGTTTTATCCAACGTTAAGGGAATCATAATATTGTTGAATAAGATGTGTGAAAATTCTAATACTAAAGTCTCAAAGATTTTGTAAAAAACTGGGTAAAAAATGAAATAAAAGTATTTTTTTGAAACAAAAAAAATAAAAAAGAGAACTTACCAAACACTAGTATTCTATGTATCTATTTATTACCTCTCATTTTTACTTTGCGTATCGTTAGTTGTTTCAGTTTAACTATTGTTCACCTCATTTATACTGCAAAATTTTTTATCCACGATGAATTATCAATTTTACATATGACTTAAACGAAAATTCAAAGAAAGTACCTAGTACTGTCCATCATCACTGTTTGTGTCACGGCACATATTTTTGCGTCGCGCATCAAAAGAAAAACAAAAGGAAAATACAATCGAATGACCGGCTACTCAAAGAAACTGGTAAGGTGGATAAAGTCTTGAGATCGGGATGAGGTAATTCCGGTAAAATATTTTTCTGCTCGAAGGACCGATAAATAGATGAAATTTAATTTCCAGGAGCACAGCCAAGTCTGAAAAAGGCTCGACGGTCGCTCGCCGCATCAGCATTGTTTGCTCAGCAAGACTCGGTGTCGCCGAAGGGTCGCAAGGGATCACAGGTGAAAGGTGAATAAATTCAAGTAACGTAACATTTGCCAACTGTTTATTCCGTGAAAAATCGTCAGTGCCACGATTAGATAAACGTACATCCATCTGTCCAGGGGAACCAAGAACATATTATACACTCAACAGAGTTGATCGTAAAAAAAAGTGTACCCGATTGTTCAAACAAATTCCTTCAACTTGTCTAATCGCGCTGTTGTGCGGCACAATTCATGCCCGTATTAATTATGTACAGAGATTGAAAAAATGGTATATTTTAATAACACGGCGTTAGTCGCACGATAGGTACACATGTATAAATATCATAGGCAGTGTTTCGACGCGCTGCTCATCTCCAGATTTTAAAAGAATCGCACCCAAAGATGCCGGTCTTTGTCTATTCTCATAACGCAATGCAATACATGTAACACATATACGCTTAGGTATACGTTGGATAAAAATTGCGTTCACCGCGTACAGCAGCAAGAGAGAGAGAGAGCAGTGTATGTATATATATGGTAGGTACTACTCAATGTACACAGTATCGTTATTATTGATGATTAATAAATAATAAAAGTGTAATTGTAGGTATTGGATTAGGTAGAAGTGGGTGTGTGTATTCAGTGGGGCAGCAAGTTTTCGAGCTGCTTGTTCGGCTGGAACATCTGCTTGGCGACCGTGGAGAGCTCCATGTCGATGGGCTTGGTGTCGTCGTAGAGGGCCGGGGCCTCGCACAGGATCAAAAAGGTACCCACGAGCGAGGCGATGGCGAATATCCAGAGGAACAGCCGGTCCAGCACCATAGCGACGAAGCCCCAGTCTTGGTCCTCCTGTTTGATTTGAACGAGCTCGGTATGAAAAACAAAGAAAGAGAGGGAGAGAGAGAAGGGGGGGGGGGGTCATAAATAGTATTTGGAGCACCGACCGCGTTGAACTCATCCTGGCGTTGCATGTGGTGCTGGATGAACATGACGTTGTGCAAGGCCTTCTCGAGCTCGAAGGGGTACTTGGTGCGGCCGGCGACGTCGCTCATGGACTCGTCGAGACCCGGCACGACGGGGGGCAGCCCGTTGTTGTACCCGGCCATGCTGCCCACGGCGAAGCGATTGTGGGCGTTGGTCGTGTGCTGCAACCCGTTGCACCGCTGCTGGGCGGCGTTCTGCTGCAACTGCAACTGGAGCTCGTGGGCCAGCTGCTGCTGGCGCATCGACTCGGGCGAGGAGAGCAGCGACGAGGAGCGCTGCACCGCCGCCACAACCGCCTCCCGGAACTTGCTCGTCGGCTTCCCACCACCACACGCGCTGTTGTTCTGCTGGTGGTAATATTGTTGTTGTTGTTGTTGGTGCTGCTGCTGTTGGTGAGAGTGCATGCCCGTGGCGGCGGCGTTGAGGGGCGACTCGCCCAGTCCGGCGACCAGCTGTTGGAGGGTCGAGAGCGGTGGGGGTGGCTGGAGGGGACTGCGCCCGTATATCTTGTGGGCGGCCAGGTCGTCGAGCAGGTCGTCGGGCACGCGCATCCAGAGGAGCTTGGGTAGCCTCCTAATGAAGACCCTGCGTACCCAAGGGGCCATTTTGTGGGTGCTCGGCTTGCGATAGTGGACGTTCAGTATGACGATGGTCACGACAACCGAGAGGGCGACGAGGACCATCGTGAAGAGGAGGTACTTGCCGAGGAGGGGCAGGGCCAGGGATGTCGAGGGTATGATCTCCGAGATGAGGAGGAAGAACATGGTTTGGGAGAGGAGGATGTTGATGCAGAGGGCTATCTTTTCACCCGAGTCGGCCGGCAAATAGAAAGCTAGGACCGACAGGTAGGATATCCCGACGCAGGGGATGATGAGGTTGACCGTGTAGAAGAGGGTCTTGCGGCGCAGAGTTATGTTGAAGAAGATGTCGATGTAGGGCTCGTTGCAGCACGAGTAGTACTTTTCGTGGCGCTCGGCCGGCACCCCGAGGATGTCCCACTCGACGCTGGGGTAGTACTCGCGCAGGTCTATGCCCACCGGCACCTGGTTGCCACCCGCCTTCTGGTTTATGTGCTTCAGGTCGATCTGCGACATTACGCGTCACGTGAATTATCTCCCTCGTCCTTGTTATTCGAAGCTTTTGGGCCTTATAAGGTATGCAATGCACCCTGTCTGAGTATATACAAATGGGTGTCTATGTGTACCTGGAAGCCGTCGTAGGTCCACGAGCCGAACTTCATGAAGCAGATCTGCTGGTCAAAGGGGAAGTAGCGCACGTCTATCTCGCAGGAGGACTTGAAGATTGCCGGTGGCGTCCACACGACCTTACCCGTGTGGTGCAGTATCGCCTTGGTCATTGTCGTCACTCCGTACTCGCCATCGGCGCTACAAGCCAAAACCCGACATTTAGTACCGGTCGAATGGATGAAAAAAAAAAAAAAAAAAAAAAAAAGATTGGAGTAGCGAGTACGAACTTGTTGTAGAGCACGATGTCCGGTAGCCAGATGTGCTCGGATGGAACGTAGAGCTCGGTGACACCCCCGTACTCGGACGGATCCCACTTGAACTTGTGGTCCTGCCACTCCTGCAAAGGTCATATAAACAGCAATGGTCGAACACATATTGGTAATTTAATCGACATGGGAATCGGATGGTGAAAAAAAAAAACAGCTTACGTGCTCCAGCCAGACGTTTGTGGTGAGAATTTGATCCTTGAGATTCTGCAGCGGATGATGGGAAAAAAAAAAGAAATGAAAATGTGGTTAATTTGAATGACAGGGTAGGCGAGATGATGGTGTCGAAGGGCAATTACCAAGTCGATGAGCTGCGAGAGCCGCAGCCCGAGCTTGACGACGATGGTGTCGTTGTTGCTGGGTACGGGCCTGATGAGCCGATTGTAGTTGGAAAGGAGATCGTCGTAGAGGCGCTTGGCGTCGGCGTTGCCACCAGCCGGGTCCGTGCCCAGCCCCAACAGCCCGAGCACCAGCACCACCAGTCGGGAGCCAACCATCGTCCGTCGGATCGGGCAAACGATAGCCAACGGCTGATTTATCCCTGCCCGTACGGAGTATCCCAATGGCGGGCCAACTAGTCCTTACAATTGCTACCGGATACTTCCTCGTCGTCGTCCTCGTCCTCGCGGTTGGGCATAGCTGGACGTGGTTGCACCGCCTTTACGTGGGTCGCGGGTGTGGAGGCTCCTGCCGTCGCCGAAGCACTGCAGGCACGGGGTATATCGTATCTTCACGCCTCTCTGGCTGCCCCACACCCGCCGTGAGAGATCGATAGGTCACGTGAGCTTGCGCGCGCCACCCCACACCGAGAGAGAGAAAGAGAGGATGGGTGTGAGTGTACGGCGCACACTTTGCACCCCCGCCCCATACCAAGTTGGAGCCAGTTATACCTATATACACGCGGATGGGTATAATACCCACTCGGCTTGGGCGCGGAATTATAGTGGCCCGTCTGTGCCTGCAGCTAGCCCTCGGCTCTCTCTTGCCCCCCTTCCTTCCTTCCTTCCTCCCCGTCAACTCCATCCCTTACTTTTCCAGCGGCAGCAATCATTGGCCCCCGCCGCCGATGCTCATTGTTTCTTTTTTTTTTCCGAACCGTCCCTTTGACCACTCGGGTCGTTTTCTTGTTTATTTTTTTTGCTGTCTTTTATCGGCGATGCACCCGTGATTTTAAAACCTCGAGCGCAATCTTGCCCCCCGAGAACCAAAAAAAAAAAAAAAAACACCCCGAAATGCAGAGCTACGAAATACGTATACAAAATAAAAATTCACGATTCCACCCGCAAAAGCAAACAGCTCGGGGGCAGATTCTACACGTTTCCAAAGTATCAGCCAGCACTGACCCCGCCCAATGTTTTTTTTTTTTGTTTCAATTCATCGGCATCTCGATGCAATTAACCACCCCCCTTCATTCGCGCACTCGGATTGTGTAAAAAAAAAGGTGACAAGTAGTACGAGTGCGCTATGGGGCCGGACAGTAGAACAGCGCCAAACGAGTCAGACCGGCTGACTCAACGTTGACCAATTTTACTTTGTACACGCGGCAAAGGTCCATACATATAGCTCGGTCTTCGCGGAGGGGAGGGAAGAACTTGTACTAACGCTGATGCTGTTGCTCGCTTGTAAATTGTATACCGGTATCGGGGAATCACGATATAAAATTGACCGCGACCCACCCCATTGGAACGGAAATGAGGGGGAAACAGTGGATTCGGATTACCCCGGTCGAGCCGATTGGCCGTGACGAGGCGCTCCCCGTTGAGATTTGAGAAAAAAAAAAAAAAAAAAAAAAGACCTTTTGTGCGATGGGAGAAGGAGAAAAATCAGCTAAACGGGCAAAAAACAGCGCAACGCTGCGTAGCTTGGAGCTCGCGATCAGCTACATTATAAATATACGTACGGCAAAAGAGAGAGAGAGAGAGAGGGGGGGGGTTTGCAGTATATACTTACGAGCTGCAAGGGACGCAAGGAAAAAGCTGCACAGAGAGTCGGCCGAGCTTGCAGAGGCATCGGCCAAAGCGCAGCAGTACAACCGTATGTATATGTGTATGCGCGTATACGCAGGTGAGAGGGGACGAGGGTGGTATATATAGGTACAGATGATTGCCCAGAGAAAGAGGGTGGGGTTGGGCGAAATGTATTATACAGAGGTGCACTTTGAGAGCTGCACGTGGCTCGGAGCCGTCTCTCTGCTGGCCCAGTGGATATACCTATTATGTATACGCGTATATGGCATAAAACTCGGGCGGGTCGGCGCTCCATACCCATACCGTGTAGGGCTACTGGTGTACTATTTGTATATAAGTTTGCTTGCCCATGTGGAGGTGTATATATATATACATAGTGTATATACCGTGTAAGCAACTATATCTTTGGAGTGTTGGGCGAGGGCGTGTGCCCGACTCGGGTGGCCTCGGCACCGCTCGCACCCCCTCGGCAGCCTCCACATGGCCTGGCATTGGCTCCCGGGGCGACGACGACGCCGCCGTCGACGCTACCACCGTCACCCCCTCCCACGCACACCCATACATTCTCCTCCCTGGCTGGCTGAGTGACTGTTTGGCTGCAGTCAGTCTCCTCGAAGGAAGCGACGCGCCGGGGCGCTAAGATAAGCGCGTATGTGCCGCCGACCCGCCCCGAAACGCTTGTTCAGTGCCGTCATCAGCCGCGAGTGAGTGCACCGTCCTGAGAATCGCTAAAAAAAAAAAAAAAAAAAAAAAAAAAAAAAAAAAAAAAAAAAAAAAAAAAAAANACAAAAAAAAAAAAAGAAAAAGAAAAAAAAAGAAAAAAAAAAAAGAAGAAAAAAAAGGAAAAATTGTTTTTACGCATTACCCAGCTGGTGAGCGGCTCAACGGTGGACGGGGGCATGAGGAGGACGAGCCGAGGAACGCCGCGAGTAGCCACGGGCTACCGCTGGCACTCCTCCTCTTAGACTCGTGCCGTTGATGGTGAATTAGTTGGTGGGTGGTGGTGGGTGGTGGTGGTGGTGGTTGTGGTTGTGGTCCGTACTGGATAGGTCCCGTGTGGGTGTGAGCCGCGACGAGGGGCCATGCAAGCCAGCAGCCCCGAGGGTCCTGATGGGACAGTGGCAACTGCAAGAAAAGAGCCTCGTCGACGGCTGAAGCGCAGCCGGTAGCTCGCGTCCGAGGCTCGCCCGAACCCAAGGCCCGCGGGCGATGTGCCCGGCCCGAGGAAGCGCAGCGTAAGTACAACGTACACAAAACAACCCACTCCCATACACGCCCAGTGAGACGATGGCTATTACCTATATACATATACTCGTCCAAGGTAGGGAGGGAGGGAGGGGGCGCCGCCCGACAGCAACACACCCATATTTCCCGGTCCCTCCCCTGGCCGTCTGTGCGCGCGGGGGGGGGGGGCTATTTATTTAGGCAGGCACCTCTACTTACCTGTTCGTGGCCGCGACAAAAGCCACGGACTTTTGTTTATGGCCCAGCCTATCTCGGCCGACAATACAACGCACAACCCCCCCTCCTACCCAAGGAATATACACACACACGTATGCCGAGTCACTCGAGCGTATCGTTACTCACGCCTACGCCTTGCCGCCTGCACTTGACGTTGGCTCATTTTTTTCCACATCCCCCCTCCCCCTTCGCCCACGAGTACAAATGTATACACACGCTTGCTTTGCTCTCCAAATCCCATGTAATATATATGATGGCTTACACGCACTCGATGGTTTAGACGTAGCCCCTGTATACGCAGTGACGTAAGAGCCAGCACGACAATGACTCCTGCCAGTGCATCATCATCAAAAGAGAGAGGGGGAGAGGGACTCTGTTTGCGTTGATGGTTGTTTCGACCCTCGTAAAGAGCGGTCGTATACCTGCTTTATATACGTCGCGCAGCGCTACGGTCTCCAGCCTCTCGTGATCGCTCACACCGTAAAATGCGACCCAACTTTACGAGCACACTTTCGTGGTCTTGTTTTTTTCTTTTTCTTTCTTTTTTCACTTGGCGGTATACGCAAAACAACAGCGCCTACATTGACAAATCCAGCTGGTGTGCGCGTGACATTCGAAATAATAATACACTCATGAATCCGGTACATCGGATTTCATGTGGGGTAGGTGTGTATCAATACGGTGGGGCGGACGTCGGAATTTGCGAAAAAAAATGTGAAGGAGGGGCGGGGAAGGATCAAAGGACGAGCCGAGCGAGGGAGTGGCCGGGGGTGGTTAAGGGCCTCCAGTAAGTCGGGGGTGTCTCGAAAACCCGCGTCGCCACGCCGTTCGGGGGTTCAGATTTCCCCCCCGTCCGAGCTTTGAAAAATTGTGTCGGCCGCTGTATTATACGCGCGATATGCATAATGTGAGCCGTGCGTATTATGTACTCGGGGCTGGTATACGCTCGTGAATGGGTATAGCTGCTCGGCGGAAAAAAAAGAAAGGAGACGAGGCTTGTGCGTGTGCGTACAAGAGCCCGTAAACGGAGGGATAAGTGACAAGAGTAGCTTATTGTTCGACGCCCACATTGTGTCTGCTGTCAAGGCCAATGGAATTTCGAGGTTGGAGTTATTGAGCTCGACTCTCGGGTGACTAAAGAAAAACAAAAGGCCAACATAGGGGGGGGGGGGAAAGCGCTCGCAAAGATATTGCTCAAGTTTGTTGGAAAATTGAAAAGTCGAGAGAGAGAGAGAGAGCCACCCTCTCCGGATGATGGAGGGAAAGTATGTATAATCGACCTGTCGGGTACGCGCGCTCTCGCGTGAGCCTCTGAAAAATCCGTTTGGGCGTAAAATATGCAAAGTTGGCCAAAGTGAAAGTCGATGCCGTGAGGAGCGTATCATCGTTTGCGTTGCTGCCCCCAGCTTGAGCTCGTGTGGAATTTATTGTCTCCGGACCAATAGTAGAGCTTTTTTTTTCGGGAAACTTGATTTGTTTGCCTCGAGCGAGTGATGGGAGGACAAATAATCGTTGAGTTATTAGAAAGTGCCGAGTACGACGAATCGAAAGACGAGGGCCTATACGAGGTTTCTGCGATCCAGTTTACACTTTTTTTTTTTTTTTTTTCTTCACAAATTCTTGAAAAAGTTGACTCGGACAGGATGCAGAGTAATCGTTCGGTGCGTCCACCCGAATGTACCAGCCAGTCAGCATATGACTATTGTCCATTATTCCCGCTGTAGGAGGGTACATGTACAAATCACTGGAGGTCAAAATACCCATGATCGTAAAAACACACCAACGTTTCTTTTACTTTAAGTAAACGGCCAATTTGGTAAAATGCAATTTCTCATTTCGCAAGCAAGAAAAAAAAAAAAAAAAAAAAAAGGACCCACGAGGGGGATAATGCAGAGTTAAACGATGAACCACGAAAACTTGGCTGAAGCATAAATTTCACGATCGAAGCGGTGGGTCTGAAGAAAAAAAAATAGCCATCTCTCGTTCCGTCAGATGCACGAGGACGGCATGGCCAAAGTACACCCCAACAGGCTCAGCCATTATTCGTTGACAGCAGTCGTCAACGGCAGAGACCACGTGCGGCCTGGCTCTTCTTTGGCAGAGACCGCGACCGCTGACGAACCCATACCGCTGTATACTTTAACAACACACACGCTCGTCCGGTAGAGTGATAAAGCCGTAGACCCTTCCACTGATGCCTCGTGTCGCGCGCTACTCATGCAGCTACACGAGTTGGAAAATATTCTTTTTTTTTTTTTTTTTTTTTTCCAATTAAGTAAAAAGAGCAACTCATCTCTGTGCTTATAACTTACCCATTATACTCAACACTCGAATCGACACAACTACCCGGGGGTGCAATTCAAATACATGCTCCTAGTAAAGGTTGCACGGGACGTTATAAGTACACGGGTGAAATATCCATTGGGCTATTCCGAGCTTTCGTATCGAGGGATGGGGGTCGAAAAAAAAAAGAATAAAGGAAAACGGGTGAGTTGGGCTGGAAAGTGTTAAAAGGCGAGGGACGGACCTTGTACGTGTATACACACGTGCAGTGTTCGATTACGGAGCAGAGCGCGGCTCAATATAAGATGCATCTCGCCGGTAGATTGAGCACGAGTTACACCACCACCAGTATATCATACTACCATCGTTGCTTGTTGGTTTATGCTAATCAATAGGCGCGTGCACCCTTTCAACAGGAGTTGCTCGAACATATTTTAGCTGGTGTTTATATTATTCATTTTTTTTTGTTTTTTTTTTTTTTGATACCCCGAGTATAAGAATGACGGGATATACATATACGTATACCTATACAGAAGGGGCTCTTTCCGTGTGCTTCGCACGTTTCTTCGGCTCTTCTTCTTTTACTCTTTGCCGCCGTCGTTGGCCTATCGATTAAGCCACTTCTCTCTCTCTCGGCTTGCCATCAACCTTTTTTCCTCCTCCACCTTAGCCTGCACCTCTACTTTTTCCACCTCCGTCTCTATACGGTGTGTATATACATACATACATATACATATATACACATAGTCTCGCGAGACGGCTTACTTACCTGCTTGATGCTCTCACATCCGTTTAGCTGTAACGTCGTTACTTATGCTCGCTTACTCGCCCTCGTTTCGCTTAAAAGAGCGTTAAAGTGCTTACCCTCCCCTGCACCCTTAAACCATACGGCGGCGGACAAACACACAGTTTTAAAAACGAAAACTTGCACCCCCAAGCAGGTACATAATGTAATATATGAGGCACCGCCAAGGTTACCCACGACAACAACGAGCCCGATGGCGTCAATATATTCCCATTATATGTGATTGTCGATCCCGCAGGGAAATCAAAAGGAGCCCGTGCGCTATCGCGCGGGAGATTTGTCGGCGCTTGTCCACACAATACATGGTACACTCGTTCCTCCCTCCACGTTGTACATCTATAATACACACACATATATATATATATGTATATGTATATGCATGTGGTTGGCATCGGTGGTTAAATGCGCAGGGGTGGACAAGGCGTACGATGCTCGAGGATGGTAAGACGGCGGCGGAGACGGACGGTAGCGAGGGCAGCGGCGGCGAAGGTGGCGACGGCGAGGGCAATGAAAACACAAACAACACCAAGCACAGCAACAAGGAGGAGACGGAGAGGAGGGGGACTCGGAGGCCGGCTGGTCTAGCAGGGGCGGCCGGTTTGCTGCTGACGATAGCGGCCTGCCTCGGCTTGCCCCTCGTAGCCGCCAACCCGGACGCCAAGCGCCTCTACGACGATCTCCTCTCCAACTACAACCGGCTCATCAGGCCCGTCGGCAACAACAGTGACCGGCTCACCGTCAAAATGGGCCTCAGGCTCTCGCAGCTCATCGACATCGTAACTATACCTTTTATATATATATATATTATAATATATACACCTACGCGTATCATTATCCACTGCCGGATTACCTTCATTTGCGCCATCTCGCGGTCAAAATGCTTGAATAAATTAGGTCACCGGGACTACGTTTAAAAGCGCTGGATATATGTATATATATATATATTATCTAGGTCTATCAAAACGGAGAGAGTGGTAAAAATGACGTTTACCGATCACGTAACCTTCATACTAAATTTTTCACCGATTCGGAGGGACACCCATTCCCATGGTCTACACATACGTTATATTATATACACCGACTTATTGGTCCAAGATTGATGACGCGAGAGCCACTTTATTCGGATACATCGGTGTTTGTACTCCACCCCACCCCCTCCTTTCTCCGTAGCGTGTAACAATCGCCACCGTACAATGTACCAAAGAACCGACTTTCCTTCTCCCCCCCTCCTCCTCTAGCCCCACAGCCAGCCGACTCGCCTTTATTTATTTCCTCTCCACCACCCCAGTTTCTTTCATTTTCATCCCTCTGACGCCTCACTCGCCACTATAACATGCCCCACTATATATATTTATTGCATATCTATACCGCGCGGGAGCCTGGAAAAATTTATCACGACGAATCTCTCTTCGTCCGTATACGTGTGATATACCGGCTCCCTTTTCCTCATTACCGATATATTCTATACCACGGTATTATCAATGAGAGGGTCGTCCCTATGTATCATAAACATTTATAGGTACATACGCCGGATGCGTGGGTACGTTTATCTTTGTTATACTATTATTATTGTTATTCTTTTTTTTTTCTTCTTCTTCTTCTTTTTGCAGAACCTGAAGAATCAGATCATGACTACCAACGTTTGGGTCGAGCAGGTAAGCTGTACTTTTTTTTTTTTTACCTCTGTATCGTAAAATGTGTATAATCTATACGTCGACCATCCGAAATTATATATATGGGTATGAATATACACCTACGAAAATTGTAACGAGTTGAATCGTGTTTACGCGCGTAAATGTATTTATGAAAATTGGGAAGCCGAGTATAATGCTAATATTACACACGAAGTTTCGAATCGCAGAGTTGAACGTTTTTGTATGGGCAATAGAGCGCGCTTGATGATGCCGGTTTAGCGAGACTTGATTCGCAAAATTGACCTTTTCAACTTTGGCAAGCTACCAACGGTTCGTTTATTTTTCGGGTCGAGACGAGGCAGCGGTATATACACGTACATATACATATATGTAAATAAAGGGGGGGTGGTGGGGCCCAACGAGAACTGCAGCGGTGGGCTTAATTAATATTGAAAATATTCACCGAAGCTCTTTCATATACGTTTCGAACATTCAGTCGTTTTGATTTATATTTGAAATTTTTTTTCCTTTTTGTTTCGAGCAGGAGTGGAACGATTACAAGCTCAAGTGGAACCCCGACGATTACGGGGGCGTCGACACCCTTCACGTTCCATCCGAGCACATCTGGCTGCCCGACATCGTGCTCTACAACAAGTAAGTGTGTATACACGCGACACCTATATATAAGGACTGAAAAAAAAATCATGAGGCCGGGCTAGAGAGAGTATAGAGCCCACGAATGTAGGGAGGCTTATCGTGCCGAAAGTGCCGGAACAAGAGGATGGCAGAGGGCAGGGAGTGTAAGGAGGTGAAAGGGTCGCAGGGGCAATAGGTCATAGGTAGCTGGGAGCTGTGCAAGCGAGTTTAGCTCTCTTATCTCGCCCGCGCGCGCGCAAGCCCATTAGAGCCATGCAGTTTTCTAAGGAGCAACGAGCAGCTTTTGCTTTTTCGCGATCCCTCTCCTCGAGGCGCAGGCTTACATATGTATACATATACTCGTGCATATACATGCAGCTCGTTAAGCTGCACCTCGCCTCTTTTCTCCGCCACTTGGCACTCCCAATGCTGCCAATCAAACGGGCCCGGACTAGTTGCGTCCCTCCCACCCCCTTTGGATACCCATCCTATCTCGCTTTTTTTTTCTCTCCGATGATGATGGAAACAAATTTTAAAAAACAGTCCAAACGCGAGTAGAAAAAAAAAAAAAAAAAAAAAAAAAAAGGGGGGGCATTTTTTAAAAAAAAAAAAAAAAACACTTTTGTTATTTCTTTCGCTTCTCTATGCTCAGNTTCTCGTATCATTATAAAATAATGACGAATATAAACAGGATCCAAAAAAAAAAAAAAAAAAAAAAAGAAAAGGGGGGTCCAAACTGATCTCGCGCCTGATGATGATTTACCGTAGCGCCGACGGCAACTACGAAGTCACGATCATGACCAAGGCGATACTGCACCACACGGGCAAGGTCGTGTGGAAGCCGCCGGCCATCTACAAGTCGTTTTGCGAGATAGACGTCGAGTACTTTCCCTTCGACCAGCAGACCTGCTTCATGAAGTTCGGCTCGTGGACCTACGACGGCTACACGGCAAGTGTCCCCCTCTTTTAATCACCATTACAGCTGTGGATGAAAAAGTAATATTGGGTCGACGATGGGCTGTACAGGTGGACCTGAGGCATCTGCTCCAGTCGGAGGACTCGAACGAGATAGACGTGGGCATCGACCTGACCGACTACTACATCTCGGTCGAGTGGGACATACTGCGGGTGCCGGCGGTGCGCAACGAAAAGTTCTACATATGCTGCGAGGAGCCCTACCCGGACATCATGTTCTACATAACGTTGCGCCGCAAGACCCTCTTCTACACGGTCAACCTCATCATCCCCTGCATCGGCATCTCTTTCCTCTCGATCCTCGTGTTCTACCTGCCCTCGCACAGCGGCGAGAAGGTCTCCCTATCCATCTCGATCCTTCTCTCGCTGACCGTGTTCTTCCTCCTCCTCGTCGAGATCATACCCTCGACCTCCATCACCGTGCCCCTCCTCGGCAAGTACCTCCTCTTCACGATGGTCCTCGTCACGCTGTCCGTCGTCGTGACCATAGCCGTGCTCAACGTGAACTTCCGCTCGCCGGTCACCCACCGCATGGCCCCCTGGGTACGCCTCGTCTTCATCGAGATGCTGCCCAAGCTCCTCATGATCGAGAGACCGGCGAGGGACGACGACGATTCGGCCAACCCCGAGGGCCACCCGAGCCAGGGTCCCGGTCACCTGGGCCCAGGCGCCGACGAGGACGACGACGACGATGGGCTGGACGATCTCGAGGAGGACGAGGAGCCCGTGCAGGCGATGGAGAACGGGGACGTGCGGGGCGAGCTGGAGGCGGGGGGTCCGAAGCACCACCCCGAGCACGCGGTCTTCCACGTGCAGGAGCGCTCGCCCAAGTACCAGCCGGGCTACTGCAACAGCTCGATGGCCGGGGCGAGGTTCGCCGAGTACGAGTTGGCCTACCAGGTGCCGGGGCTGCCGTTTGGCGTCGGGCTCGAGGAGTCGGGGCTGCCACCGCTGCCGGGGCCCGAGGACGAGAGGCTCTTTGGGCTGGCCGTGGTCGGGCACCCGGGGGGTGTGGTCGTCGACGAGTTGCAGGTCAGCCCGAGCTTCGAGTGCAAGCCCGTCAACCGGGAGGTCGAGCGCACCATGGAGGACGCGAGGTTCATTGCCCAGCACGCCAAGAACGAGGACAAGTTTGGCAGCGTGAGTAATACAATTACAGTACAATCATATATACATATATACATATATATATGTAGTTTAGTGCTAATGCGTGTGGCTTATTTTTTAAATCATCAACGAGCCGTGCCTCCCCCCCCCCCCCCGATCGAATAGTACGGGAGTGGTGGGTAAGTAGGTAGGTAGGTATTACGTCCGTCCGGGGGAAACGCACTGCGGCAGAACTTGGTTTTTCTTGCCAAGCTCGTGCACCCCCGAGCCAATCGAGCCGGCTTGTGTGCGGGCGTACGTGCGGCTACGATCTATCGCGTGCCGAATCGAGAAACGCGAAAAAAGAACGAAAGGGAGGAACAAAAATTCGCACATCTGCTCTCTTTCTTTTAAGTTCGAATATCCGACTTGTAACGTTTGCGCGAGATTTTACACGAAAATCAGCCAGCTGACAATCCTTAAAAATTGGAAAAAATCTTTACTTTCCTTTTTTGTTCTCATTTGCGAGGCACACCTTCGGGATAAATAATTTTTTTCCCTCGAATTCCTCCAGAAATGTTTGCAACAGAAAATTAATGGGTTGAGACGATTTTCAAGCCACTTTGAGTTTCATAAGTCTTTTTTCGACTTTTTGGATGGTAAAAGTAATTTTTGGCATCGGTGCAACATCCTTGTCAACAAGCAAAGGGTTAAAGTTTTTTGGGGGTTAAACATTTTTAGAGAGCCAATGCAAAGAATGCAAGTTCCCAAAAGAAATTTTTTACTTAGAGGAAGTCGAAGAAACTAAAAAAATAATAACTTCTAAACCAAGTTCAAAAAGTTCAATTTAACCGACGAGTCGTGATCGCAGTAAGAAAAAAAAAAAAAATAAATAATCTAGAGAATGATAGGCCAATTTATGAAAAAACTAATGTCAAAAGAACACAATTTTTGGAGAAATATAATTAAACATATTAATTATATATATCATTAAATATTACAGAAAAACATATTTAGCAGTTGTGATTATGGTACATCAACTATTATCCGTTTGTTGACAAGTGTGAAGGTTTAGAACTTCAAAGTACGAATTTTAATCAATATGCTACTTGAATATCACTATCGTCAGTTTGGTATTTACTCTCTCTCTCTCTCACTTTTTTAGTACACAAAAATATTTTAGCATTATGAAAACGTTGGAGCAGTTTTTTAATAAGTGTCGAGACAATCCAACTTTTCTGACAAATACTATATAAACTAATCGAACTTGTCATATTTGCATATTCTTTTTCTTTCATAATAACGATCGCATTTAACATTCCACGGCGTATATTCTTAAATTTTAAAAACTCTTTCTTTTTATTTTTGCAAAGTTGCAATCATATTATATTATATACAAATAATAAAAGAATACTATTTTTTTACATGATATTTTAAAATAAGAAGAGTTTTTTCCCGTAAAATGTTGCATATTGTGTAGAAGTTAAACGATTGTACCCAAGTGCAAAATGCATGATAAACGAAAATTAAAACGTAAAGTATCGAAAAAGATAAATAATGCTGAATAATAACGAATTTCTTTAAACTACCAAGGACATGCGAGGGAAAAAAAATTTTTGTCCAAAAAAGAAAGCCTAAAAAAAGTGTTTTCCCAAATTCCTCCCGATTTGCCTACGTTCTCTTGTCCATCAAAATCGTTGGATGGCAACGCAATGAAAACAAGAGCGAAACTTTGAAGCCAAAGCGCGTAAACAAACAGACGCTACACGCGTACATGCATGGGCGTGCACTTACCGTAACAAGGGGCGTCGCTGGTGCTTTCAGGTGGAGGAGGACTGGAAGTACGTGGCGATGGTGATAGACAGGATTTTCCTGTGGCTGTTCGGGATAGCCTGCATCGTGGGCACGCTCCTCATAATCTTCCAAGCGCCGAGTCTGTACGACACGACGAAACCGATAGACATAATGTACAGCAAGATAGCGAAGAAAAAACTGATGCTCCTCAACATGGCCAAGGAGGAGGACTAGCTGCGAGCCTCGCCAGCCGATGAGTTACTTTGGATCGGCATCGTGCGTTTGGCTGTCTCGTCGATGGCCTCGCCATCATCATTGTCCCATCGATAACCAGCAGCAACAAAGGAGGAACGGCTATACATATACACAATAGGAGAATAAAAGTGCCAAATAACGCGGCAGATCGCGTAGCGTATTTTTATAAATCTGCTTTCATACGTAATATAATATATACATTAGTGTCGTTGTTGACTCGTGGCGTCGTCATCGTCGTCGTTGTCGTCACATACATACATATATATATAATAACTCATCGTCGTCGCCGTGATGATTAACGACATTGAATATTGCGATCAAGTGCACGTAATAATGGATGACGAGGATGAGACGTAATAGCCACAATATATATATATATATATATATATATACACAAACATACACATACACTATGGGTGTGTACAAAAATTCTAAAACAGCTATGAAAGTATTCCAAAGAAGCTTACAATGCTTTTGTGAGAGAACAATAAGAAATTCAATAATCGCCATCATTGTTGTCTTCACTCTTGCACAATACACTAGCATTACAAATAAAATCAAACCGTATTGTTGATAACAAAAGAGTTAATACTAATTATTATAATCGCAGTAATAATAGGACAGCATACAATTCGTCGCAGTAATAATGATAAAACACAATACCTACAACCCGCCAGCTTTCTATAACATCAGGAATAGTGGGNAATAATAATAATAATAATAATAATACGCATGCATATATCGATGCACATTTAAAACACGCACGCACACATACACAACAATTATACGAACGTTAATGAAAATAAACAGTGTTGCACTTCCGCGCGATAGCACAATTTTCACAATAACGAGTGTATGCGTATATGATATCGAACAATACACTACTACGCGTACATTGAGTATATATGTATATGAGTGTACATATTGCCGATACGAGAGTCGAGGTACGTAAAACAATATTAATAATAAAAATAAAAAAAAGGGCGCAAATGACGAAGGAGCGAGAGAGAAATGGAAAAAAAGTGACGGAATCAAAAGTAGTTTTAATTATGTGTTATTCCGCTGTTCTTGTCACAATTATTATAACAAAATCTCACTTGCAGCTCATTTCGTTATAGCTATAGGTAATAACAGGGGGATGTCAGACCGGTCAGGTTTAACGAGAAAAAAAAAAATGTTCATGTGCCAAAAAAGTTACTTTTAATGTTTTTAATCCTCGCTCGAGATAGCCATAGGTAGCTCGGTAAAAATTACCTAAAGATATACAAAAAAAAAAAAAAAAAAAAAAAANAGGGGGATGTCAGACCGGTCAGGTTTAACGAGAAAAAAAAAAATGTTCATGTGCCAAAAAAGTTACTTTTAATGTTTTTAATCCTCGCTCGAGATAGCCATAGGTAGCTCGGTAAAAATTACCTAAAGATATACAAAAAAAAAAAAAAAAAGAAAGAAATCCCTTTTAGGTTGGTATTAAAATCGCCACCGGAGCGAAATGAAACGATACTTTGCAGCGCTCAGGTACGTAGTGTATCGAGTCGCAGCCGTTGGAATTTTTGACAAAGGAAAGAAAAAAAAAACACGGTTCACGGAACGTCTATTCCAGTCGAGATCGGACGAAAGTGAGTGGGTATACACATATATAAGTACATCTACAAGCACAAGGTACAAAAGAGGAGGGACAGCCCCGAGATATCGGCGCATCGGATAAGAAGAGTTTGCAAGTTGTCCGATCGGCAGAAAAGTGGCCAGCCCGAGCTTTGCACAAGAGGGACGAAAGCTCCATTCGGCCTGGCAAGGAGAACAAGTGTGCCTCCGTTTCCCAAGAACACCCGAGCACGCAGAGTGGATCGAGGGATGATGTTACGATGGAGGAAAAGGTGAGTTGTTTAAGCTCCAGCAGCTACTTACACGTATACTCTTCTTCATGTATGTGAATGGGGGGGGGAGGGGGAGGAAAAAAGAATAAATAAAAAATATGACAGGCGAAAATAAAGGGGAGGACCGATTTGGCAGAGGGTAACTAAAAAGGGGGGGGGGAACGACATGGGGGTAGGGAAGAAGAACTGCTCAGTTGGCACGAACTCGAAGCTATACCCATCACGTGGCGACTTTTCAGCTGGAACGGTTCAGCAGTGGTTCAGTGCTACAAGTACAGCTTCTGTACCGCATGTGTGTGTGTGTGTGGAGAGGAGGCAACAGTAGCAGCAGTAGCAGAGTTTCTAGTCGATCGATAACGGTATAGCAGTAGCAGCCTTCCTGCTTCCATTTCCTCAACTTACACTTCTTCTCTCTTTTCGCTGTACAGCGCGACGCGCGACGCTAACGGTGGCACGCACTCCAGCAGAAAAGCTCGTCGCGGCGCCAACAAGACGAGTACAGCTGTACAGCTATACATACATATGTATACGTGCGTTATATCTTTTTTTATTTATTTTTTTTTTCTCACGCGGGCGGTGTGTATTTGTCGTATATATAATTATATACGCGTTGCACACGAGCTGTAGCGCTATACTGCAGAAGCAGCAGCAAAACTATCCCCCCGTGCTATCGCTGTCACGACTCAGCTTTCGCCGTTGCTGCTTCTGTTTCTTTTTCTCAATTTTTATATCTACGAGTACCCTCGCTCATTTTATGTTTTGCCACATGTCCAGCTAGCAACAGCAGCAGCTCCAAGTCTCTTGTTTCGTCTTCCATCTCACTTCCGTTTTGCCAAGTTTTTTTTTTTTGTTTTTTTTTTGTTTCTGTTTCGTTTTGTCCTCGCGTCCTTTTAGTCCCGTATGAGCTTGCGATTACTAACTTGACGCTTCTTCTTCGTTTGTGACATCATACGAATGTAGTCGTCACTCGCTCACGGTGGCTTCCGACAAATGAATACACTCACGTTGTGCCAAAGTATAATTACATCGTCTTTAGTCGTTTATTACAAAGTTTATGGTAAAATTAACAATATTACTGAGATCACATTATCCCTCTTTTGTTTTTTTTTTACAACTTGTGAACGCCTTGATACTAGTGATCGAGGAAAAATTACTCGCAACACGTATGTATACCTATTTAAAAATGTGTGATCAAACAATAATTACGGCACGATGATGCGGGGAAATAAATGAGACATTCAAAAATATTTTGAGGATTACGATGTACAAAAGTTGAAACCTTTTGATTAATTGTTGCGACAAAGTTCACAGCAAGATTTTATCATCACAATATACCGTATAAAAAATGTCTCGGATGTACTTTTTAACCACATTGCAATTGTCGTTAAATGTATATATAAATACAATAACACGATTTCTTGATCTCGAATACGTTCAGCACTTACTTAACATTGTAATCATTGTTGTCGAGAATAAAAGTACCTTCGTCGTCAGAAGTGAAGAATAAAACAATATAAGTATATAATTATTATCAAGTAATGATTGTCGGTTAAATTACTTGAAAGCCATCGAATGGAAAAATAAATCCAAACCAATCCATGCGTCTTCCCGTACGATAAGTATTTTCCATTTTTCGTACGTATAAACTCACTTGTACGAAGAAGGTCATTTATACTATATCTTTTCACGTCTGATTCAACTCGACATGTAAGTTGGAATACATTTATCTGATTTACCAGAAAAAAAATAACAACAATAATACGCAACAACGGAAACAAGTAGCTAATAAATTGTGCAAACTATCCGAACGAAATATTGTTCTTTTAATATCTCAAGAAAATAAATGTATAAAGTTTTATCAAAGTCGATCGATTAACCTGCAGAGCTTGTCGCGGTCAACTTAGCATCGCATTACGGGCTAACCTAACGTCAATTTGTCATTGTAATTGATATTGGTAAGATAAATTGAATCATTGTGGTTGTGGTTTTTTTTTTTTTTTTTTTCCTTACGAAACAAACAAAAAGTAAAATAACACCATATAAATTTTCGTAGTATTGTCTGGTGACGCATTCAAAAACGAGCCGGTCTTCTTGTCCTGTCTAGAAGTGAGACCATTTGCTATAAAGTTGAATGTTTGCTGCTCTCATGGTTAAAAGTTTGTTTATTTATTCACGGAAAGCAGACGCAAAAGCAATAAAGCACGGGAGTTTAAATATTCAACGAGTACCGAGAGATTCGTTGCAATTTTCAGTATCGAATGCCAAATGAGAAAATTCCTTTGAAGGCCCTGTCGACATCGATACGCACGGATTTTATACGCGTAAGCGAAATTTTTGGATTCCGAATGTATACACAAATGTGCAGCCTCCTGCCACAGCCATAGCAGTATTTGCACAGTTTTAGCTTTTATCAAGCGACAAATGACAAAGTGACCGTCCATTAAGAGATACGCGAGTAAATAGAACAAATTAACCCAAGACTTGTTCGTGAATAATAACTTAAAAAGAGCTTACAGAGATTTTTCGGAAAATCACCACGAGCTCGTCTCTCACAGTTGTAGCTCTTGAGAAAAGTAATAATATTTCCTACACGTAGTTATACATGTGCACATATAAGTATTGTAATAGAAACAACAATCAGAACAATGAGACTATACAAAACGAGAAATATATTATATATGATGGCATATGTTAATAACAATGACAAGGTAATTTCGCAGCTTGTTTTTAAGATCACCAATGAATACCTATGTGGCTGCTCGAATTAATGGCACAAGTATGTATTGTGCAGTACCTACTGCCAGTACAGGTACCTCCAGTACAAATGCTGTCGCATTTAATCAATACCCATCAATGTCCACGAGACTCCCTGCTGGGACTAAATGCCTCGTTAATGAAAATTGTCGTGTTGTATACTTGACTCGAGTCATCGGTACAACTATTCAATTGCATTTTTCACAAAATCATTACGTCGATTAATACTTTTTGATACTACTGCTACTGCTGCTACCAGACTACTTTAGTTACTCTAATGAAAAAAAAAAAAAAAAAAGATTTAATTAGTATAAATCATGAAAGGCAACTATAGGGTACCCTCGAATTTTTGTATATAATTTTTGGCAAACTTTTCGCCATTTCTCTTTGCCTCTTTAAACATTTTTTTTCTATTTCTCTTAAGCTCCATACTAGCGTCACGTTTTGCGTTTTATATAAATTTGTCATGAAAATTTAATCAACTCAGGTAATTGAAATAACGTATGTGAAATACGGAGTTGTCGTTAATACTCATGCATTATATCACAATTGTGAACACTAAAGTTAAGACAATCAGACTCTTGTATTGCTCTAAACAGCGCGTGAGTCATTCATTAAATTTTAATCGGCTTTTTATATTACTCATTTCATCTGTCGATCAAATAATATTTGTACCCACGTACGTATTTTAATGAAATAAAAGTAGATCGTCATTAGAATTTTCGAATAAATTTTTCATCCATTTGTAAAAGTGAAAAAAATGTACCAATTCAGTAACATTTTCGTTAGATGGAAGAATTTTGAAAAATTTGGGTTGAGGAGCAATTCACTGGAAAAACAAAGTAATTCATTAATAATTAAATTTGCAATATCCACTACTGTTTATTTTTCAGCAAACAACATTTTTTATAGCTAATTTTTCTACAGAAATCTGGCAAGGAGAACAAGTGTGCCTCCGTTTCCCAAGAACACCCGAGCACGCAGAGTGGATCGAGGGATGATGTTACGATGGAGGAAAAGGTGAGTTGTTTAAGCTCCAGCAGCTACTTACACGTATACTCTTCTTCATGTATGTGAATGGGGGGGGGAGGNAAAAAAATGTTCATGTGCCAAAAAAGTTACTTTTAATGTTTTTAATCCTCGCTCGAGATAGCCATAGGTAGCTCGGTAAAAATTACCTAAAGATAAAAAAAAAAAAAAAAAAAAAAAAAAAAAAAAAAACATACCTAAAAAGTATTACATTAATCGAAGAAAAATTTGTACTGGAGTAAGTAAAGTCAATGATATAAAATTATGTAGAGAACAAAGGAAAAATTAAAATAACGTAATAACAACCAAAATAGTGAAAATTAAGTAAAAATAGCCTTATCGTCTGTACTATTTCATTGCATTTTTAAATTGCGGAGTAAAAGTGTAAAATATTCGTATAAAAAGCAGGGTATAAGCAGTTGAATATTCATTGGTGCGTTATGTCTTCTGTTACGATAAAAAAAAATCTAGTGTTGCCAAATTTTCTAAATTATTATTATGATTACTATTATTATTATTGTTGATACTTTAGCCGATTATCCTACTGTCCATTGATTAGCTGATTCGTCATTGTGGAGTAAATTAGCAAAAAAATCTCTGGTGCGGCTAAATTTATTTTCCATGTAATATTGTCCTGATACCACGAAAAAATAAGTAATCAAATTGCCAAGAACGTAGCTGAAGACGCCTTAGTGAGACTTCAGTGTAGAAGTAACTGCCAAAAACTAACTGTGTGAGTGAGACAAGTGCATTTTCAACTCATGTTTGGGAGTTACTGAAGTACTCATCCTAGACGGCGCTAATTTTAATAAGTGACGTGTTTAATCGAGTCTTTGTAAGAAAATCGAGGTGTAATTTTCTTCATAAGAGCATTTCTAGGAAAATAAATTCTTAACAATAATAAAAATAATAACTGTAATAATGATAAAAATAATAGTAAGTTGTAACATCAATGGTGACAACAACAAAATTTGTCTGTTTGTAAGAAAGTTATCGCCAAACGAAGAAAGGAATCTCGAGAAAAAAAAGGTGCAGTTCTAGTCACTTGACATATACATGAGATGTGGAGCTTTTCGATACGTGATTCGTTAGTTTCGAAATGACGGTTTTAAAAAGCTGTATGGTAATGCGCTGATGATCAATTTCATGTGATAAAAAAAAAAAAAAAAAATGAAAAAATAAATTGAAATTATACATTTTCATGAAAAAAATAGGCTGACGACGATTCATGAATACTTAACACCACTGCATAGCCGTAATGTCGAATTTACATCTGTACTTGTATTATCATACACAAACATTCATACGTACCATACATGAATAAATTGTTATCATATATTCACCGGATTTTTAAAATACTTTTACTCTTTACTTCCGTGAAAACACTCGTGAATTGTAACGATCTTCCGTCTTTGAGAGGAGACAATGCCAAGTGATTTCGACATAGAGACAGCGACGAATTTCGCCGATAATCTACTTATGTGTGGAAAATAATAACACACATTACTGGTAATAATATTTATAATATAGTAATAAAATTCATAAAATATAAACAATGATAACCATGAAACCGTGCGACAGTGGAGATCAATTGTTGTTCATTGACATCGATCAAAAGAAATGTAATTAAGTGGAAAGAAGCCACAGGCCAAAGTGTTTTTTCACATATGGATGTATTATACGTCAAATAGATTATAAAACAGTGTACTCTCGACGGACGTGGATGTCAAATTTTTTTTCATCTGATGTTTCATAAAACCTCGATGAACAAGAATTTTGAAACTGCATATGCATACGGAGATGCAAAAATTTCGCTCGATACTCGCGCCGTCATCTCGTATACACACAAACACACTGATTCTTTGATGAATTGGAGTTAATTTTACAAAAAAAAAAAAATAAATAAAATAAGATAAAAAAAGATTTTCTACCGCAGTCGACGATTTTTACAGACTTTTGCCGATGTTTCGGGAGTTTTTATAAAATAAACCGTAATGAACGGACAATTGACCTGCATTACTAAAACAAATGTGTACGTATATGAACCCAGCCCGAGCGTCGAGCGACTGAATATTGGCATGTCGTTGAAGCGTTCGAAGTCCAGAGCGGAGACACGCGTAGGGATTATATTATACACGAGTCATTAAGTTGTTCGAAAAATGTAATTGGAAATGCACATAAATACCCACTCCCTAATATAAATATATATATATATACATACCTATAAATAAATTGTTATACATATGTAAATAGGGCGTAACGGAATGGAAAAAATGATGGAGAACACGAGTTAGGCATTGTATGAGATTCTTTATCGTATTATTCCTACACTATATGTTTGATGAGTCGAAACGCAAACGATTATCATTATATCGACGAATTGAAAATGATTATTGCGATTGTTGTGACATTATTATTGTCGTCAATAATAATAATAATAATAATAACAAGTAAGTGTGGGTGTTTTCATGCTGTAACGACGAAATTGTTGAAAATAAATAACAGAGACACTGGTATGAGAAAAGCCATAAAGCTAATAATATATCTGTAAAGATGAGGAGGAGAAAAAAAAATTACGGTAATAAAAAAAAAGGAAATACGAGAAAAAAAAGAACAACACTAACAACGAATAATAATTGAAAGAAATCACGCCTCTGTCGTATACTTGAAGCTCCATAATCTGATGGGAGTTGGTTTGTGTCTACAATTGAATCTACGAAAAATAATGAGATAGAAGGAGCTAAAATGTTGATCAAAGATTTTTTCGTGGTACACCTATACCAGAGTCTATAAATCATGTATTTTCAGGGTGGTCATTGTCTTCAACTTGGGTTCACCGATTGATTTTGCTAACAACTGAATAATACATTAAACGAGAGTTCACCAGTTGTATTCGAAGAAAAAAGTCTGATCGTTGTGCGACTCAAAAACGTGTGTTGCCGATCTCTCTATTTCACGATTTCTTGTAGATTCCGACTTATGTGAGAAGAGCGTATGATGTACTTGTGTGTGCGTGTGTGTGTAAATCAAGTGTGAATTTTTTTGGCTAGTAGCATAGCAAAGCTGCTACTTCTAGCCTTTCCGTGTCGCCAAAGACGATGTTGGCGTCATGCACTTTTTCTATTGCCGTTAGCCGGCGACACAAGTTAGACTCTTTTATTGTTATGATCATTATTATTATTATTATTATTAAAAAATATTATAACGATAGTCGTATGAATTTACATTTTCATAACTCATCCCCTTGTTCCCCGGGCTCCAGCATCTCGTGCGTAACGTATATAATCATTGACAATCGACAAGTCAACCCTCGGCCAATCAAACGTGTGTCCAAGACTTGTGTGTACTTACCGATCACTGCGGATGTATACTTATATATGTACCCGCCGCCGTGCCCTCTTGTATACTCTCTCCAACGACGTGATGTGTAACCGCACACGCGCGTCACCTCGAACGGGTGACGCCTTCCCCCACCCCTTTCCCCCCCAAGTAATGCGTAAGCTTGTATTCAGACCGGTGTGACGGCAAAGGGATGATATACATTACGCGATTGTTACATTTGTATGAATTTTTAACGGCTAACACTATAAAGGATAATGTTTGTATATGGTATTTTAGAGAGATAAAAAATAAATAAATAACAATTACGATAAAATATATATATAAATACAAGTAATGAAGAACGAGCGTAAAAGCGAGAGAAAGATACTTATAGAGATTGTTATGCATATACAGGAGCACGATGAGTCTTTTTGACACGGGCGACTAGTACGGTTCCCACGTTCCTCCACCTGACGAATTTTTCCTTTTAACGTTGTTAGCAAATACATATAGTATATACCATTTGTTTGTCCATCGCCACGTATTTTTCTTAACTATTATTATTATTATTATTATCATTACCAAAGAAGTTAATATTATTGAATTCGAAGAAGCTGTTTGAGANAAAAAAAAAAAAAAAAAAAAAAAAAAAAAAAAAAAAAAAAAAAAAGAAAGAAAGAAAACTTGTTACATTTGTATGATTACATTTTTTATTGGAATCGTCGACTTTTCCTCGATTGTATTGAGAAAAAAAAACGAAACGAAACGAAATAACAAATCAAGCGTTCTTCTAGCGCAAAACGGGAAAAAGTGTAAAAAAAAAAAAAAGCAAAAAACTGCGACGAATAGAATGAAACGCTATGTATAAATGAAAAAATAAATATAAACTAAATAAAGATAAAAATGAAAGAAAGGAAAAAAAAACAAAAAATGAAAAAAAAAAAAAATGAAAAAAAAAGCAAAAAACTAAAATACTCTAAAATATTATGTATGGATAAACCTAAAAGTAAAACTTATTTGTAAAGTAAACATCAGCAACATTCATTCAACTATCTACGTATGTAAAACAATGAAATAAACGAGGGGTTAAAATTATTGTTTGAAAAATAATAATAATAATTCCAGCGACTATTCATTTCGCTCCCTCGCCCTTTAGCCAACTACAAGGCACACACCGAGGAGATATCACCCTCATTGGGCGCACGAGGGCGGAGGGAAGTCACATTAACATTGGCCTGGGCGGACTCGACAATCACAGGTACTGAGCTACTTCATGATGAACCGCGCCAGCCTGGCCGTCAGCATCGCGTCTCCGATCCGGCCTCCTAGCGACGAACTTTCCACATTTCCGCTGTACCTGCCGAGAGCCATGTCGACGAGCGAGAAACCGCACTCGGGGAACGCCGTCGCGCAATCGCGCGTCTCTCCGTAAGCCCGGGCGTAAGCGTGATGGTCCTCCGGCTCGAAGGAGAACAACTCGTCCACCGGCAGTCTACGGAAATTCAATGCTCTGAAAAAATCCCATCGCCCCAACCCCGTGTGCACTACTTGCATCATGTACTCACGCGAATACCACCCTTATCATTTCTTCGACCAGAGTCTTGCCGCGCGGCATGAGGCGCCGAGAGGCCTCGCACAGCGCTCGCAGGACGCACCGTCTCCCGTCGAACCCCATCCTGAATGCACACCCCGTTTACACCTACTGCGATTTGGTATCGGTAAACGTATATTATATATGTATACTCACGCGTCTACAACGACCTCCAGCTTATTGTAGAGGTTTCTCCGGTAGCGCCTCTGCAGGTAGTAGTGATGCTCATCGGCATCCCCGTGATAAGCCGTTTTCCCAACCCCGTCCAGCTTGGATAAAGACGACCCGTAGTAGTTGGGTTGCCGGTTCCCGTGGTGATGGTCGTTTTCGCCGCCACCGGCCGGCGCGTGGTACTTGAGCTTCGTCCGGACGCGGTCGCGTCTCAGCTGGAGGAACGGGTCGAGCTCCGGTTTGCTCTCGTTGGGGAGGTCGTAGGAGATCCCCCAGTTGACGCCCTCCGTGAATATGTTGTCGGGGGTGAGGGTGTGGACGGTCAGGCACAGGGCGATCTGCGCGACTCGCGTTTTTTATTCGACGACGGGCATGCGGATTTCACGGGAGTTCGAGCGAGCGGTGCTTTGTTTGTTTACTTACGGAAAAACTCGATCCCTCGGGAAACACCACGTACCGCTTGCGTCTCGCTGGTGAGGAGGGTGGCCCTTCCGGGCTGGAATCCACCGACGAGACGATGAGCGAGCACAGCAGGACAAGAAGGACACTCGAGTGCATTTTTTTGTCGTGGCTGATTGCACTTTTTTTTCCTCCTTCAAAAAATCGTTTGCCGAACGAGCAAACGTTCTCTATGGACCCTCCGTTGGACGGACAATACGAGATTCGGGATGAAAGGCGACTCTGGCCTCTCTCTCTCTCTCTCTCCACCTCGTGTATTCGAGCTCGTCGAGGTGATAACGAGAGAAGAGACGGGGACGACGAACTCGGCGATTTGCCGGCTCGTGTTTAACCAGCTCGTTATCAGCGTTAGCGCGGGCACTGCGAACGTTACGCAACAACGGGACGACGCGTCGAAATTGCAATTCTCGCATACAGTAATTCTCGCTTTATTTAAAATTTTCCAAAGGACTTAAAAATACAAGCGACACAAGAGAGAACATTTGGTACATTACAACAACAAAAGAGACAGACAAAAAAATCATTCCTCGTCCAGGCCGAGCAACAGGTGCAAGATGGAGAACCGGCAATCGCGATACCTGGAGGCGCAGTCGTCGGCGCGCGCGGCAGCGTCGTAGACGTCGTGCTCGAGCCCAGCCAAGGGATAGCTGAAACCACAAGGCCGATTCGATTAAAAAACGGGGCTCCTACACACCCATTCACGTAATTGTATCGCGCACCTTACCTGAAGACGACTCTGATCAGATCTTCGACGAGGGAGACTCCCGGAGGATTGAGGACCGACTGGGCTTCGCAGATGGCGCGCAGTACGCACTGCTTACCCGGTACACCCTGGCTGGGGACGTGCACTTGTGTAAATGCTTGTAAAAAAAACTCTCAGCAAGCAAAGAAAGATAATGTCCGATTATGTATACCTGTCGAGGGCCAGGGCAAAGTTGGAGTAGAGCTCCCGCCGGTGGCGCCTGTGCCAGCCCGTAGGAGGAGGTCTCCGCATGGCATCGGGGCCCTTGGGGATCGGCCAGATCATGTCGAACTCGAGGTCGAGGTTCCAGTTGGCCGGCTCCTTCAGCTGGATGGCCTTGACGATCGACGTCGTCAGCTGCACACGCACACACGATTCATTAGCATCAACGTACCAATAGTCTACACGTAATGATAAGAACTTACGACAAAATTGGTGCCCTTGGGAAAGGTCAGGGATCTCTTTTTCCTGGCAGAGCTGCAGCCCGCGGGCTCGTCCCGGAATCGGTTCGTCGCGTTGCTCTCGGCGTGTCCCTCTCGGATGAGCCAGTCGAGGACCACGAGGACGAGGGACAAAAGCGCCGGCCAGCGCATGGCGCGACTGTGTATGGTGTACTCTAGTAGCTTCGACGCTCTTTGGCACCGTCGAGCGCTCTTTCGGGAGGACGGCGAGACCACCCCGGCCCGACTCGCTAATGAAAAAAGTAACAGCCTGGCTTCGCCGAATGATTCCTTTTTTTTTTTTTTTTTTTTTCATTTCACCGAGTCAAGGAGCGCAAGGAGGAAAAATAAAACGCACCGACGCGAGGCATAAAGTATTAGTTGAAATTTCATTTATTTGCTCTAAAATAACATGTGCGCACAGGGACTGGAGCGCGGCTCGCGGCAGAGGTCCGGCTTGGTGTACGCGGCGGCATACTCCACGTCGTCCGGCGAGCCAAACTCCTCGTCCAAAGGATAGCTAAAACAATAATAATAATAATGATAATGTAGATGGTGCATGGAGGTCAATGGCGCTGGACTCACGTGAATATCGAGTGGAGTATCTCGTCGAGAAAGGGAAGCTTGGCGGCGGTCGCGCGGCGGCTCCTCTCACCAGCCCGGCAGAGCGCCCACAGAACGCAGTCCCGGCCAAATTTCCGTTCCCCCTGCCTGCAAGGCAATTTTCAAAAAGATGAGGGGCATCATCGGTCGGGTATAGGATTATTTTTATGTGGCAACGAATCGAGTCTCACGTGTCGAGCATCCGTTCGATCTCGCGGTAGATGTCCCTCCTGGTCCTGCGGCCGTGGTACGGCGCGTCCGAGTACGTGGTCCTCCTGTAGGGGAGCTCGTACGCCACGCCTGCCGTCACCCCGAAGGTGAACAAGCCGTCCGATCTCGCGTAAGAAGCCACCGTCAGGCAGTACACCAACTGCCCGGAGACACATACACGAGGGTGACATACATAATATATACAGCACGGGATGCAAGGTCATGCGTATAGGCTTTATCGTAGGGGGCGGGGGAAAAAAAAAAAACTAGCTGACCTGAACGTTGCTGCCCTGGGGGAAGACGAGGTACTTTGCGTCGTCGTTGTCGATGCCTCTCGAGCTTACGGGTGAAACAGGATCGGTGGTTCTGTTGGCTGCAGTGCCGATGTTTAGGCAAGCAATAATCAGTAGAGCAGCGAGCTGTTGCGACTTTCGCTCCATGGTCGTGTACTGTATCGGTACGGTCACTCGATCTCTGTGTGTATACCTACTTACGACAATAATGATGGAGCGACCGAGGCTAGCTGCCCCCTATACGGTCTGACCAGCACCGCTACTTAACTGCAGTAAGTAACCACTTGACGCTTACTTTTGTCCGAATGCCTCTTGCCGCTAAACGCTATACAGTAAAAAGGGACGCCTATACCTATTCATGGGGACGAGCACTAATTTACAATGTTCCGATGTATACGATCCAATTTGCCTTTATTCGCCAACGCGTTAATAACCACATGAGTTTATGATGGTTCTACAATGATTCCATGATTTAGTGATGATAAAAAAAAAAAAAAAAATACAAATGTTTCTTTTACGGTATTTTTGTGTGCATCGAAACAATAATTATTACATGATACCGATTTAGTTGGCAATCGACACGTATGTACAGCGGATACGTCGATGCCATTAGAAATTCAAGTCGTAAATGGAGTATTTGCAGGTTGGATAGAGTTCCGTGCAGTTTCCATACGAGCCGTGAGCGTGGTCGTACTGCCGGTGTTCCTCGCTCTCGAAGCGCGTGCCGTCCTCTCGTATCCTGAGACATCAAAATCATTTAATACGCATGACTGATTGCACCTCGGCCGGTGTAATTGAATAGGCTCACGTGAAAATGGCGTGAAGCAGCTCGTGAAGAAAATCAGCCCTGCCGATCGAGGACGGGCTCCTCTGGCCGGCCTCGCAGAGAGCTTTCATCACGCAGGAGCGGCCGTCGAGGCCTAATCTGCCGAGCACCACCCGCGCAATGGTATAAAAAAAAAAAAAAAACAGCAAGTGTCAGATAAAAAGAGGGACGGAGAGAGAGAGAGAGAGAGAGTCGAAGTTGAGCTAAGGAGAGACTCACGACTGGAGGAAAGCCTCGATCTTCGGGTAGACGACGCTCCTGCTGCGCCTGTGGAGCTCGAGCGAGTCGACTTTCGCGGGCAGCTCCCAGGCGAGCGCGGCCGTCATACCCACCACCAGTTGCCCGGCCGGGCGGCCCTCGGAGCCGATCGTCAAGCAAAATACCACCTACAAGCACACACGTGGCACCCGTCAATTACCACATTCGTTACAAATATCGAGGTTAATGATTGATGATTTACCTGGACGTTGCTGCCCTGGGGAAAGATGAGGTACCTCTTCCTTCTGGTGGTAAGGGCTGCTCCCTCGTGGCTCGTGGCTTGGCAGGTGGGGCCCAAGAGGAAGTGGGAAAGAAGAGCGCAAACCAGGAGACCGATGACGACGTGCATGCTCCTCGGGACGAGTGACCATCTCGAAAGTGAGGAAAGACGATAGACGCTAGACGGGGGGGTATACGTATACGCAGTGAGGCAAAGAGGAGGAAAGGCCGTGGCTGTAATGTACTCGGTCCGGTGGTCGGTGTTTTATATGGAAAAGGTGCCCCTAACGGCTCTGCGCATTTTTTTACGGGCCCGTACGCGCGAGAGTCCCTCTTGCTGTATAACTCGCTCGGCAAACACACTCTCGGCTATAACATCGAGCGCGGGCGAGACAACTTTTTTTTCGACCTCTTTGTTTTTTTTTTCTCTCTCTCTCTCTCTCGTCTTTTTTTTTTATGATTTATTAATGCGAATTTTGTTAGGCTGATGCCACTGTATTAGCTCAGTCATTTTGTTCTTTTTTTTATAATATATACACTATGCCTCGGCGTTGTAGGACCTTGAGTCCATGGTTGACTAAATAAATTCAACTCAACTCTCGTCGCGCTTTACACTTCTCACTCTGGCGTTCGTTACCGCATGGTATGTACCCATTGTCATTATTTGTCGAGCAAATTCGCATGTACTTTTTACCTCTGGACCATCTCCTGTTTCTATACGTCTCCCTCTCCGTGTTTGGCTTGCGACAACTTTTCTTTTTCTACTTTATTTCTGTCTCTATATGGCCGAACCAGTGATTCATTTAGGGTGGAAAAAACTAGCAATTTGTACATGTGCGCTTGATAGGGTAATCGGGAGCGGTTGTCAAATGATACAGTACTCCTGAAGATTTGAAATTTAATTATCGTTTATTTCAATTTCCCAGGTATGGATACAACCGGTTCGAACGGAGTCGTCCAGCGATCAGCTTTTCGCAAAGAAATTCAATCCAACGAGGTGAAGCGGGCAGGCGTGGCTGTAGTTTTTGCACAGCGAAGGGTCCAGAGGGGCCGAACCGTTTTTACCATAAGAACTGGAACCAGATACAAAGGACAGCACAATAACGATATTTTCAACGCAAGAGAAACAAAAAAGAAAACGCTCACCTGGCCAGCAAGTCCAGCATTTTCTTGAACACCCCATCGCTCTCCCCGAGAGAGATAGTAGCCTGGCACAAACTCTTCAAAAGGCACGTGCTTCCGTTGAACTCGTAACTGTGCGAAAAATCAATTCAACAAATACATAATTGCTTATAGTTTGCGATATTTTTATGTCGTTCGGTGATACTGATTTTATGCTATTTTTCTTGCAAAAAATGTAAAATTCTGTTGAATGCCCTATCCATATTGAATTCACCTAATTCTTTGATACACTTCATTCATTCTTCTATTGATATTTATATTATACGCAGAATCGAACGCCGTACGTTTGACAGGCGTATGATACGAAAAATACTGAGCGTTTAACGAGTTCTTTGGCTTCTTAGGTAGTGGATTGTCGTAAGCGCAAGTAACTTTGAATTTGTAAAAGTTTGTGTGCATTTTGCACAAGTCAGGTATAGCATATTACATTGTATTTTCTCTGATATTTACAATAAGTGGTACGTTACGCGTTTAAATACCGAACACAAATCCAGCAATACATTATCGAGGCATATTTAAGTCTCTATTATCATTTGCTTACACGAAGTAAAAAATTCCAAGAAACATGTGTTATTATAAATATGTTGTAGCAATTGAATATTACCCATTGTGTAAAATACCAGGCGCGTCTCGAGCGGCATCGCCGATAGACACCGACCGTCGTTTCCGATACCTAGCCCCCGTCGGGAGTTCCCATGCGACTTTGAATCCACTTGCCTGCGTGAAAACCGTGGTGTGTGGTAGAGTGCTCACTTTGTAGTTGATTCGATACTGCATTGATTTCGTTGACACAAAGCTCGGGATTATCCTCGTCACGTGCCATTGTTTTATTTGTAATGATTATAACGTTTGAAATACACTTACGAAAAAAGTGCTACCCTTGCGAAAGGCAACGTATCTCTTGCGCCTGGTACCCGCCGACGCGCCCCGCCACGTTGCCTCAAATAGGAGGAAACCCAGCAGGAATAGGAGGACGAGGCGGCCACCAGCAGGAACCCTTGGGAGCATCCTTCGAAATTCGAGCTTCGATGCGAAATGCCGCCCGTTCCTGCTCCGCCAAATATCAGCCGTATATGTATAAGCCAACCAGTCGAGGCTTGTTGTCATCCCCCATTAGTATCGGATTAACGCCTCACATAATATATACACGACTGGCCCGAGGTCTCATTTTATTTCGGGACAAGTATAGATATAACGAATCCTCTCAGCGATTCTCGTCGCTCTTTCTCTTCATTCTTTTTCTTTCTCGTCTCGCCAATTTCATCTGACTCTCTTTCTCGATTTCCCTTCAATTTTTCAGCTCCGTGTAATTTTTGTACAGCCGTGCAACGTTTTCCATTGTTTGAACCACAGGAGGATGAGTCAAGGCGGATACAAAACAACACTCGATTCATTGTGACACAGTTATTTTTAATGGTCAATCAAACGATACAGTGATTTGGTGCAAGGGGCAAATGAAAATCGGCAAGTCAGTTGTTATCGGTGCCCTCGAAGACCCGAGTTATGTGATCCAGAAGGCCGAATCCAGCTGGGCAAGAGGCGTAGGTTGCGGAGCAGTCGCCGCCGGACCTGCCCACCCCCGCTGCCTCCGCGTACTCTCCATCGACGCCCGAATTGGCCCCGTAGTCGGGACTGCGCGTGTGATGGACAGAAAAAAAACCGTTGATTTAATGTAAAATAATAGAAAAAGTCAATGATTGTCAACTCACGTGAGCAGCACGTGGAGGATCTCGCCCACGAGGCTTTCGTCCTGGAAGGGCGACTCGGCGTACTCGCACATGCTCCGCTTGAGGCAGTCCCTGCCTGGACCCCCTTGTCTGACGATCATCAACACATTTTATGTATACTATGGTCCCAACGGTGGACTGCCGTTAAACAACAAATGTAAAAGGCACCGCCTAAACTCTATACGCATACCTGCGCACCTCTTCCTCGAGGAGCCGATAAAAGACGGACCGCTCCGCCAAGAGCGAGGTTTCGTCGCTCCGTCTGCGTCGACGCTGCGGCTTCTTTTGGGCAAAGTAGTCGCTGAAGAAAGTCGCGTTTTGGGGCAGCGGAAACTGAAACTGGAAGCCCTGGGAGTAGACAAAGATCCGGCCGGGCATGCTGATCGGCATCGAGACGCCCAGTACAAGCTGTGCGTGATGTGTATTTTTTTTTTTATGTCATTTTTTTTTTTTTTTTTTTGTCCTCACAATGTACCAACCTTGAACGTTCCTCCGAAGGGGTAAACCAGTGGTGGAGATGGAAGATCCCTTTTGCTCTCGAGTTGGGCGCGAGACTCGCTTAGAGTGCCGGTAGCTGGTGAATCGAGCAGGAGGGCGATCGACGCAAGTAGGAGCCAGAGCATCTTTCGTGTTTAAAATGAGGAAAAAACAAAAAAAAAAAACAAAAAAAAAACTAAGAACTTTCGTTCTATACGGATACTTTTTTTTGTGATCGAGCTGATTAGACAATTTTTTGAGCTCGGGAATACAGTACTCGAGTAGCCGCACTTGCTCGGTGGTCGCTGGTAATTTGAAAAAAGAAAAAACTCCGTCTTCCCGTTCGCCAGCTCCGCTGGGTATTCCAGTGATCGGCGCTAATCCCAAAATAAATATTCGCGCGCCGTTCGGTGTTTTCGAAATTTCGTGCACGTGCGCGCGTGCATTCACCTGCCCCCCCGCTGAACGGTCATTCTCGGCATTTTTTTTTAGATTTTTCCTTTGGCCATACTTAATAATACAACGATGACAATAATTAGAAAATCACAGTATTTTCCGTACATAAGACATTTCCAAGTTATCCAATCAATCAGGGAATCGATTGAATGAAAAAAGCCTTACTTGTGAAGTTAAATAAGATTTATTCGTCCAACAAAAAAATTAGCACTCCTTAAAAAAAAAAGGCAAAATATATTCTTTATAAAACATACTTAATCTCGGGAGTAAAAAAATAATATACAAAACTCGCAACGTGAGAGCTCAATCTTAAGTACAAAATGAAACATTCGGCGAACGATGGTAAAAATGGGCGACGTGTATAGTTCAGCCGAAAGCCGCAAGCTCGGTAATGTAGTCCAGGGGCGAGCTGACGCAATCTCTGTAGGCCGTAGAGCAGGTGCCCCCTTGGCTGCCCAGCCACTCGGCCTCCTCGTACAGCCTCGCCTCGTCGGTCCAGCCATGACCATTGCTCCCGTCCTCGGATGGCCTGCGAACATACACCGCGATTTGTTACGATTACGCTCGAAAGTTCGGTTCGTCGCGTGACTCACGTCAGAAGCAGATGGATGATCTCCTCGACGATGTCGGTGCCGGTTCGATCGATCGGCGTGTCGGCCAGCTCGCAGATCGTCCTCAGCAGGCACGACCTACCCTCCCTCCAGCCATACCTGTCCCAGAAAATTTTATCAACACCAAAATAGCACTCGGGGGTTATTTGGTACACCGTAAGTATATACCTCTCCAAGAGTCCCTCGATCGAGGCGTAAACGTGTGCCAAGCTCAGTTGCGTCGGATCGTCGGCGCGCGCGTGTATGACCATGGGCTCGAGTTGGCTCAGGTTCATCGGTAGAGCGTAGTTGAACTGAAACCCGACCGAAAAGACGATGCCACCCTTCTTGCTCATGACGATCGGCACCGAGACCCCTATGGTGAACTAACGATCGCAACGTAAAGACTTCAGATTTGCATGTATATGTATCAACCGCGAGTACTTATATATATTATTACATCGATGTTTGAGTGCAGAGAAAAATTGGAAATACCCAAAGTGGGGGAGTGCCGGAGGGTAGAGAAAAGAAGGATAATAAATGGGGCAAAGCTGGATCGCTGCGGGGGTTGCATTGGTATATACTTACCCCCTTATACGTATAGATGTTACGGTGATAATTAACAATAGGTCGGTTTACCTGAAAGACACTCGTTGGTTGCGGGAACAAGAGGACCGACTCGTTGGCAAAGGCTAGCCTCGGGCTGGCGAGGATCGGCGGCGACGGTAGCAACACAACGACCACGACAACGACGCAGAGACAGCGCAGCATCGCTCGGCAGCCAACCGACTACCTTACGCCGTGCGCCACTGCCCTGTACTTGCTCGTTATTCTTTTTTTTTTTTTTTTTTTTTTCTCTTTTTTTTATTTCTTTCATCTCTTCTCGCCGCCTCCCACTGCACTGCTCTCCGCTCAAAGCCAAATATTGGCTAGCCGGTCAATGGCCCTACCTGTTAATGCGTGCGAGTTTACACTATATGCGTGCTGTTTGCTACATCTGATGTCGCGCTGACTCGCTTGTTGCGTACTAATAAGTATACCTATACAACGCCAAAGTGTTATTGCCGTTTTCAATCTTTTACCCAACGATCGGTTTAATTCTTCAAACGAGTGGCTTCTCGATTACCGGACACGGGGGGTGAGAAGTGGAAACTGGAGGAGGAAATAATGTAAAAAAGGCCGGAGGTAAGCAGCGCGAGGATGATAATCGAGCAAATATGATCATCCGTATTCCTCGGTGTGAGTCTCGATCTTCTCCCTCGCTTCTATGCGTGTATATATATATATGCGGCAAACCTCGGCATCGAGACACGCAATAGGTATATGGGAGTCGCGCCGGGGAAAGGGAGGGAAGTGGAGAAATTTTCTCTCATTTCCTTTGAAATTTCCGGGCGCGGACCGACAGCCGGAAGCCAATCGGCCGGTCCGTGATTCGCCATCGATCTCCTCCTTACGACCCACCGCCGCCGTCTACCTACACACCGGTTTATTTAACCTCGTCGCCGATCGCTGTTTCCTTGAATTATCCCTGCCTCTGCAGTTTTTTACCCATCTCACCATGTTCGTTTTATTATTTTTCCGGAATAATCACTTTTAACTCAGTGGGCTGTTGTATTAAATGAAAAAAAAAAAAAAAAAAACAACAACAACTTGTTTCGATTTTTTTTTTTACCCCCGCAGTTCATTCGTGCGCATTGCAATGTGCTCCGGAGGAGAGAGAGGTTCAATCAACTCCACCTTCGTTATCACGATATGGCACTCGGAGCGAGAGCCATACGTGAAATAATACACGCTCTATTGACATCGTGGTCATATCCAGTGGAACTCATTACACGCACCTATACTTAACGCCCCCGACGTGGTCGTACTTTAATCGTAAGCGTGTACGAATGATTCGAGTGGCTCTCTGGTACACCCAACGCCTCGATCGCTAACGAAGCGCATGTATACCTACTTACCGGTCATAGGAGGCAGAGCCAAAAAGTCAAGTGATCGGCTCCTCTCGTACTCCTCCATACTTTTGCTTGAAGTGACGACAGCAAAGTACAATCTACGATACCTATCGGCTTTATTACCTATACTCTATACATATTATATACCGATAAAATAATCACAAATAACAAAAAGTTTGTACATGTATAGGTATACACATTTTATTATACAATCAAATGAAATGAAGAGCCGATCGCACACGATACACAGTGGCGAAGAGATGTTACAAGTGGTGTAAAAAAAAAATTAACGTCAGAGCGTCTGCTCGGGCGCGGTGAAGGCGTCGAGGAGGCTAACCGGGCAGTCGCGCTGGAAATTGTCCCGGCAGACGTCCGGCGATCCCCGGGCGCCCATCCGCTCGGCAACCTCGTACTCCCGGTCCTGCTGCTCCTCGTACGGCTCCGGCTCGCTACTCGAGGGCCTGCAATGGCCGATGCCTACATTAAAAGTACAGTAGTATAACGTGGGAACTGGAGGTGGTGGACACATTTACGAGAAAAAGAGCTGCAGGAGCTGCTGGAGGAGTCCGTGGGCGGGCTCGAAGGGCCCGGCGGCAGCCTCGCAGATGGCCCGCAACACGCAAGATCGGCCCCCGAGGTTGTACAGCTCGGCCAGGTGGCCCAGGTGCCGGTAGAGGCTCCAGCGGCTCGCCGGCTTGGAGTCTCGCTGGTGGTCCAGCTGGCTCGCGTTGGTCGGCAGGTTGTAGATCGCCTTTGCGAACGAGCCCAGGATCACGCTCTCGCGCTCCAACTGCAGCGGCGTGCCCAGGCCGAAGATCAACTGCGGCACGTGCATTGGAGTTATTTGCCGTATAGGTATACAAGGGGTAGGTATATAAGTTGTGTGTCGTGCAATCTTGGAGTATAGGTACTACTTAATTGTTTCCAAAAATCAATATTAAAATGGTATAAGCTCGAGTTGTGCGTATATATAATATTCATGTACATTGTACCTATACAAGAGTTAGCGTATATTATGATATGATTTTTTTTTTAAAAATAATTTGTGTATATTTTGCCAAAAGTGTCATACGTACGAGAAGTTGCGCGGGATTGGCGGCATTGGGGAATAGGAGAGACCGCTTTTGGGGACCAGAAAATTCCCTCGAAGCCACAGCGGAGTTGCCAAGGATAACGAGTCCTAAGAGCATCTTGATACTTCGAGTCATGGTGTCAAACTAACTGTTGTTCCATCACCTGTGGACGGACTCGCAAGCCGAGTTTGACCGGTTTCTTATTTTCTCTTCGGATTTTTGTTTTTGCTGCCGATTAGCACGCGCGGTCGATTATTTTTTGCGAATGAAAATATAAGTTCAGTGTAGACGTAGGCGCGCGTGTGCAATCGTCCTTGATTACTTGATCGGTTAACGATTACCGATTGCACATACAACAAAAAGATAAATAATTGATATGACACGGATGGAGTGCTTTAGTGTTCATTTTGTAACTTCATAAGGACACTACAAGTTAGTTTGTAAAATTGAAGAAAAAAAAAAAAAAATTAACAATACTACGTGTATTGCACATATATATCTGCTTCCACATTCTTTAAAGCTTGTATCAAGCAAACACTTAAGAAGACACTTTTTTTTTATTGGCCCCAGCAGCAGATGCATATTTATACTAGAGCTACAAAACGAAAGATTTTACATTGTTGTCGAACTGAGTTTGAAATGAAACCGTCTATGAATAAGCTACAGCTTACACATGTATCATGTGGCGGGATGAATTATGAGGGGACTGATAAGACAAAGAAAAAAAAGGCACAGGTCAAGTAGGTCACACATGTGCGTCGGGTAAGCATTGTATTTCATACAGTTATATTATTCGTCTCTTGAATAAATCATGATCCAGCATCTTCATCAATGAATCACGCTGAGATGCTCCAAAACACTCGTGCCGCAGTCCCCGAACGCGTGAGCGCAAGCGTCTGCTCTCCCTTGTCCCTCCACCCTCTGCCCACGACCAATCAATTCAGCCACCAGGTACTCCTGGTCCGTCGCCTCGACAAAGCTCTCTTCCGTACTGGATGGCCTGCTCCGAACGATCGATCGTTAAAAAAAGTAAAACGAAAATGATGAGGAAAAAAAAAAACGACTTGCGTCAGGAACACGTGAAGCAGCTGAGCAAAGAGGCCACTGGTGTTCAGGGGCGTCGAGGCTGCCTCGCAGATGGCCCTCAGGAGGCAGGCCTTCCCCTCGCCTCGAAACGCCGACTCGAGCAGCTTGTAAACTTCGTACCTGCTCGCGAGACTCCCGTCTGCACACCCTTTTGAAATACCCCTCACGCGTTTGACATAAAATGAAATGTATAAATATATTCTCCGAGTTACTCACCTTCCGTCGATCTCTGCTGGCGATCGTACGAGTTCTGGTCCGCAAAGTAATAGGACGCGTTGTAGGGCAGGTTGTAGTTGCTCTTCATCACGTAGCCGATTATCGTGCTCGCGGCGCCCTCCATCGGCAGACCGAGACCGAGAATCAGCTGGATGGTGGTTTTTTTTTTATTGCCAACCACGCAATAAATAATATACATGTACCTTTGCAAAGGAAAAAACCAATCAAACCTGAACTTTGGTGGGTGCACCGTCAGCCGGGGGTGGGTAAACCAGGTACTTTGGAGTTTCGGCCCCACCGCGCGCAACTGGTGCGAGCAGACTCAGCATCAGCCCGACGATCAGTCGCTGCATGGAGGTCGTTAGAGGGAACAAACTAATGTGCCACCTTTCGCGCTCCCTTACTGGCTATTATACTCGGCTATTACCAGAGAGCACGAGCTACTCATTAGGACTCATCCGCTGAGTCGGGATTATTAGCGGTTTTCTCGAGCGTTGCGTACCTCTAAAAGCTTTTTTCCTCACGTAAAATCACGATCAAGCGTTGCGCTGAACTTTGACTTTTTACATCCGTAATTCGTGGGTATAAAAAGAAAAAAAAAAGATGTTGTACTTGTAACGAGGAATCGCTCACGGAAGAGGCGAGCGTCTTCGTAGAATTTTCGGCTGTTACTTAACACCTTTTTCGCGCGGCGATCGAACCCGACGACGTTACTTTTTCAGGACAGCCCGCGTCCACATTTTTCTGCTCATTTGCTCCGGGATCAACGGAGAGTCATGTTTTCGTCGTTTCTGAGCCTCGGATCGGTACTGGGACTGGTTGGAGGAGTCATGGTTGTGGCAACAACGTCGGAGGCAACGCGCATCCACCATCGGCCCGGACGCTCGCTGACATTCCCAGAAAGCAGCAACATAGGCGTGAGAGATACCTCATTTTTATGAATAATCTACAGAGTACAGCTTATCAACGGTTATATTTCTTCCCCGCATGTCGTTAGTTTTACTTGGCCCTCGCGGTGCCCCTCGACGACCCGTACAACTCGATCTCGCTCTCGTACTTTTTCGAGGCCAACCACAACTTGCCCACCAACTTTAGCCAGACCCTTGGGCAGGGTAACAATAATTTCACGCGAGGCCGCCGCGAGAGAAGAATCGACCGATCGGTCGTCTACGCACTTCTGGCCAACAAATTTGAAAGGTAGGTTTGCACTTGCTTGGCTCTTTCGTCTGTTCGTAATTCACGATATTTCACGAAAGCGCCGGTTTCCCGGGCCACGAGTGTCTTCTGCGGTCGATCTGCGAAGCTTCCGAGTACCCCCTCGAGCACAACGGGGTACTGGGTGACATCTTCCGCGTCGTTTTCACGTGAGCACAGGATCGTTTATCTGCAGAAAAAGTTGTTGGGAAGAAAAAAAAAAGTTCTTTTAATTATTTTGTCTCGCCTAGGCCGTCGAGCTCGAGGGCAGAGGATGATCTTCCGGAGGGCGTTGCGGAGGCCGAGTCGAGGGGACGCAATGGCACCTGCACCGATTATCACTCCTCCTGTGGATTCGGCCTTTTCGACTTGATCGGCGTTTTTTCGTGAAAAAAGCGTTGTACCCGTGTGGTTTTGCATCGAATAGATATATGAAACAAATACAACATTCGAGCCTGACTCTAACTCATTTGGCCCCCACTTGATCCCATTGAACCTCTTCTCCTTTGCTTTTCCATCGATTCCATGACAATGTGGGAAAAATCGGTTAGACCATTCGAGGCAAACGAGAGAAACGCTTTCGTGGAATTCGCGGATTAGCGCCTCCGGGCGACCGGACTGCAGCGGCGGTCGATCGCTCGGCGCGTGTCACTGCACCGCGAAAAATGCCGAGACTGGGTTGTCCGTGGGGCCTCATTGTCGTCACGGCTGCCTGCAGTTGTCTCGCCGTACGTCGCCTCGCGCCGGCCTCAAAAATGGCGCGCATCCTCCACCGGCCCATCCGATCGCTCTCATACTTGGAAAACAGCAACATGGGCGTGAGTCCCTTGAATCGCCCCGTACATGTTTTGGTACCTATATAATTATACATACCATACGTTCGTCTCGTTGGCAGATCTTTTTCGCCCTCTCCGCGCCTCTCGGCGAGCCGTACCATTCGATCGCGCTGTCTTACTTTTTCGAGGCCAGCTACGGCCTGCCCGTCAACTACTTACCGGTCCAGGACGCAAACACGACCGCTGGCTCGGGCAGACGCGCCAGGGGCATCGACCGCACGACCATCTACGCGGTTCTGGCCAACAAATTCGAGAGGTAGGTGTTCGTTCTTTTTAAAGCTTCGCTACACGCGATCGTTGTTTTCTTCTTATTTCAATCATTTCAATCGCCAATCAAGTTACGTGTACCTATTAGCTCTGACTCGACTAATATAGGTATATACGTAACAAATCGGGAAGCGAAGCGCGTGACGCGATGTCAAAGTGTACATATTGGGTACATATACAACATAATACACAGATATCTTGTTTCACGAAAGCGCCGGTTTCCCGGGCCACGAGTGTTTGCTGCGGTCGATCTGCGAAGCTTCCGAGTATCCCCTCGAGCACAACGGGGTACTGGGTGACATCTTCCGCGTCGTTTTCACGTGAGTCGCCCCGTCATTTGTCACTTTTGGCAGACTCCGATAAATCCATTACGTCGTAACACGATTCTTTTGATTTTCAACGCAGGCCGTCGAGTTCGAGGGCAGAGGATGATCTTCCGGAGGGCGTTGCGGAGGCCGAGTCGAGGGGACGCAATGGCACCTGCACCGATTATCACTCCTCCTGTGGATTCGGCCTTCTCGACTTGATCGGTAGATTCGCGTGAGAATGAGTAAAAATAAATCAAAGTTAAAATCGGCTACTTTGTTTGTTTTTTTTTTTTGGCGATTTTTCTACGATTAAGGGTGTTTTTTTGAGTTATCCTTGGAACGATGCACGCAAGGAGTAACAATAAGAAAAATTGCCTGGCTTTTAAAAATTAACATAATTATACCATGAATGATCAGCATACGATGAGTTTCTCCCTACCGCGTGTTGTCTCGTTTCGGCATAAATTATGCAAATAAGGGACATGCTTTTCGTGGGGGCATCGATTTTTCAGTCAAACAGTGACGGCTACGCAGCCACGAGTTTTTCGGGGTAATGCTTTAATTTATGAACTTGCTTGATCGAGGGTCGGAGGGAGGCCTTTTGTATTCAACAGCTAAAGCCGAGCGTACACTGCACTGTCCAGTGCTTATATAGAGTTTTATTAATAATGTTGGGGTAAGTTTTTTTCTTTTTTTTCATTGTTTCCTCTATGGATCTTCTTTTATACGAAAAAAAAAAAAAATATTCCCACAATGGTGCTCGAAAAGATCAATACACGAGCGATTTCTAATTACTGAAAGTGGTCGAGGGGTAAGTGTATCGCAACGCCTATTCATGAGGGACAATTGTATAGATATACCACCCCCAAGGGCGGGGTTTTGGGGGATGTTTTTTTTCTTTCTCTTTATAACACACAGGAATATCTGAAAATTGACGCGTGAGTCGCCATCTTTAAGCAATTCGACTCACCAAGTTTCTGGTTTTCTCCAATCAATAACTCCTCCACCAACCCTTGAATGTTACGCTGCATGGGGTTTATAGCGTTGGTAATAATAATTAAAAAAAAAAAAAAAAAACTTGACTCTCTGATTTTTTTCTTTGCGGCAATTAACACGTTAAACGTATATTAAAACAAATTGTGATAATGAAAACTAATGAGACTCGGATTTTCACGTCTCACCCGCGCACGCAGCTCTGAACGGCAACACTTGGTACCTATTCATCGCTGGAAATTGTCGTTGTTAAAGTTTTCCGAAAATGCAAGAGAAATTTTTCAAAGTGCTCCCTGTTTTTTTGCTGTTCTCGTCTTGGCAAGTGATTTTGAAAGGCCAAGAGCTACCGGAGCCCAAGAGTCTGAAGCACATCGTGAGTCGGCACATCAGATCGCTAGATTTTCCATCGGCAAGTGGAATGGGCGTAAGTGAATAATTGTCATAAACCAAAAATCCTTCCTCCATCGGCTTACCTACACGTACTAAATCACAAAAAATCGGTTAGATTTTTTTTGCCATAGCCATACCGATCGACATACCCGACAAGTCGGTCTCGCTCTCGTTTTACTTCGAGGCGAATTACGGCCTACCGAGCTTCAACGAGTCGACTAACGCCGCGAACGGCACCACCGCTCAGTTCAAAAAACGTAGCGTCGACAGGCGCCTCGTTTACGATGTCATTTGGAACAAGCTCGAAAGGTAGGTACCGAAGATGAAATTTTGTCGATCGCGAACTAAGCACTTTTTTCAAATGACGTTTTCAGAAGCGGTTACCCCGGCAAAGCTTGCCTTTCGCGTGCAATATGCGAAGCTGCCGGGTTCCCGTTCGAGCGAAGCGGCCTAGTGGGCGACATCGTGCGCATAATTTTTACGTGAGTTGCTTGAAATTGTTGTTCGAGTAATGGAGTGCGTTACAGGGAAGCTCTGTCGTTTCAGGCCTTCGTCGTCGCTCGAGGAACCCTTGCACCCTGAGATCGAAGAGTCCGAGCGTGCCTCGAGTTGCTCGAGGTACCGAGAAGAATGTCCCATCAGCATTCTCGATCTGATTAGCCATAGCTACAAGTCCAAGTAAAATCGTTTTTACCAACGAGGATCGTTAAGTTAAATCAACACGTTTGCCAAGTTTTTTCAGCAATTGTAAATTTATTCCCCTTCGTGCGATAAGAAAATATCCATATGTACAAGATACATTTATGTACAAAGTTGCAGATTCCAGTGAGAAGCGCGGGACTAGCTCGATCCGAACCAGTCGCTGCCCATGGCGCCGAAAAATGCCGCGGCTCCGGATTTGATCGTCGAGCCGGTCGAGTCGCTTTTCGCCTGTTCCTTGCCCGTTTGTTTCCTTCTCTGCTGTAAATCGTTACATTATTTTGTTTTAGTCTCCAACGAAAACCGCGCGAAACTAAACGTTTTCAAATAATATACTACCATTACTTTTAGCACTAGAGTTATTGGTTAATGCCATCACAATTTTAAACAAGAACATATAGAATGAAAGTCACGGAATGATTTCAAAGTTAGTGTAAGTCAAATGCAATCGACACACACACACACGCGCACACACTCTACTGATGTATCTTACCAAATTTGTTTTCAAACGTCTTTTTTAATCTTACAAACGTGGAAAAGAAGAAGTAGAAGTGAATACACAGTCCACCGAGAGACAGAATAAATGGGGAGATCGAATAAATTATTATACAGGTGAATGATAAAATTAACAAGTAAAAGAGCAAGGTCGAAGAACGGAAATTATTTTATGGAAACGCTTCGATTCGCATACCTGAGATTTTTCCAAGAGCGGTGCCGGAAGCGGAGCAGACGGATTTTTAATTGGTGCTGTGACGGCCAGAGGAGGAAACCAAGGACTACCCGAGCAGAGGGCTAGCACACCTGGGGGATCTTTGACGGCGAGTTTCACTCCTTCGCTGTGCTCGCTCATTTTGGCGCCCAACACGGAATGCAGCTGTTCCATGTGCGGCACTAGACTTCCAAATATCAACTGAAACATCGAGATGATGATTTGATACGTTTTTTCCTTTGCTATAGTTACTGTATTTTTTTTTTTTTTTTCGACGAGATTTGCTTCCTACCAATGTTCTTTGCACGCTTTTCTTTACGTTGGCATTTATAAATGGATAAAAGACATCGAGATCGAATGGATCAATTTTTGACGTGATGCTGCTACAAACTTGATTTGATTTTTCAGCGAGTAATTTGCTGTCTCGAGGAACCATCAGTAAACTCAAGTATTTTACATCAAACAATATTTGCATCGCTTGCTTCTGACGGATTCCTGGATTAACGCAAAGTTTGTCATAGTAATCCAAAAGCTCGGCCGCTATGTTGTTTATTATTTCATTCAAGATAGCCCTGGCAAAAACAAGAAAAAAACAATTCAGCATCATTAGGAACATTTTTATCATGCAAGTGAGAAACTAGAAAACTCTACCGTGGCATGGTATGTGGAATGATTTTGTTCAAGTCTTGACAAATTGACGCCAAAAACTTTTGCAGGTGAACAGCTGGTTGGTGCGGTACTAATATTTCCGACTTTATTCTTTTGCCTTCTTCCGCTTCTTCCTCAATCATGACTTTTTCCCAGTCAGCTATGACTACGTGAATACGCAATTCGTTGTCTGTTTCTTTGATTAAGCAAACGTTTCGATGATGAGATATATTTTTCGTAAAACACTTGGCCCAGACGGACCACATGGCCGCGCTCTCGAGCTTGAGCTTGTCGCAAATTTCTTGCCATTTGGCATTGGACAAGGTCAAACTGCTCGATCTGGACATGGTAAAGCATTCTTTAAAGTGAGTACACAAAGTTGGCAAAGCTTGAAGGAATCTCGCAGCCACTATAGCATTAACATTTTGCTTTCCAATTCTTGGGTTATCAATTGTAAATTCGTGCTTCAAACAGACAATGAAATCCTCGATGCATTTCGTGCCAGTTTTTTGCAGATATTCTTGAATTTCGTTGCGATCGCAAAATTTATTTGTCGTCAAATAGATATCAGCTGCAAGTGAGTCGTTTTTTAGTTTGACCGGTTGTTCCAATTCGTAAAGATACTGCTTCAAGTGGGACAAGAATTCGGAGAGATCGCTTTCAAAGCTGTCACACAACTTTATTAGGTTGGGAGAAAAAGCTCTTGCTTTCATTAACAAGGGTCGCTTGGCATCCGAATTGGCGCCTTTCATTAAATTTTGCGGTACATCTGTCGGTTCATCCTTCCAAACGTACCACCTTAAATCATTTTCTGCATAGCGACACGAGTCAGATGTTACCTCGCCAAATAACTTTGATGCGTTTGTTTTTAAATTATCGAAACATAAACTTAATTTTTCATTCAAAATATCTGTTGGAAGAAAAATTTTTTTTTTTTTTTCAATTTTACTTTTAATAACTGTAAATTACTTACTAGTGAGAAAAATTTTAATTACCTTTAACTCTATCAGTAAGTAACGGCTGAAAAAACTCTAACCAGAAATTACTACTAGGTAAGGAAAACGTTTCCCATGCATGTTCCCAATTTTCAGGAACACTCACAGCCAGACATTCTTCTCTGATACTGTAGACTCCTTTGATTGACGTTATTAAATTAAGTAACTTTTTAACTTCTGTCAAAGTAATTTGTTTAATCCAGTCAAAGAAAGTCTTTACACTTTCTTGAATGCTGTCTATTGGAATCTTTTCCAAGTCGTATTCCTTAAAAGGTTTGTAACTTTTTGTAGTCAGAGGTAAGAATTCGTTCATTAATTCTTCATCTAAATCCAACTGACATAGGAGAAAAATAGCATCTTGTTGCTTTATGTCATCTATGTAGTGCGAAACGAGTCCACTATGAAAATCTCCATACTCTGTAAATTGTAATTAACTATTTATCCGTACAATAATGAACACAGTATCCATTATGAGTTATTGGCCTGGATGCTTACTTGTAAAACAGTGACTTATAAGCGGAATGGTTTTCATTAAAATACTTAAGCTCAGCTTGATTTTATTTTTGACATTGTAGTTGCTTTCCGAAGTAATCAGTGATGTGATTGTCTGCTTTCTCAAAAATATCAACTTATTCAACAATTCACACGAATTTAATCCATCCAAAAGTGATAAGGCTGCAAGACTATTAGCAGCAGTCTGAAAAGCAAATACATACATAAGAAAAGTAACAGACCAATCGACACACAAACAAAAACACCTGGTCTTATAAATTTGATGTTTAAACCCAACAAAAAAGGAAAACAAAGGTGAAGAGCTAACCTCCGTTGAAAGTTCTATGGATTGCAAAGATTCGATACAAAAAGTGTTTATTAAATTTTTGAACTGATTAATAATGCTCCATTGCTTTGAGACTATTGGATATTTGATTGGGAGATCATCCCCAACTTCAAACGTCAAACTATAGTTAATATGTTGGGCCAATAAAAATAATTGCGTTGCAAGTAAAAAGTTTTTGTCATCGATGGCTGACCAAATTTGCTCTGGAATATCCATTAAAATTTTTATTTGCATAACTACAGAATCAGAGATGTCGCTTGTTTCTCTGAAAGAATTTATAGACATGATGTACTTGTTGCAAAAGATAGGATCATTAAAAAGAAAAAGAAATAGTAAAAACATACTTGGGGATACTTCTTTGCTGAGCATCCATATTAAATCCTATAAGATATTGTTGGTGCAAATCGGAAAACTTTTCCTGAACATTCACGATTTTTGTAACAATTTCTTCTGAAGTCTGTTGCATCTCTGAAATCGTATCCGCAGCTTCGATCAGGTCACGATATCTTTCCCTACAAAAAGTACAAAGGATGAGAAATCAGTTTGAAAAATAGAGGATGTTGATGAAGTCGTTTGAAGATTTTTATTACCCAACCAGCGTTCGTAATTCTATTTTTTTCCTGTCTAATTCTTGTTGAACTTGTTTAAGAATTAATTCAATTTCTTTGATGGTGTGATTCTCAAACAACTTCTTTACATCAAGATCTACGTCCGTGATTTTATAGTCGAAAGACATTTTTAATGGACAGCCTCGTTGAGTACTTTAAAGTTCAAAATTATTTATTTCCTATTTATTTTACTTCGTTTGACATTTGACACATTATTGTGTATAAGCGGGTGTTTAGAAATTGAGTTTGACAGGTTATACTCGACACAACACACCAGCAACTATGACGTCGACTGCTATTACATGAATATAGATATACCACACGCCATATACATGAGTAGAAAGGAAAGGGTGATTGCAGGTCTGCAGGGTTCAGTTAGTCGTAATTATCTAATCTTTTCTAAGCATTACTCTTTTCACGTCAACAATAATCACTTTTGCGGACTAGCAAACAGTAAAAAATACGCAAATTTGCAATATGTGCTAAATTTGCCATTAGCTGTTTTTTCTCTTGCTTCAAAAATGATGAATAAAGAGGAGGGGATATAGGCGCGCAGGTAATAATCAAATATTATCTAAAGTAAAAAATAATTTGATTGCTGCATTATATTTGTTTGCTTATGATTATCATTATAAGGTAAATGAACGTGAATGTATTATGTGCTACGATGATGATGCTGCAGGTCACCTACTCCGCGTGCTCTCAAGACTTTCATCTCAACTATCTCAAGGAAGCAAAGGGGCGTCCAAAAGATAACAACGACTATTTATGTGTACATATGTAGTTACAACATATATAAGTACAACAGTTTGCCATTGCTGTTTGTTGCAAATCAACTGCAGAGAGTGCAGACAGAGTCTGCAGAGTTGTTGCGTGCAGTGCGCGAAAAAAAATAAACCTCTGCTCTTTCGGAGCTCACACACGGATACTTACTTTTGTCAAGTACTATAATACACAATATACACCTTGTATATAGTGTTACGGACAGTGTTCGCGAACGGTGTTTATTTTTTTGTGTACATCACCTGTTGTCGTCTTCGTCGAAGAGGCACTTGGGACAGGCCTCCGGATGCCCTTTGGCATGAGGTAAAATAGCATAGGGCCACCACCACCACCACCAACAACAACTACAGTGTATACATAAGAGAGTATAATATACCTACATAAGGTGGGCAATTCATATCTACCTATAGGAGTGTTACATACCTATAATATATAGGTAGCTGTGCGGGGGAGTCTCTCCGGCGGCTGGCTGCTCCTGTTCGCGCTCCTGTATCAGCTACAGCTGCAGGCCGCGACGACGGCCAATCTGCAGAGAGAGCGTGCGTGGAAGGTGGCAGCCACCGCAGGTACTAAAGTTATACCAGGACTACTTGATAGTGGCGGCAGAGTTATTGTAACAATAAAAAGCTCAAGTGCCGCAGTGTGTGGGCATTAAGTGCGGGCGATGAACGCAACGGTGACCGCGATGGTCGGCAACGCCGGGAACAACAACAACAGGCTGGGTGGTCCTCCTGCTCAGCAGCATCAGGCGCATCATCACCATCATCAGGCACAGTCGCAGGGGCCGCGATGCGTGACCATCTACAAGAGCGAAACCGGTTTCGGGTTCAACGTGCGCGGCCAGGTGAGCGAGGGCGGCCAGCTGCGCAGCATCAACGGCGAGCTGTACGCTCCCCTGCAGCACGTGAGCGCGGTCCTGCCGCACGGGGCCGCCGAAAAGGCCGGGGTACGCAAGGGCGACCGAATCCTCGAGGTGTAAGTGTCATAATTATAATATATCATCACCACCCACCGCGACACCCTTTCTGTTATATACATATTGCATAAATATGTTGTGTACCCGTATATTTATATACTCGAGCACACCTTAGCTGTCAGTGCAGAGAATTGCATTACTATTTCGGAGCAAGCCTGTATACCCATATTCACGCATGTATATGTAAAATAGTTACGAGTGTCGTCCGATGCATTCCATTCATTTTTCAATAAAACAAGTTGCAGGACGAAACTCTCTCTCTCTCTCTCTTATACTTATCAATTTGCATCCTCTATAGGTGTATACAGCTGCAGCAAGCTGATAATATGTCTGTTGGCTCCTGGTCTTCGTGATTCTTACGTTGATGTACAACCTCCTCCTCCGTCCGCCCTCTTTTGCGCGCGCGCTCCCTTGCTGGTGACTATCAAGTATATGTGTGCCCCTTCTCTCTCGAGCTCTCTCCTTTCTTACTTAAGTATATATTTTTCTTTCTTCCTTTATTTCGCTGGCTATTCTATTTTGCTCCGAGACGGCAATTAAGGAGAAGAATAAGAGAGCCTCGAAGGGCAGAGAATATAATATATATACAAAGGGGAGCGCGAATGCAGACTTACTCCCTCTCTGTATGCGTGTAGTACTTATATACGGGATATGAATATTCATCCCGCGAGTTGAACCTGCCCTTCGAGAGAGAGACTTATTTCGTGCGAGTCTCTGGTGTGTGCAAATTGACGGAATGGATCGAAAAATTCGTGGGTTATTTACCGATCGATCGTTCAACGTTGATGAATAACGGTAAAGTACGTACAGCTAGTTGTCGTTGCCCGAAACGAAAAACCAAAAAAATACCAAGCTCGACTTGCGGCGCTGATTTTTTTTTTTTTATTTGTACTGTATCTATCGTGAACAGATCTTTGTTACACTTCGCTACAAAGCAAGGGACGGAAGCTAAGTTTTCCGCGCTTTTATCAAGTATGATCATACATTTGAATTTCATTTTGGAAAAATCGGGAAAATGAAAAATAAATCGGTAGAACGATTTAGCGAAAATGAGTGCCTTCGCGATTGTCGGTGGAAAGCTTGTGCGTTTATCACATTGTAAAATATATATGCAGTGTTGAATAATGACAAAGCAGATTCTCGTTACTAATTGAGTATCCGGAAAATAATTAACCACCGGCTGAGATGCCCACACGGATCTGAATTACCATTAGTCTTTAATAGCTTGATGATGAGACAAAGTGATTTCAACGATAATTTACCGAATTGGCTGTTCTCTGTTTAAGTACCCATATTAATATAGTATGTAAAAAAAAAAAAAAAAAAAAAAAGAAAAATTCTCTGCATGTCGACATTGAGAGAATTTATCGAGTTAGTTACTATTAACGTTAAAACAATAAACGTTGCAAGTCGCGCTTGAAACTCGAATCATCGTTTTGCCAGATAAAAGCTGAATCACCACGACGCTTGATGCCTCTGAATTTCTCACACCCAGAAGCGCACAATAAAACTTTATCGTATTAGTTTATGAAACAGTTATGTTTGCGCATGTTATACAATAGCGTATCGTGTTTTCCCTGATTATTTTCTGATTTTTATTGTTCAAAGCTTAGTTATGCGAATTTTTTTTTGTTTATTTTACCAATTGTTGCATCAACAGAGAGCAGATTGAGTCCAAACTGTACGGGAATACATTTACTTGGCAAGTCAGAATTAGGTACCCAACTATGTCACGTGTGTGGCCTAACGGTTAGCTATATATTATATATATATATATATATACAAATTTCACAATGTAAATACTAAATTAATGAACTAATCTGTAAAAATAAATTTCTACTGCGTGTTTTGGTTAATTTTGCTTTGGGTTACTTAAACTAAATTAATGGATTACTACGATGAAATAGCGATTTTCATACAAGACTAAACGTTCTAACTTAAAACGGAGGACACATNTGAAATTTCAAATTATATGAAAAAAAAAAAAAAACGGAAATTGATATCTGTGATTTCCCACTTGTATAACTATGAGGAAGGTATTCATATAGGTTTTTTTTTTTTTTTTTTTTTATTCAGCTTTCTCCGACTTATTACAAAATCAATATAGCTAAATATCGATGTAGATATACATAAATAGACATGTACATATATACAAAGCACCGCGGTGTAGTTGACGGTCAAGGAAGATCGATAAGACGCAAACACGTGTTTGGTGCTTATACTTATTCGCTCAGTTAGTTCTCTGAAACAGATTTTTCTTTCTTTTTTTCTCTATCGCGTACTTGTAGGTTCAATAAAAGAGTTTTGACAAGAAATCAAGTACTCATTTTGTGTTTTCTCTGCGTCACTGTCAAACGCTCGTCTTCCACATATAAAGGAAAAAAGAATCTGCTCGAGCTCTCGTAAATCTGTTAAAAATGCCTATGCTTGTTCGTCGAAAAAAAAAAAAAAATCAAACAAGGAAATAATTTTAAGCCTCCGATAAGTCAATGCCAACTATATAACGTATTATATATATATATATACGTACAGCTTCGTTGTCAAAGATTCCTAGGTTTTGGTTCATAGGTAGGGCTTCGGCTGGACAAGACAAACAATCATGTATTTTCCACACATCTCAGACATAGGTATTATTACAAATTAAGATTAGACGGCATGAATGAGCCGATTGCGCATATAGCTCGGTCGCTGATTGTTGCACGTGCGCGAGTCAAGGTCTTAAACGACTGCAGCTTTTTTTTTCCATCGTGCCCGTGTAAAGAGTACAGGCCAAACATTAACGAGCATCATGATGATAAACAAGTGTGTATATTATGCACTTGAGTAATTTCATTGCAAGTTGTACAAAATGCATTCTTGATCGACTTATTTGACGGTAAACAAAGAGGCCAACGCTCGCAGCTCTCGTGTACAGCTTGACAAAGGAATTTGCGCTTAATTGGACTTTCCAGTTTTATCACCAATCAGCCGGATACAGTACAAGGCTCGCATATCGCTTGTTTTCGGACAATGCCCCAATACGAATTCAATTGGTTTGAAGATCGGGTATCCCCCATGAGAAGGTAATACCTATACTTACTGATGAGCTTCTTCCTTTCGTTTGCAGGAACAACGTGAACGTCGAAGGCGCAACGCACAAGCAAGTCGTGGACCTCATCAAGTCCGGCGGCGACGTGCTGACTCTGACTGTGATCTCCGTGACGCCGCAGGAGGCGGAAAGACTGGAACCCTGCGAAGATCTGAGGTGCGTACAACAAATTCATTCGAATCCATAAACCCACTGTATGATAATAAATACCGTTGTGACACGATGAATTCAGCTACGCATCGGTGGACTACAGCGAGAAGCGCTCGCTGCCCATCAGCGTGCCGGACTACCACGTGCGGGAGCGCAAGCAGGAGCGCTACGTGGTCTTCAACGTCCACATGGCCGGCAGGCACCTGTGCTCCCGGCGTTACCGTGAATTCGCGGCCCTCCACGCGGCCCTCAAAAAGGAGTTCATCGGCTTCAACTTCCCCAAACTGCCCGGCAAATGGCCCTTTCAGTAAGCCCCCGACATGTGTTTGTTCGCATACTGCACGTATACATGTACGACAATTGGCTAACGTAATGATGAAAAATAAAAACAATTAAGGCTGAGCGAGCAGCAGTTGGACGCGAGACGCCGGGGCCTGGAGCAGTATTTGGAAAAGGTGTGCGCGGTCAGGGTGATAGCCGAGAGCGACGCGATGCAGGAGTTCCTCACGGATCGCCTCGAAGAGGACGGTGATCAAGGACCCGCGGTCGATCTCAAGGTGCTTTTACCCGACCGCGAGGTCGTCACCGTCACCGTACCCAAAGCTGCCACCGCCAAGGACGTATACGAGGCTGTCTGCTGTCGCGTCGGCGTAGACGCTGAGACCTCCAAGTACTTTTACCTCTTTGAGATCGTCGAGTACAATTTTGGTGATTATTGTTACTATTCGTATGCCTCGTACAATTTTCGTATCAAAATATCACGTCCCTCTTGCCTTACACCCACAGAGAGGAAGTTGCAATCTCACGAGCACCCGCACACGTTGTACATTCAAAACTACTCGACTGCCAGTGCTACCTGTCTGTGCATTCGGCGCTGGCTCTTTAATATTTCGAGGCCGCTGAGCGAGCAGGCGCTCACCTGGATATTTTGGCAAACCGTCGACGAGGTCAATCGGGGACACATCACAGCCGGCGAGAGGCTGTACCAACTAAAGGCTCTGCAGGACGCATCGAGAAAGCACGAGGTAGACAGAATAGTCGTATTTTTTTTTTTTTTTTTTTTTTTTTTCCGTACCATCAGCCATGTTTTCGTTAATTTATCTTTTTTTGTCAACTGTTGATTCAGTACCTCAAGTTGGCCCGAGAGCTCAGTGGTTACGGCGACATTGTGTTTCCACACTGCCCTTGCGACTCGAGGAAGGAGGGACACGTTGTTGCGGCGGTGGGCATGTCGTCTTTCAAGCTACACGCAGCCAAGGAAGACGGAACGCTCGAATCACAGGTGGTGGAGTTTCAGTGGAGCACCATAACTAGATGGGAAATCGACGACGAAGGCATGGCCTTTTGCTTCCAATACACGCGCACCGACAATCGTCCTCCGCGCTGGTTGAAAGTTTTTACTCCCTACGTGAGTTTGCGCTGATCTTTTTTCGTTTGATTTTACTGTGGAAAATTATCATCACGGGGAATTCTATGATATTCTTTTTTTAGTACATGTTCCTTTCGGATTGCTTCGACAGAATAGCTGAAGAATCAAAATGGGAAGATCCAGGAGAATGACAGAAAACTTGTAATTAATTATGTTTCTGGCGTTTCACGAAGAATCATCGAATCATCAATAATCCTTAGTTTAAGTGAAAATTTGTAACGTACGTTAATCGATAATTTAAAAAGAAAATGTACTTTCTTTTTTGCAATGATCATTCAATGATTATGAGTACAGACTGTAAAAGCCGTCCCCTACGCAAGGCAATATGCTAAAACTCTTATCGATTATTGTATGCTATTATTTTTAGTGTTAATAGCGAAAAGTACACATAATGTAATGAATTTTAATTTTTTATCAAACGTATTTAAAATGCGTTTTAGTTTATACCCGGTATTGCAACAACTTTTTTTGCTGTAATCATATTTTTTATCAGTGAAATGAATTTATTGAACGTTTTTATACTAGTATATTTGCCTAGTGATCTGGCCTAGTTTTTATAATTATATCTCGTGTAATCGCCTTTTTGCTAGCCTAAAAATCTTGGTGATCTATTTGAAAAAAAATTCCAACTCTATGAACATAATGTTGTATCTATATTACAAACAAGTATTAATGCGTTTCATATAAGTCACTAATGCTCTGCTATTCAACTATAATGAAGATTTTCGGGATCGTTTTAAACTTTTTGGTTAATCGATTTCAAAAAAATAATCAACTATCACAAATTGTGCCATAAAGAGCTTAAAAAGTTATTTTGTTACTTTATGGTTGAATGGCTGTCGAGTCTTTAAAAGTATTCCTCATATTATTTTAATTTGTGCGTGAAGTTATGATAAATTATTCAAGTGAATGGCATTGAAAACTGTAAAAATTTGAGCGGTGCAAAAAGTATAAAATACACTTTGTTTCTGTCAAGAGTGAATACTCATCTTTACCGTGAAATTTCAAATTATATGAAAAAAAAAAAAAAACGGAAATTGATGAAATGCATGCAGTAAAGAATCTTAAATTTGCTCGTTTTCTAAACATTCTAAAAGTAAGCTTTGAAAATTTTAGGATTAAAGTTACGTACATGTCAAACGATGCATTTATCTATCTTGTAAATATTAAAAAAAATTTATCGGATGAACGAAAATTAATTTGTAAGCTAATTAATCTTTTGATCTGTTATTTAAGTGAGAATGCACTTACTTTTAACAAATGAACGAATCTCGTACAAATAAGTAATGCTGAATCTATTTGCTGAAATTTTTATTTACAAAGTGAAAGTAGAGGTAATGGTAATATTATTAAATATTATTACTATTATTATTATTATTATTATTATTTGAACGAAACAAATATTGAAATTCTCCGGTCATACACATGTTCAAGTACAAGAGCATATATACGATTATCGTTGACATTTTTAAACTTTATAAAAAAGTAATTATATAGGAAAATGGAGAGTGCGAAAATGTAGTAATAATGTTGTATTAATGTTAGACACGTGTGTTAGGAGCGAGGCGTCGCAAAAATTACGATTTAAAACGCAAAAGGATAAAAAAAAAGAGCTGGATTTTAGAGAATAAACGTAACGTAGTAAGGTAATAATGACAACAACAATAACGCATGTGTCGTAGCATACCATTCAAAGCATGACAAATTGTTAGAAGTGGTATGTGCTGTATAGTTCACCCGCTGATTCTCTCGGGCTTATATTTATTATGCACCCAAATACTTTGCCTCTCTATCAAGTAATTGCGATTTCTACTTTATTTGACGATTTTTTGTGCAAAAAAAGTAAGTTAAATTCAGCTGCCTTGAAAATAAGATTTAAAAAAATATGGATTAATTTACGTCATGATGAATTCAAATATATATATATTACTGATACTATTTTTTAAGTCCCGCGCTTCTTGTTATTATCTGGTATCTTTGTTACGGTCGTGATTGCATAATCATAAATACTGTTATTTTATTTATTTCGACACACATATTATATAAATTTGTTTATAAAGTTTACATTATTTTGATCTTTATGCGATGAACAATTAGAGAAATGACATTTTTATGGATATTGTTGAAAAAACTATATTTCAAGTATTTACACTTGTAACGATTCAAAACACTCGTTGTTGTACGTATAGAGTGTTTTGAATGGATAAACGTAAATAGTGACAAAATTAAGTTACACGAGAGTAATAGCCGTTTACTTTCCTTTCACAATATGTTACACATTTAAGTCTATCGCAATAGTAAGAGCCCGTATTATCCTCAAATAAATAATGAAAAAAATACTAAGCATACTGTGTACTCATTTTTTTTACTTCAATTCCAACATCAAATTTTAGTTATTAGGTACGACTTGTTTTCCTGGAGCAAACAGTGTAACCAAACACGATTCATTTTATTTGAAACAAACAAATGAGGATGATCCAAGTACTTTGCATTACGTAGGTAATCGACTGTATGCACGTAATCAAGTTTCCGGACTAACTCAAGTAATTTTCATCCGATTGGGTTCAATTTTGGTCTTTGGTTATCGAAGGGAAAAAACTCCTTTCACCACCGAGGTTTGAAAAAAAAAAATTTTCAAACTACTGATTTACACGTTACAAGTTTTTCCCTGAGAAGTCAATTGAACGCTTTATTTTGAAAAAAAAAAAAAAAAAAAAAAAAAAAAAATTAAAAATAGATTGCAACGGTAATAAATTGACGCGACACAACAAAGTGACAAAAACAACCCTCAACGAACACAATGGTATAATGTACAAACATATCAAAAATTGGAAGAAAAAAAAGGTTTTTTACTTATTTCAAATACCATTTTTCTCCGCAATGCCATCCACGCACTCTTAATGATAAAAATCGATTTACAACATACACCGCTTAAAAATGATATTTTGGGGATGAGCGCACAATTGAAAGATTCGTTCGAAAGTACAATTTTCGCAAAACAAAACATTATAACATTCTTTTAGCTGTAAACGCTGCAGTTTATATTATTCGTTCCACGTACAATTGCCATTTATTGAACAAAAGTTTCCAATTGAGCAACGACCGATAAGTCAAATATGATTAATCTGTCGGTTCTTTTTTTTTTTTTTTTTTTTTTTCTTCTTCTCGGAAGTACTATACTCACACACACCGCGCAGATCTCGCTCGGTTTCAACAAAATACCTATGCACAAAATTGTGTTTCACTCCCAAAGAGGTAAAACCAATACATTTGAGCCGTGTCAGCTTGAATTTTCCGATGAAGAGTTTCCCAATGCACGTACACCTCGAGTCGTCCAAAGTAAATTTGTATGCGCAGTTATAGGCTCAAGGTGCAAACTTTTATACGCGGATGAAATAAAAGCGGCGAAAGATTAAAACAACAAAGCAGATATCGCGTGGTGGTGGGGGTCGATTAGCGTAGCCAAAGGTAGTACGCCTAATAATCCACGCGTGTACGTGCATCATCCAAGGGTGCGCGGTAAGTAGGTATTAATACACTTGGCTCGGGGAGCGAGAGATCGGCGGGGCGGCGGTACAATGTAGCCGGAGAGCGAGGCGTCATCGCCAGCGCAGCGGCCAAGGCGGCGCGAGCTGCGACCGTTTGCCGATACTCTGGGCTCTTTGCGCGCCGATAGGACCACTAAACTTGCGTATATACTTGCTCGCCGAGTACAGCGAGCAGATATTAGTCCAGTGCTAGTTAGCCGAGGGAGCCATGGACATCAGGAAGAAGAAGCGCAAGCTCACCGCTGGAACCGGCCCTAAAAAGGTGCGTGTGACTCTGTGTCCCATGATCGGTATCGGCGCCACCCGAATCCTCGTACGGAAAAAACACCAATTATTTTATTGTTCATTTTTATATCGTTGATAAGTACCTAATGCTACGTTGTTTGTTGCTTGCTCTTGTTGTTGCATAACTTTTGCGTTGACCGATCGAAAACTTATCTACGCATCGAGACCGAGATACTTTTATTAGCTGCGACGTGCATTTATATAATAAACAGTGTACGTATATGAAAAATTCATCCAAATCGATCATCTTAAGCGCGTCGCTCGATCTTTGGTAAAATCAAACTCTGGTTACTTTTAAATTATTATTCGATCGACAACATTGTAATTATGTACCATATATTATGGTGTATAATTCTCACTCGTATGGTCCAGAATGAAAATCGAGATGAGTGTGGGCGTTTATGCGGTTGGACGATCGGTAACTGTGTGCACCCTAAATCACACAAGTTATATCGTAGATGTGAAGCGAAGATTTCTAAGAAACGTCGGTGCGGTTGTTATTTTATTTTTAATGCACGCTTAGTATATAACTACCTGTGCTACACCCGTGCGATCGGTAACGTAAAAGCTGAGAGCAGCGCGAATAGCGCACTAAGCGTGGATTTTTTGCGCGTTCACGAGTGGGAAAGAAAAAAATTGTTTTTTCAGAGTAATAATGATAACGATGAACACAAAATACACATATAAAATGCCGCAGGATTCTTTCGTGACGGAAATCGGAGAGGATCTCGCTCGAGTGCTTCTCTAACGCACGGCCGACCGCATATTATATGCCTAATAACAATGTATGTGACCGCGATGTTACGTCAATCCATCTTAGCATCATTATGGCACAGGTGTGTAACCACATCTTGCGTGTGTCTTACACCTTTTTCGCACACTTTTCTACATGTATATGTATAATACGTACACTGTATTGTTCTGTAAGCGTATACGCTTGTAATTAAGTAGGTGGTATCGATAAGTAAAATCGGTAGATCAATCATCAAGATCAGGAGATTATCTGTACATCTCGCTGATATAATTTTTTCGTTTGCACATGATGATCGAAGGTGATGGTGACGTTTGATATGTATATTGTTGGATTATTTCCTTATATTTTTCATTTTCATTCGCAGCTCAAGTCAACTTTTTTATGAGATTCGATTCGCTAAAATGATAACGGAAAAAAGCGGAAGATGAGCCACTTGTGACTTTAGATGGATCAAAACTGTTGGAGGGATTATAGTTGGAAAAAAAGTTTGATCACTTACAAGTTAGAGAACCAAGAGTAAGAGCGTATCGGGGGCAGGTGTGGTGTGTACGCGCCCAAAATTATCAGCACCCAAAAAAAACAAAAAAAAAAAAAAAGATAAAAATGCACGATAATTGTCATAATTGACAAATTGAACGCTCGTGGATGTTTGATTATGTAATAAAAATTCCAGTTTCTAGCTAAAAGGAGCACGTGACGGGAGAGCGAGAGAACAAAGTCACATGACGGTGTTTGGCAAAGATTTTTTTTTCTTTTTTTTTTTTCAAACCTGCGTGCGATGTAATTCGATAATTCGAACGTGACAACCTCAAGATTACGTATACACACGCAATGCGACACATTATTGTGCGGCATAGATAATTATATTTTATCGAGCGCGTATTATGCTCAAGTGGAACAATTAAAAGCAGAGCGCGAGCTTTCGGCCGGTGATGTAATTAATAACCAGACGAGATTACGGGCAAAAAAAAAGTGAGTCATGAAAATTGTGTTTGAATCGCACGCGTATCGTTAAGTACTCTAGTGCGCGGGGTAAACATCACAATGCACGTATACGGTTGAGATTTGAGTTTATCGCTACGATGACGATGGCTTAAAAGGCGCTCGTTAATTTTTCGAGCTCATCGATCATGCGTATCGTGCGCGATGTACTTACGTCACTGTGCTTATCCCGCTGGTGTTGTTTGCTCTCCTTCGGCGCAACGGCTCTTTTGCCATTGTATAATGGCTGTAGTGTCGTTATGTATACGTAATAATGTACACTTGCACCTGCTAGATCGTTTTTCATGTTTCTAATGTGAACGCGTAAATTTTACAGCTCCCAAGGCCCCTCTTCCGACAAAACGATTTTTAAACTTGCTATTTGAATGACACCGATGCGGATGAGGGTATACATTTACCTGATGTGCTTGTAAAGACTGAAAAATAGGATACCTCCCCCGTCTCAGTCCTTTAGTTTTATTGATTGCATCTTATCAATACTGCCGTCCCAAGAAAAAAAGCGCGAGTTTGGTCAGTGTCGCATTATAAAGTCGACAAAAACTATGTACGTAAAAACTCCCTCTGGAAAAATGCGCAAGTGCATTTTTGATGCACTTGCGCTTTTTTAAAATCTTTGAATCCAAGGCGGAGCTCGTACCGACTTTACTCGGCAAAAAAGGTGTAACCGTGGCCCTCCCGGCATCATTTTTCCAAAATTCGTATACCTTGCATTTTTTTTCAAATTAATTTCCATCGTCTTTATTCATCTTCATCTAATTATCCGTCAAAAACGTCGCTAACCCTTTTTTTCCCGTGGGACGGCAAAAAACACAGGTTTTGAAAACCGCTTGCAAGTAAAACCACCATAGCTGCACGCATATTACCTAAAAATCTATTCTTTCCGCGGAAACGCAAAAAAAAAAAAAAAAAATAATAATAATAACCAGCAGCCCCACAATCGGCAGAAGACCACGCTGCTGTCGATAGTCAACCCATGGGACGTGGAACTCGCCAACGTCGAGCCGACCAACTTGGCAGGCAGGCACTACTGCTCCGTGGGGACGCTGCCGGAGCAACCGTCCTCGCCAACGACCGGCTGCAGGACGCCCTGGCCCTGGTACAAGCCGGCACTCTCCAGCCAGCTGGCCGGCTCGTCGCCTGCGCAACCTCTACCCGCCCGACTCGACAGGTACGTGTACCACACTGGACGCACATTATTACATGCCTATACACAACAACGCACTCTGGCTATCGTATTTTTTTTTTGTCCCCCCCAGCAAAAGTGTAATTTTTGTTTAATTCCCAACCCCCAAAATATGAAAAAAAAAGAAAAAAAGAAAAAAGAAAAAGAAAAAAAAAAGATAAAGAGCGACCGAAGATAACGAATGTTCTCCGCAGGGCGTCTCCGACAGATGCCGGGCCCGGAATGTCTCCGGATGTTTCAATCGAGCTCTCCCGCTTTGAAGACGGGCACGGCGGCTCGAGCCATCAAGAGCCGAGGGGCTTCGCGGACAGGACTCGGGAGACCGATGTTGTTGCCGCTGCTGGTGGTGGCCCGAGCACGACAAACAACACCGACAACTCTCTCGTCTCCCTCATTGAGCAGCTCGTCTACTCTAGGTACGCATTTTACATTATACGTACACATGTACGTGGTTAGGTATTATTCTTTGGCTACCGTATTAATACACGCGAGTCGTAAATACGCGGATTTGTAAGTGTGGGTTATTGGGGGGGGACGAGGATTTATTGCTCAAGTATTTTGTGTGTGTGCAGGTACAAATCGACGCCGCTGGTTCAGCGAAAGTTCGCCCACCGGAGGAGGCCCCTTGCGTTGCCGAGCATCAATCGAACAGGTTGGATTCGCAACGTAAGCCATATATACTTACACGCATTCGATTTTGTACATACCGATCCCATTTGATTTAAATAAACCCTCATTGCGTGCATGTCCGGGATAATGTAGTTATTCGCACACTCGCAGGAGGCACTTTGGTCCTTTTTTCGTGCCGTTCTCCAATAGCCAGCACCCGAGCCAGGAAACAGGATCCTCGGGCTTGTTGTCGCAGCACTGGAACACATACACATATACACCCTACGTATATATACTACTTATACATCGCTCAATGCCGTCATCGTCATTTACGACGCGCCTTACGCTCAATATCACTTGTGTATACATGTATATGATCAGTACCATGATCAATCCCTCGCTTAATGCGTCGTTAAGCGCGTCCCACGGGTATTCGTCAAAAGCCTCATCGAGATCCCCCACCGGCTCCATGACGACTGTCAATGTACTTGTCGATAAGAAAATTCTCACTTTTGTTTTTTTTCCTCATTTGTACACATATTGCATCTTACAATCGGGAAAGAAAAAGTGTATTTCCCTCTCGGCGCTTTTGGAATCGGCGCTCCCGTGGACGACGTTTTTCGCATCGTCATCGTCGTCGCTTCCAAACTTTGCGCGGATGCAGTCGGGAAAGCAAGCCTTGGCGTCCCGGACCTTCGATCGGTCGGGTAATATGAAATCGGTGTGCTCATCGGAGCAAAACATTTTCCACCCAAACAAGAGGGGAAACGCACTTTTCTGGGCCCCATGAGGGACTTCCACTCCCTGATGGCGTCGCGCTTGCCGATCACGAGCACCAAGAGCGGCCCCGAGCTCATGTGGGCCAGCAAACTCTCGTTACCGTCCACGTAAAACTCGCTGACTTGCTCCCGAGTCAGGTGCAGCCACCTCCTGTCGCACACGGAGAACCCCTGGTCCGCGATGAGGCCCTCGATGGCCTCCCGGTGCCGAGTCGCCTCGGGTTTCACGATCGCCAGGGTGTACTCGATCTTTCCTCCCTCGGGGCCTTCTTCCGCCCCTACCGAGACGCACGATCCCGAGCAGGAACAGCTTTTCAGCGGCGTTTCGACCTTCTCCTCCTCCTCCTCCTGGTGGAGCGCTCCCGTGCTGTCGCAGCTTTTCCCCTCCTCGTCGGCGTTGAACACGCATCTGTACTGCGATCGAAACGTCTCGTGAAAAGTATACTTTCGTTAGGTTTAAAAAAGGCGTTTCTTACGAGCAGTAGGGGGTTCGCCTCGGACCGACTCGAACAAGTTGTCGAATCGTCTGGGGCGCGGTTCACTTGGATGAACGATATCTTCTCCTGGGAGCTTTTTGATTCGGAGCTAGAAGAGCCATCGGTCGTGGATTGGCTGTCGTCGCTCGTCGAGCAATCGCAATTGTCGGACATTTCGGACCTTCTGGTGATTATTAATTTGTCTGGATTTTTTTTTTTTTTTACTACCTTTCTGAACGCGATTGAAGTGAGAGACAGAGGTTATTTAAAACATCGATCGATTTTCCGATGGTACAGTTGACTGGCGACTTTTTTCGACGTAAATATTTGATTTTTTTAAATATTGGAATAGTACATTCCATCACAAATATCTAATCGCAATAACATGTTCTCCAATCGACTTGTATGTGATGGAAATTTTCATTGAAATCAATACGAGTTAAAAGTCCAAAAAAAAAAAAAATTTTTTTCTTTACAAAGTCATGCGTATTCATATCGTACTAAACTATTGATACTTTCATTGAGAAGATGATAGCGTCGAGCTGTTGGATTACAATGATCTATCAATGAAAGGCGTAAAAATCGTCAAGGCAAAGGAAAACGATAACAAGAACCATCATCATCGTCACCACCGCCATCACCACGAGGTACCTCGGATCAGTCGTAACAGAAGATTAAGTTTATCCATGCCATCTAAGCTCGATGAAATGGAGGGAGTTCGAATCCAAAGCAACGAGAAGGTAAATGCAAATAAAATTAACATTTAATCGCATAGGACTCTATTTTTTAATTACTTCCCTCAATAAACATATAAATCTCACTTGTACACGCACAATCTAAAAGCTTGCGTTACTTTAATAAAGCGAAAGGAAAACAATTGTGGTGTATAGTGAGCGCACAAACCGATTACAAAGCGTATGCTAATTTGCCCAAAGTTTGAACAAGAATGTAGGTTTATTATCGTCTTATCGGAGTGCATGGAAAAATTTATCTCGGCTGATGTATACATATAGGTTTACGCGCCGAGCAGACGCGCATATTTTTTTCTTTTTTTTTAATTTAAATTGTCTAGACGAAAAAAAAAAAAAAAAATTTTGCATAAAACAGATCGATGTACATCATCGTTTTAGAGTATATTTTATTTTATTTTATTTAACCAAGAGAAGAAATCACTACTGCGTTTATTGTCTAAACAGCGGATAAGATATCGCGCAAAACCCAACGGGTCAATGTCATACTATATATAATCGAACGATACACGTGACACGTTTGTCAGATAAGATCTTACACATCAAACAAACACCAACTCTAGTGTGTATATCATTTCGCAAGTCGTCGACGATCATCGAAGCTAGAAAACTGCTGATACAGCAGACGCAAAAATCGGGCATTGATAAAATTGTACAACTTTTTTATTCTTTTTTTTTTTTTTTTTTTTAAGATCCAATTTATGTAGTTAAAAAACTTGCAGAACGGCTCGCCGAAATTCCGTAGACGCGGGAGCGAAAGCAGCGCGACGTTCAGCAACAGCGGCTCGACCCTCAATGGGAGCACCTTGGCTTCGGAGACCGAAGACGAGGAGAACGAGGAGGAAGCAACCAAGTAAGAGAGACGCATCTGCTATACCTGCCTGTGTATACATTATAAAAGAAAATTAAAAGAGAAAGCGAGAAATAAAAGACAACATCTCTCGGTCGCTCGCGAAACGGGGAGAGATAAAAATAAAGCTCTTATACACGCGACCGGGACACATGTGCACGAGATTTCGAACTAGCGTAAATCACCCGAGACTCACCGATAGCGCGCAGAGACGAGAAGCTGTAGCTCTGCAGTCAGGGTCGAGAGCTCGGTTGCGCCGTGTGTCGACGGTTTTCTCCAAACTCGCGGTACTCCAATATTTATTGCGTTCGTGTATACAGCTTGAACTCTTGTCAAAGCTCGTACGGTTATACCTAGGTGCCAGCTGTTCGGGATGATACCGAGATACGATGTGGTCAGTGCGATGCCTCTGCAGAGGTAATTCCCGATAGCTTATTATCATGGGAACATCGAGATCGCCACGTGTATTGAGTTTAAGTGGCTATGATCGGCTTTTTTACAATTATATCACCTATGGGTGTATACAGTTATATTTTTCAATAACTACTTACTTTGGGAATATCAGGGTACCGCTGCAGTCAGCCCACCACTCGAGACAACCGGGCTCGCGAAGTAACAACGACCACCACCACCAACGGCACATGGATTTTCCCAACAACGCGCACAGCACCAATTCGACCATAACCAGCGTCAACAGCATAAGCAGCTTGCTCAAGGAGAAGCTCCAGTGGACCATACCTCAAGTTCTGCGCAGCAACAAGCACGAGAACGCGGATTACAGGTACAGCTCTCACATCCATCGTCTTGGATTATTTCTAAACGTACACCTTATAACTAACAGTATTGTCTCTACTTATTATTTACCGTGAATATTTTTTTTTTTTTTTTTCCAATCATTGTGTAAGGGTAACTTGTCCCGTTTACGTTGCCGCGACTGCGATAGATACATGTCGAACCATGAGTCCTTAGTTGACGAATAAAAATCAATTTCAATCGATAATTCGATTCTTGACACGTTATGTTTTATTCTTGGACCGCGAGCCCACCTTCTCCATTTGAAATTTTCGTTTGGAACACCAGCTCTTTTAGGCATTATAAATAAAACTCCAATTTAACTGTGCCATGTGTATTAATAACATTCCGTGCAGGCTTCGGCTTTTCGTTGGGTTTCTCTTCCTCTGCATTATATTCCTCGTCGGGTTCGCCCACGTCTACTACAACCAGCACGTGCTGCAACGGGCCTACTTTGACAAATTCAGGTTTGTGGGCCATTGAAAAAAAAAAAAAATATTCGACACAGCGTTTTTTTTTTTTTTTTTTTTTTTTTTTTTAAGATCCAATTTATGTAGTTAAAAAACTTGCAGAACGGCTCGCCGAAATTCCGTAGACGCGGGAGCGAAAGCAGCGCGACGTTCAGCAACAGCGGCTCGACCCTCAATGGGAGCACCTTGGCTTCGGAGACCGNATATATATATATGCGTGTATTCGCGTTTATAATATACAATATACCACACAAGTGTATATCATGAGAAAAATTGCCACAGGTTCAACAAGAACGAGCGGCTGATGCACGTGTACAACAGCCACGGCCTGGAGATCCTCTCCGCCCGACTGGGTGTCGACATCCCGAGCGGGGCTGGCGTCTTTTCCTGCCTGTCCGAGCACCAGCGCCCCGACAAGTACTGCCTCGAGTGGCTCGGGCACTCGCGCCTCTACCTCGGTCACACGCGACGCGACGCCGCCAACTGCTACCACGTGACCTGGCAGGCCCTCGGGGCCGGGCTCCAGACACGCGACTGCTTCGACTGGTCGCCCCGGCGCGGCCACTGGTACGGAGCCGGCCAGATCCGCGGCCTGGCCTACCCCCTCGAGCAGGGCCGCCTCGAACCCGCCGCGCCCTTCATAACCGGCGATGTGCGTCGGCACCCATTCGGCAATGTCCTCAAGCGCTACTTCCTCAACTCGAAGGGCGTCACCATAAGCGTCGACCCCGAGACACCTCTCTACGTCTCGATCGGCACCGGTGCCGGGCGAAACGAGCGCGACGGCCAACAACGGGCCAACGACGACGACGACGACGACGACGTCGAGCTGTGCCTGAGCGCGAGGCACGACGACTTTGCCTACATAAACCACCGCACCGAGCTGCCCCAGTTGAACTACACGATCTGCGCGGCGGACAACATGCGCAGCCTCCACGCCTCGATGGCCGAGAAGTTCCTCTGGGACGGCCTCAAGCCCGACGAGCTGGCTGCGGTCCACGCCCTGCTGAGCGAGCCCGTCTGGCAGATATCCCCGACGAGCGAGGCCGACGTCTACAACTACACCGAGGACGTGATTGCCCTGGGCTTCCTGCGCCAGGGCCACGTGCTCCTTGGCGAACAGTGGCAGCCGAGCGCCGGGGACTTTGTCCTCGACGAGGAGCGCTTCCGCACGATGCGCGAGACGATAGACGTGATGCACCGGCGTGGCTTTCGGATCGTCTTCGGCCTGCAGCCGTTTATCTCGACCGAGTCGGTGAACTTCCGGGAGGCCGTGGCAGCGGGTCTGTTGATCGGCGAGCGGGGCAGCGAGTCCCGGATCCCGGCCCTCACGCGTTCGAGGGGCGCGGGTAGCGTGGCCGGGGTCCTCGACGTCACCAACGACCGGAGCTTGGCGTGGCTCCGCGCCCGGCTCGAGGCCCTCGCCGAGCGTTACCACGTCGACGCGTTCTACCTCGATCTGGGCACGGCTCACGACATGCCCCACCACTACCGGTGCGAGCGCCCCCTGGCGAATCCCGACGATTACAAGAGCCAGCTGGTGGAGGCGTTGCTGGGGGCCGCGGTGCCCCTCGTCGGGGTCTCAGGGGCGATATCTCGACCCCGGGCGCCGGTCTTTGTCAGTCTGCCGGCCTTCCCGAGCTCCTGGAAGGCCATCAAGACCGTGATACCGACCGTGCTGAGCTACGGCGTGGCCGGCTATCCGTTCGTCATGCCGGGCGCGGTGGGGGGTGACCTTGGACTGCTGCCCGATACAACGGGCTCGCAACGGCAGCAGACCGGGGGGGACGTGGATGGCGACGCTGTCGCGGACGGGGACGTGCAGCTCAGCCTGCCGGATAGGGAGCTTTACGTGCGTTGGCTGCAATTGGCGACTTTTTTGCCGGTCATCCGGTTCACCCACCTGCCGAGCAAGTACGCCGACGAGAGCGTCCTCGAGATCGCCAAGAGCCTGACGACGTTGCGCCAGAAGACTGTCACGCCGCTGCTGAAAAAGTACGCCAACATAACGTTGGACACGGGCCTGCCCATCATCCGGCCGCTGTGGATGCTCGATCCGGCCGATCCGGCCTGCCATCTGGTGGTAGACGAGTTCTCGGTCGGCGAGGAGCTCATAGTGGCTCCGATCCTCCACTCGGGTAGTCGGCAGCGCGAGGTTTACCTGCCCGCTGGTGTCTGGAAGGACGGCATCGACAAGAGCCTGCGCAAGGGCTCGCGCTGGATACACAACTACCGCGTAGCCGAGGACAAGGTCGCCTACTTCGTCAAGATGCCCGACGACATGAGGTTTTAGACCGTTGTATACAAGTATTTTTCATACATACACGACCAAAGAAGGGAGTCATCCCAACCCGGTGAACATCTTCTTTTATTTCTGTTTTTTTTTTTTTTTAATTATATTTTAAGTACATTCCGCATCAACTTGACGTTCTTTGCATTTTAGGAATAATTCCATATTGTGCACTGTCGGTATATGATTTTTGTGTAAATATATATACGTGTACGTTTATTTAACCTATGTATATATATTACAGTTTTATCCAGTCTACTTATAGAGATTTTTACGATAAATCGACTAATTGGTAGTAATTCAATGTTAGTACTGCAGGAATTTGGTAGAGCGTTTTTCCACAGATTTATGACTGCCGAATCTAAGAACCTAACCTACATTAAGTGATGCAGGGTTATATAAATGTATTGCATTGAATAATTACCACACAATAGTTTTAAGCACGTTACTATTAATACTTTTCAAGTTCCTTCATTAAATTTATTTCGGTGTGTGTATTATCTCGAAAGTTTGTAGGTTATATATATAGTCTGAAACTCGAAAATTACATCAATTTTTATGGATAAACTTAAGGAATATTTAGGATTCATGCAATTTTCCGTCGTGAAAGAAATATTAAAATTACTATTTGTCAACGAGAGCCTGCACGTCAGAACGTGGTAAACAATCGCTGTCGCAAGTCGGCAAGTAGTCATAATACTATATGAGCTGTAGACTAATATAGTAACTCTAAACTGTCGAACCCTGTCCCTATTATCAAGGATTTGAATTATACCCAAATAAATATAATAGTACGTTGTATAGCCCCGTAAAAATTTTTTAAGTAAATTTATTGTGTTATGTATTGGGTAAGAAATAACATTTACTTGTATATTATTATATATATTCTCTTTATTTGTACTAAAAAAAAAATTCGCTCGGACAAAAAGTATTATATGGTTCACTAAAATTTTGTGACCCAGCCGTTATTAGTATTATATATTTTATATGACTCATAAAATTAAATAATAAAATACCGATTGATAATTTAAAGCCTTGAATTTTTTCGTGTCATTTTCCAATGTGTTTATACAACAAAGATACGCAGGTGCACAACAATCAGACATGCACAGCATCAAAGAAGACAACGTGCACGAGGATGAAACATCGATAGTGTTTAAATAAAATTTAAAAGGACGAGGGAAAGAAAAACAATTTCTCGTAGGAATAGACAAAAAACATCAAGCCTCTCCAACTAAGATTGATCGGCTTTTTTACAATTATATCACCTATGGGTGTATGTAGCATAACATTATTACTTCTATAATAATCATAGCACCATGAACACTCCACAGAATTCGTTATTTCTCGATAACGCGATGCGGCGGTGCGCTTCGAGGAATGAGAACTAAAGGCGATGAAAATTTAGCTTTTTCTTTATTTTTACTAAAAGTAGCGGTAGGAGCTTTGTTTTGGACTCACAAGAAGCATAATAATCGATTCATTTATTTTTCGTTCTCGTAAACTTGGGCGATCGAACAATCAAGTACAAGACGTATACATGTACATAAAATCAGATACAACTCTAATAAATGTATATATTTATGCATGTATTATGCTGGTGCTGCTGGGCTTAAAATTATACTGCTGACTAGAATTTCGAATTGAACCTCTTCGATTTCCTTTTATCATCGAGTATTTTTTATTTTCAAGCGCTAAATCATATAATTATCCTAATCTCAACGACGGCAATAACAAGTTGGAAAACATTGGTCGCAACGAGTAGTACAAAAAAAAAAAAAAAAAACCAGATGATAAGAATACACCCGCAAGAGACTAATCCTCTCTTCGTGCCATTGTTTATCCAGGAAATGAAAAAAAAAAAAAAAAGACACAGAGCTCGTTCACAAAGCTAATAATGACTTGAATTAATGTATATTGTGTATATTACTTATATCATCGATGTAGACGTACAACAATTAACGATGACAAATGAACGACAATCGGTAATCGTCAATCGATGCTTTAGAAGAGGGTTGAAGCTGAAAAAAAAAAGAATAGAAGAGACACCCCTTGGATGGGGCCTCTCTTCTATCGACAGGTACGAATTTGCCGCTAATTTTGCGCAAATTCGATTGTTTTGCCGTTATTTATAACTTATGTCTTTTTTATTTATATATATTTAACAGTAATCATAATATTAAGATGAATTCTTGAATTGCGTTCCCATCCCCGGCTTGCATCGCGATATTCGGGGCTTAGTGCGGGTGCTCATAACCTCATTTCCTCTCGCTCTACTATAAGTAAGAAACCTTTCAACTTTCACCATTACATTCTTTCTCATTCAATTTTTTTTTTTCTTTTTTTTATGATTTTTAAACATTTTTTCTATATTTTTTATTAGTTTTTTGTTTTCTTTTCATTTTCATCTATCCCGTTCTTTCGTACTTTTTTTCGCCATATCCCTTCTCGATAATGCGATTTTGAAAATTTTCTCCTCCTTGCACATTAAAGCTCATTTGTAATTTCGCACCATACTGTAATACATATACTAATTGCATATTCAATTAAATATTCTTTCACGTATTGATTTCATTGATTGCAAAGTAATACCCCCCCCCCCCTTTCCCTTAGGATTCACTCATTCGCGCACTATTGAAATCACAAATAATAAAAAAGGAGATGTGCTTTATTAATCTTATCTATACTAATATTAATACGTTATTTTGTTATACATGATTCGTGATTCCAAAATTTGTATTACTTTTAACGATGACTATGATAAATAGCTGGTCGATCGCGATTCGAGTTAAGTTTGGTAAATAATAAAAATGAATACAAATATAAATACGCAAGAATAAACTTCGGCACATCGTCCTTTCAACGCTTTAATAACTTGCGATCAATTTCACTCTCTTTTATTTTGCTTTCACTTACTCGTCCAGCTTCACCACACACAGTTCTAATAAAATGTATGGTTTATAAAAAGCTTGATTATTCGCGAATTAAGGAAACCGATGATGATCATGATGACTTTAACTACACGTAAAACTATATAATTATCAATCGCAAATAATTCGTTTCTGTAAAAACTTATGTTTGAAATATATCGTTTCGTTCATTATTTCTAATGTTTCGTCATAATGCTTATAAGTATCAACTCGCAACAACACATTGTACAGTAGAAATAAAATAATAACTAATAGTAATAATATTAAATACCGTCAGAGTATATATAAGCTATATCACTAACCATGTGTAACTGTTAACGTCGTTATTATCAAAATGTATGGTCGAGAGAAAATATCGGATGAACAATTTAATAATGTACAGCTTACACGACGTGGTTGCAAACGGGTTTTTCTAAGGCCAGCTGAAAAATAGTCGGTAAAAAACTTACCTAGGATGTAAGCCTTTCAGTTATTGGTCCCTTTGCTTTACCATTTCTTAGCATAGGTGTGTGGATACATATATTCGCTGTGTGCAAGTCATTGGAGGAGAAGGCTGAAGGCGAGTGTCACTTTAGCACATGTAATTGTAAGGTAAACCTTATGAAAACATTCTTTAATAACACCGATGGTGGTTGCTCCTACTATTTTTATTTCATTTCATAAGATTTAGTTGGAAAGTCCTTCAGAAAGAGGGCAGTATCGAATTTGCACACAGTGAATATGAACTTTCAAATATTTAGAAGTATGCCTTTCGTATACATGTGTGTTGTATAGCTGCTGAAACGTGATAGTAAGATGGCTGCATTGTCATGTCAATGACTTTGTGCAACTGGGAAAAAAAGCTAGAAGGATCAATAAAAAATTAAATATCTAGAAATGGAACAATAATACAAAGACAAATCATGATGAAGGGAGATAATTTAGAGAAAAAGTGAAAATAAATTAGTGCGTGACTGACAGGAAATTAGTAGGTATCAGCTGGTACCAATAACTGTTAAGCTCTCTACAACTCGAACGAGATCAGACTCTCGTTTAATCACAATTCTTCATTTGTTATCTCACACGTTATTTGACTTCCTATATGAGAATCTCGGACTTCACTGCGTATCATCATCATCATCATCACCATCATCATCATAATCATCATCGTCATTGTCACACTATATGTCAACGTCATCGTCGATTTCGTCGTCATTCATCATTCATCATCATTATTACTGTCGTGTCGTACTTAAACGTCTCTCTACTGTAAAAATCGCAAATCGCACTTTTTAGACTAATTAGAGGAGCGTCCTGCGCACATGGTCGCTCGCCGACCGGCCGGCAACCACCCACCATCATCACATAACTTTCTTTTTTTGCGACCCAATCACATTTACATTATAAATCATTGAAGGTTTTTTTTTTTTTTTTTTTCGAATCTCGGTCTTACACTTATTAGTGGCCTCTCTTTATCCAATTTCCTTTCTGTCTTATCAATGTTATTCTTGAAACCATTTTTTAATGGAGTTTCATATCGTCGAATCAGAGCACTTTATTCTCTTGTATCGTTCATCAGGCTTTAACAACTGCCTAAGCGTTTATCGTAGTATTTCATTCTCAAACTCTTTTTTTTCCTATTACAGTACATAATTTGATAAAATAACAACAAGCAAATCAGTAAACAAACTGGTGCCAGCTCAGCTTAAATATAATGATCAACAACCCTGTCTGTCTGATTAAATTTCTCTCTCAACTTATTCAAAACACGTACGTTAAATTCATCGAATTTTCAACCGTTGTAAATATTTTTTAATCCATTGTAGCAATAAATAACCAGTATTTTCGAGTTAACTTTTTTGAAAATGTTAAATTCTTAATCGGTCACACGCGTATTACCAATCAACGGAATAGAAATTCAATTTATTTCGAAATAATAAATATACAGCTTATTTTATAGGTTTATGAGTATCTTTTGATTTGAGGGCACTCACTACTATCATCATCATCATTATCATGCAACACTTTTTATATCCAGCTCTCTCATTTCAATCAATACTTAATTTTTCGAGAGAGCATGGTTATTATGTACCATAGCTAAAACATGGTATTCATTCGCATAAGCTTTTCTCTCTTTGAAACTCTTCTGTTTCTTTTTACCAGTAAATATTTCACTCTGAGTAAATAAATATGGATTTTATTGATAACGATTTGTGAGATTGGAAATTTTTTGTTTTTCCAAAAGAGCCTAACATTAGCTACTTTTTGCTGGTATTAGTAGCTTTTATGTCCACCTTTTTTCTGGATGGATGAATTTTTTTTCTTCTAACATTTAATCAACAATGTTGGCGATTAATTTACTCACTACAGTGGAAATGATGCCGCTCATTGTTTTTTTTGTTTTTTTTTTGTTTTTTTTTTGTTTTTGTTTTTTTGGCTTTTTGAAGTCTTTTAAATTAAGGACGTGTTAACGAGAGTTTATAAGTACGTAATTTTTTTTATGCTTGTCACATTTTCTTTTTTCAGTTCTTTATGATTTGATCAATGGCCGGATGTATGCACTTACAATTTTTTTTTTTTTTTTTTTTTTTTTTTTTTTTTTTTTTTTTTTTTTTTAAGATCTCAATAAATTTGGCAAACATCCAAAAATTTTCCATCGTAAATACCTAATAACTTGTATAGATGTTGCTTGAAAGCTAACAAGTAATACATCGAGTCATTTTTCAAGGTATAACTATCTCTCTGAATTTTAAATGAAGTGTTTTAGAGTATCATTCATATGACTCAGGTAATCGGAAAACAATGGATTTTATTGGAAAGTCAAGCTTTAATCGTAAATAATGTGAATTATTATTTATGCTCTCCAAATTTCTACAGCAACACTCAATGCAATTCTAAGACTTGTTGATAAAAGAAAAAATACAATGACTTTATCATTGTATGTTTACTTATATAACTGCACAACATTGATTAAAAAAAAGTAAGGTTTAGTTGTTTGCAGTTTTGTTTTTGTTTTTAGTAAATTTAATACTTTAAAAACGATTTTTATTGGCCATCCATCCCGTGTATAACAGTTTTTTGATGGCTCTCGCAATTTGATTTTAAAAATCAACCATCAATACTATTATCTCTGTGCTGGTTCATTAAATAATGATACATGCAAAAATTGGACTCTAGTGTAAGTTATTTATAAAAGCGCGCGAAAAATAAAATTTGCGCAACAACTCGATTAAACATTCGAGCGTCGCGCAGCTCAAAGGTGCAAATAAAAAGTTTGAGGGCGGCTTGTTTATCGACTCTGTAAAATACGTGACGGTTTTTATACATCAGTTCATCAATGTGTATACGCATACGCAGAATACGCAGAGACAAATAGACTTTGAAAAAGTCACCACAAGGACGGGAGTTTGGATGATGTGTGTATCAGCGTAAAGAATCAATATATAGTGTGTCAACAATGAATGGTAATAATGGTTATTATTACCTAAAGCCAAAAGGATTAAACTGGCGTGGAATAAAATTTTGCTCTCTGCTGTCCAAGTGGAAGTGTGACCTTTTTTTTTTATTATTATTATTATTACTCGGTAGTAGGTAAAAATTTAGGCCTAAACGTGCGGATCTTTAAATTCAACCATTACCGCAGGACAGACCGCAAAAACCTAGAATTCCAATCTATACGCACTGCAGCTGGTTTCGTGATCCTGAAGATTTATCGTGCATCTCGATGCCGAAGGAGAGAGATCTATGTGATTGGCTGCCAGGGCCTCTTCGTTATCGGCAACCCAGTACCCCAAGGACTCCGTGTCGTACGTGGGAATCATTGTGACTTCTATCGATGAAAATTCTCATATGAAAATACATGTTTTTTTGACTCAAACTACTTATTGTACGTGCAATACCACCTACCTAAGTCTTTGTCTTCCCAAGTCTTCTTCGCTTCGAGAAGTGCATCATAGACCTCGCGGCTCGGCTCCGTGCCACTGAAAACGTAGTAGCGGGCTCGGATCTTCTTGAAAAACTCCAGGGCCGTGTAGAACGAATTACCGTGATGGGACACGTAGGTCAAGTCCATATAGATCGGTTGAACTTTGTTTTTTGAATCCTTTGCGCGTTTCTCGTTCTTGACGGGGCTCTCGGAGCGCTTTTTGTTCTTCATGTTCTCCGATAAGACCTTTTTCGCCTGCTTCTTGTCCCTCTTGGGTGTACCGGGTGACGCCTTGTTTGAGTACTCGTTGCTCGTCGGCGCTGGCGAGGGTAGTCTCATGGGCTCACCCCAGTCGTTTATGGCATCAAAGTTGAGGCTGTCGGGGCTCAGATCGGCCGAGCTGCAGGGCTGCACAGGACTCCGCAGATTGAACTTGCGGGGTGCCTTCGGAGACGGCAGTCCGAGAGGACTTCCCCAACCAGCTAATGGATCCTCCTTGTCGCCGGCCGGCTTGGGGCTCGTACTACTGGCGCCCCCCGACTTACCGTGCTCAGACTTGGAAAGCTCCTGAGTGAAGCTGCTGCTGCTCTCGAGAGCTTTGTCAAAATCGAGGTCTGCCTCGTCGACGTACTTTTTTGAGCCTCTCTCGGTCTGCGGGCCAGCGTACTCTTTCTCGACGTGGAACTTGCCAAAGGAAAACTCCTCCTGTTCTGCCATTATTTCCGGGCTCTTTCTCAACGAAGCTCCGTAATGTCCGATCTCGCTTGGTAGCTCGCCGTAGAAGCTGCTGGTCATCGTTAGTCCTGAGAAGTCGTCGGAAACAGCTTCTTTGACCAACGGTTGTCGTGGATCTGGGTGATGTGGAGAGGACGACAGCGCTGGGCTGGACGGCTCCTCGTCAGAATACGTCTGGCGTTCCTCGCTACTGCCCCAGACGTGCGTCGCCGCTCTACTGTGGCCACTGCTCAGATCGCTTCGAGGACTCGTTGGATCGGCTGCCTTGTCCGTCAAGTCTGAAATCGGGCTCGGCGGTCGTTGAGTGTCGATTGATTTGATGTCGCTCATGAAGCTTTCCGGCAGCTTTTCATCAACCTTCACGTCAGTCTTTTCAGTCAGCACGATTGTCTCGCCCTTTTCATTCGTAGCTTCCGTCACTTCTTGGGTAGTGGTGATGATTTCGCCGTCGCCGCTCATAGTTCGCGTCGTCGTTATTATTGTGCGAATGACGTCTCCAGAACGAAAGCCTTCCGGGGTCGCGGTTCTTGATCGGTTGTCCGATGATCTCTTGTCGGGCGTTGATCTACCAGAGAGATGCGACTGCATTATACTCCCGTCCCGAATCAAGGGGGACATCGATATGTCGGGCGTCGACTTTCCTGTTGAGCCACTGTGAGCGGTGTCTTTTGGTCCTACGCTAACTGCTTCGGTGCTGAATGATTTTTCCGACTTGCTTTTGTCGTCGGTTATCAACTCTCTGATAATAGAAGTCGACTGCACTAGTTGTTCTGAAAAATTAATATAGGTGAAATTTTTTGGGATCAACTTGTCAATCACGCGTTATTTCTTAAATTTAGACTTACCTTCCAAATCAGATTGGTGTTGAATGTCATCCAATATAGATTGACCCAGGGAAGTTTGTTTGACTTCGACGGATGATTTTATTTCTTGCCATGGAATTCCTTCCACAACAGCACCGCTTTTCATCGATTCTCTTCTTATTTCTTTAGTTTCATGAGGCTGCGTAGTTATTTGAGTAGTTTTCGTAACCGTCACGCTTTCGGTACGAATGACGTTATGCTGTATGTCCTCCGTTTGCATCAATAATTTTTCATTGGACTGTTCCACGTGCGTTCCTCCGATTTTCTCAGGCACATTGGTGATTGTCGTTGTCATCGAGCTCAAGTTTTCAGAAGTTAAATCCGCTGTAGCATCATTTCGCGGCCCGGAATCTGGAGTAGATTTTTCAGATAACGTTGTTATGTGCGTAGTTTTGATTTCGGTCATTCCACCAATGAAGGCTTTATGAAATGCGCTCTCATACTCGTCATGGGATGCATCTCTCTTCGACTGACTTTCTTCTTTGAAACCTTCTCTTTTAAAAAGTTCCTCCTCTAAAGGATCTAAAATCGTACAAAAATCGAGTTCGACTACTGATTCTCTTTTGAGATTTTGTGAAGTTATTATGTTTTCAATAACCAGTATAACTAAATGCCGGGTTACCGAGTTTGCATGTGCAATTTCATCTACGATAGTCGAACTGATTTTTCTTTTTTTAGATATGAATTCTTCATTTATGTAATCCACAAGTTTTTCTTGATCATCAAACATCTTTTGAGTAGTATCTTCTATTTCTTCTTCTTCAAAGTCTAATATTGCTTCTCTATTAGTTTTCAAACCAGCAACAATTTCATTTACAATTTTCATTATAATGTATCGATCAATTTTATAAGTGGAAGATAACTCGTTGATGACTTGAAGAGTAATTATATGTTTTTTATTAATATATTCGTTAATTATGCAATCTTGTATTGTTTTAGTCGTCTTAGGACTTAAAGGTTGATGATAGAAAATCTCTTTCGAAAACTTTTCTTCGGCTATATCGACGAATTTTTCTCCTAATAAATGTATTTCTTCTGTTTGCTCCTCTGTAACTTCAATGTTTTCCGTATCTAAGAAACTTTGTGACCGTGATCTGTTCTTATTTTTATCTCCCATATGGCTTTCTATACTACTGACTGAAGCTCTATGATCACCCGTAAAGTCTTGAGCTAAAGTTTCTGATTCTATTTTTTCACTGGATGGACTGATGGATTTTGACTTTTCAAAAACATCTTTTTCGGTAATTAAATCTCTAGAATAACTAGAAACCTCACTCAAATCACCCATTTGTTGTTTGGGCTCTGAAATACTGGATGATCTGGATTCGGGTGCCAGTTTTTCTGTATCCTTTTGAAGAGCGTCAAAACTCATTCTACCTTCGATACTGGCAGCTTTAACATGAGATTCTGCAAAATTGTTATCGAAAGAAATTAATGTTTCCCCGTCATACTCTCTATCAGCCCTTAAACAATAATGCTCTAAATTGTCGGTTGTAGATATTGGCGTAGTATCTGTTGGTTCATTTGTATTCATACCTTTCTTTTGTTCAGAAAAAATCGGTGTTTCAGAGAGTTCATGTTTTTTCTCAATGCTTCCTAGTTGTAATCCATCATCTTTAGAATCTAAATTTTCATCAACCACTTGAACAGTGGATATCGTACTTGACTCTTGCGTTTTCTCAGTTTGTTTTTCGATACTTTCAGATTCGGATCCATGAGATTCAATATCTAATTCAACCACGTCTGCAACGATATCTTTGGTATCTATTATTTTTTCAGGAAATTCTTTTCTATCTGTATCTTTCTCTACACTCGGGGACTTCGACCGATCACTTACAGCTTTACTGAGTGGTTCTAGCGAACTGTCTTTTTTGCTTATTTCTTTTTCCACGCTTGGTGATTTAGATTTATCACTTGTTTCTGACTTTACTGAATCTTTTTCTACATACGAAGTTGGCCATTTTTCGTTTAAGATATTTTCTTTCTCAACACTTGGAGATTTGGATTTATCACTTTTCGAATCAACGTTAGAAACGACTGAAATTCCACTTTCAGAACTATTTTTCTCTAGTTTTGAAATTTCTTCCATTAACTGTGTTTTAAAACTTAATGAATCAGATCTTTCATTTCTAACACCACTTATATTAAAACCGGTATCTTCTTTATGTTCACCACTTACAGACTTTTCTGGGGAAGAATCTTTAGTTATTTCTTTTTCAGTACTTGGTGATTTAGATTTATCTCGATGAATCATAACAGGCTCTCCAACTATTTCAGGTGATTTCTCTTTTCCAAACATTTCTTCAGCTAGAATTTTTGTTACATCCCTTTCGGCGCTTGAAGATTTTGAATTATCTAATTCAATCTCTGCATCTTCAGATATTTTTTCTGTTTTTACCATTTCTTTTTCTACACTTGGAGATTTCGATTGATCTTTAATGTCCGGTATAACAAGGTCTTGAATTTCATCATCAGATATATCTTTTTTTCTCACTTCTTTTTCAATACTTGAAGATTTGGGTGCGATCTGTAGATTTTCTGATGTTAAATCACTAACGTCAATACTTTCCACAAAAACAGCTGACGTTTTACGTGAGGCTCCTGTTTTCTCGATCTCTTTATTATCTCTGATATCTGATTTATGCAATGCATCTTTAATTATGTCATCAGATGTTTTTTCTGCTTCATTTCCAGGACTTAAAGAAGTTTTGCGTGATATTCCTGGGTATTCCGCTTCTTTTTCTATGCTTGGTGACTTCGATTTATCGTCTTTGATATCTTGATTTTCCAAACTTATAACAATATCATCAGGTACTTTTTCTTTTTCTAACATTTTTTCTGGACTTGGAGACTTTGATTCATTTTTTACAGTCGATGTACCTGTCTCTATCTCAAGACTTGGAGATTTAGATGTGACATTAGAAATTTCTAATGTTGCATCAGTTACATTGATATCTTCTGCAATAATAGTTGAAGTTTTCCGTGACTCTCCTGATTTCTTAATTTCTTTTTCCACGCTCGGTGATTTAGACTTATCTTCTTTCCTTTCTAAATCTTTTTCCAAGCTAGGGGACTTGGATTTGCGTTCTGAAATATCAGATTCTACATCGCCCTCATCCATATAATCTACAATAGTGGATGCTATTTTTCCCATTTCCTGAATTTGTTTTTCAACACTTGAAGACTTTAATTTATTGATTTGCTTATCTGATTCTCTTGTATCTTCGATTTCAACGTCAGATTTTTTTTCTGTTTTTTCAAACTTTTGTAAACTTAGCGGTTTAAATTCAGTGCTTGATATTTCAGATTTAATATCGCTTGCATTTACAACCTCCAATGATGTAATCGACATTTTTCTCAATTCTTCTGATTTCTTGATATCTTTTTCAATACTTGGCGATTTGGATCGATTATCTTTGATATCCGGTTTTTCTGTTTTGTCCGAGATTTTCGCTTCTTTTTCTAATTCTTTTGCAGGACTTGGAGATTTGGATTTTACTTCTCCAACCATCGAGGTTTTTCGAGATTCTCCTGTTACATTAATTTCTACCACTTTCTGGGATTTAAATTCAGCATCTTTGATGTCTACTATTATTTCCCCAAATATTTTATCATCCTCTTCTGTTTTCTTTTCAGGACTCGGAGATTTAGAGACTGCGATCTCAGATTTCACATTATCCAAATCAACACCTTCTGCATTAAATGTCGACATTTTACGTGACTCAGATATTATTTCTTTTTCTATACTTGGAGATTTAGATGTTATATCTTGTACATTTATTACTTTATCGTGCGTTTCATCTTCTTTTTCTTCAACTTTTTCAGGAGTTGGCGATTTTGATTTACCTACTATTTTCTCAAAGCTTCCATCAGTTACGTAAGTGTCTGTCACAGAAGTAGTTGATGCTTTACGTGATGTGTTAACAATTTCTTTTTCTACACTTGGTGATTTTGATTTTACATTTTCAATATCTTTTGTTTCATCTGACATTTTTTCTTTTTCAGGGCTGAAAGACTTTGATTCAAATTCTTCAATCATGGATTTCACATCTTCAGGGTGTAAATCTTCCACAGTAATAGCTGAAGTCTTACGTGAAGCGCATATGATATCAATTTCTTTCTCTACACTTGAAGACTTTGATTTTGTATCTTCAATATCTGAATTTTTTTCTTCTCTCTTTATTTCTTTTTCAGGGCTGATAGATTTTGATTTAAATTCTGAAATTTCAGATTTCACGTCACCTATGTTCATGCCTTCTACTGAAATAGCTGAAATTTTACGAAATTCCCCTATTTTCTCAATTTCTCTTTCTACACTTGGTGATTTCGATTCGATATCTTTGGTTGTTTTAATTAATGTTTTGCCATCTTTTTCTGCCTCATTTACGGGACTAGATGATTTAATTCCTATAGCGTCAGGTTGCACACCAACTATATTCATATCTTCTACTGAAATAACTGAAATTTTACGAGACTCTAGTGTGTTCTCAATTTCTTTTTCTGCACTTGGTGATTTTGATTTGATACCTTTAACATCCGTTGGTTCATTGAATACATTTTCTTTTTTTTCTGACTCTTTTTCAGGGCTCGAAGATTTCGATGTAACAACCCCTATTATTTCGGATTTTACATCACCAGCGATGACATCTTCTGCAGAAACAGTTGAAAGTTTATATGTTACTTCTGTATTATCAGTTTCTTTTTCTACACTAGGAGACTTTGATTTTATGCTTGCAATATCTTCTATTTTTTCTTCTTTTTTTGTTTCTTTCTCAAGACTTGGAGACTTTGATTGCATTTCTTTCATTTCAGATTTCGCATCACCACTGTGAATACCTTCTATTGAAATAGCTGAAGTTTTACGTGACTCTCCTATTTTATCGATTTCTCTTTCTGCACTTGACGATTTTGATTTCATAAATTCTTTTGTTTCATGAGATGTTTTGTCTTCTTTTTCTACCTCCTTCGTGGGGCTTAATGATTTAGATTTGATTTCTTTCTCTCCTGTATCCCCGATTTCTTTTTCTACACTTGGTGATTTCGATTTGGCATCTTTTGTATCCACTGATACTTTTTCTTCTTTTTCTGCTTCCTTTTCAGGGCTAGGAGATTTTGATTTAACCCCTATTATTTCGGATTCTACACCACCAGTTATAATATCTTTCTCAAAAGTCGCTGAAATTTTACGCATTGTTCCCATACTTTCAATTTCTTTTTCTACGCTAGGAGATTTTGATTTTACATCTTTACTATCTTTTGTTACATCAGACGTTTCTTCTTTTTTCGACTCTTTTTCAGGAGTTGCGGATGTTGATTTATCTTGTATGACTTCAAAATCATCATTATTTATGCTAATACCCTTGACAGATACAGCTGAGGTTTTACGTGATTCCTCTACTTTCTTAATTTCTCGTTCTATGCTTGGTGACTTCGATTTGCTATTATCTTTTTCTGATTTTTCTTCATCATCTTTTATATCGATTGTTTTATCTTCCTTGTCAGATTCTTTTTCTGGACTTGATGATTTGGATTTTTCTTTCGGGATCTCAGCTATTATGGAGCCTGCATCGATGCCTTCCATTGTTAATACTGACGTTTTACGCAACTCTTCGAATAATAATTTCCCAGTTTCTATATTTACATCTTCTTCTGCAGTGACTATTGATGTTTTACGTGATTCTGCCATTGCTTCGACTTCTTTTTCTACACTTGGAGACTTTACAGTACTATCGTAGATATTTTGTTTAAGGGTATGACCACTTTGAACTGGTATACATGGTGTTTGGTGTAATTCTTCAATTTGTTGATCTTCTTTTTCTGCGCTGGGAGATCTTGATTTATCATCAAAAACATCTTGTTCAGTGGTACTTTCCTTAATCTTGTCATCGAGTGTAACTAATGATTCTGGCGATTTCTCTTTTTTGTATGCGTCTCGTTCAGGACTCATTGATTTTAACTTATTTTTTTCAACATCTGTTGTAATATCTTTAACGATTGTATCGTTAGGACTAGTTGATTCTTCTGGTAATTTTTCTTTTTCCAATATCTCTCTATCCAAACTCAGAGATTTAGATTTTTCATCTTTTACATTTTCTATTTCATCTAAAGTTTCATCTTTTTCGGGACTCCGTACCTTTAATAGTTTATCTTCAGTATCTAATTTCACAACTTTTGTCAACTTATCTTCAGAAGTATCTAAAAGTTCCAATTTCTCTTCTTTCGTTACATCTTTTTCGTCGCTTGGTAACTTGAAATCCCTACTTGTTATTTCCTGATCTACTGTTTTCGCAATATCCTTGCTAAGCTTATCATCGTTATCTATACTTTTTTCGGGAGTTGGGGACTTTATTTTTGTTGCTTCAGTTTGTGTTTCAGTAAAATCTTTTGTTTTGTTTTCCGAAGGAGCTGATGATTTTATCAATGTATCTTCATTTACGGTACCCGATTCTACACTTGGTGATTTCAAGTTGTCATCTTTGATATAAGCTTTTGCTGTATCTATGAGTACATCATCAGTAATTTTTTTTGTTTCTTTCTCAGGACTCGTCACTGTTGGTATCTCTTCGTTCATTTCCACATCGGTTATATCTTTCACAATTTTTTCATCCATAACAGTAAATACTTCTGGTGATCCTTCTTTATTTAATACGTCTCTTTCTGCACTTGGAGATTTTAATTTCTCATCCTTAATTTCTGGCTGTACGGTGTTGATCACGGCAGGTGTTACATCTATTTCTTTAACTTCTAATTTAACACTTGGAGATTTTGAGTCATCTTTAATATCTAATTTAAGAATATCATCAGACGCTTTTACTTCTGACGATTCTTCTTTTTTCGCACTACCAGCTTCAGTAGTAGTTTGAACTGCCGAGTCACTAAAAATATCTAAAACTTCCGCAGAAATTTCTTTTTTGGCTATTTCCCTTTCTATACTTGGTGACTTTGATTTATCATCCAGAATATTTTGCTTCTCTATCGAATCACTGATTGAATCTGATGTTTTATCTTTTCTTACAACTTCATTTACGGGACTCAGTGATTTTTTTTCAGTCTCAATATTCTTATCAGTAGACGGTAGTTCAAGTATTTCACCTTTATCATCAGATTTTATGTCCACAGCTAATTTCTCTTCAAGGTCAACTAATTTTTCACATGTGTCTTTTTCACTAAAATCTCGACCAGGACTTTGAGGTTTAGACACATTTTCTCTACTTATTTCTTTTTCGACACTTGGAGATTTAGATTGACCTTCCAGTTTATCTTCAAAAATTTCTAGCTCCGTAGGCAGTTTTTTCTCACTAACTTCTCTTTCTGTACTCGGAGATTTTGATTTTTCATTTTTAGCAACATCTGTAGATGATTTTGAGAACACACTTTCAGCTGGTGATATTTCTCCTGATTTTAATGAATCTTGCGTTTTTGCTATTTCTAAATCTATTTTATCAGATAACTTCATATCATCTAAAGCCAAAAATTCTGTATCACTATGAGAGAATTTCTCTTTTGCCTCATCAAGATATTTTTCTTTTGTATCGGTTTCCGATACATCATAAGTTTCAACATCTTGATCGAGCTCATGTAAAATTTTGTCATTTTTCATAGCATTTTTATCAACTTTTTTACTTTCATCTGTAGCTTCATCAAAATTATCCACGATTTTGAAATTTTCAGGTAACATTTTTTCCGTGTCTGCATCTTTTGTTATCTCTTCTGATGATATATTTACAATATCTTTGGTAGTTTTTTCATCTTCCAAGTGTATAGAATCTCTTTTATTTACATGTTCAACTTGTGATGTTTCCTCCACAGTTTTTTCATCAGATTGACTGGCAAACACTCCCTCTTTTGTTACATTATCATCCAATATTTTTTTATAATCATCTTTTCTCGTCATTATATATTTTTCGATACTAGTATCAAAAGCAGATTCGTACGGGATTTTAAATTTACTCACAATCTCTTTCATATCGTCAATTATAATTTCTTTAGGCACATGCTTAACTATGGCTAAGTATTCTAATACTTGTGTTGAGATCTTATATTTTTTCGTAACTATGAATTCTTCAATAATACTTTCTGTACTTTTATCTTTATTCAAAACATTTTCATAATCTGATGGAAGCTTTGGAAGTTGCATTTCTGTGACTACTTTAGGAGAAGTAGGAGTAGAGCCAGGCGTAACAGTTACGAGTTCTGCTTTACCAGGTGATAACTTTTGATCAAATCCGATTTCCGATTCCATTATTACTTTTTCTCCGTCAGGTTTAGCATCACGAATACTATGTTCTGCTACCTCTTTAACATAAATATGTTCTAATCCTGAAACCATAACATCAACGTCAGTGCCAGTTTCAATTTGTGTTTCTGATTTTATCACACTAACTGATGGTAAGATATCATTTTTCATGATATCATCACAAATTCTCATCAAGTCTTCTTCGACTACATCTTTTGTGGGTGAATATACAGTGATATCTTTTTCTTTTACAATTTTGATACAAGATTGTTCTTGAATTTCAAAATCATCAGTAGTTACTTTATGTTTACCAGACGTATCGTCAACATCAGATATTTTTTTCGGTAGAAAATCATCTTCTTTAAGAACTTCTGCAACTTTTTTCACAATTTCCTCTACATCTTTGGGTTTTTCTTTTTCAATTTGTATACCTGCAGTACCCACAAGCACTTCGGCAACATCTCGCACAGCTTCTTTAAAGTCTCGAGCGATTATATCAGAGTCGTCGTCATCGTCATCGAAATCATCATTCGAAGGAATAATGAATTTGACTTTTTCTGGTTCTTTGGAATCTGCATCACTGACATTTGTTATAATGTTTGTGGATATATCCACAAGTTTTTCAGCTGCTTCCGTTAAGGAAGTCTTTACTACATCCTTTGAACCCACGTCCGATATAATCTTTTCATTTACCTTTTCTTCCAAAGATTCCAATGAATCTTGAAAACTCTCCTTAACATTTATCAACTTACTATCTGCCTCTTTTACACATATGTTAATGTCTTCTACGACAGTATTGCTTACCTCTTGTAACAATTTTTCAATTTTCTCATCTTCAGTTGTTGCTGGCGAAATTGTGGTAGAGATTTGTTGTTCCTTGTATTCCGCTTTCGGTTTCGTAATTTCTTCTTCAAATACTATCTTTTCTTGAGATTTAATTTCTTTTGGTGAACTTGATTTCGAAGATTTATCTTCTATGTCTTTGTCAGAGTCTCTTCTGGCTTTTTTGGTAAGCTTGTCAATACCTTTCTCAAATTTATCTGCTACCTTCCCAAAGAAGCTAAGCACTCCTTTACTACTTTGTTCTTTAGCCGGAGCAGCCACTTGCTCTTTCATATCTTGGAAATACGTTGACGTTTTGATATCTTTTTCTTTTTCTAGTTCATACATTCCATAAAGTTTTGGGTCCACTTCTTCGTGGACCGGTAAATCAGCAACTTCATCGGGTGTCTTTACGACATCTCTCGGTACATTATGCTGAGCATGTGTTTTTACGATCAACTCTTTGATTTCAGGTTTTGGCGTGATGGGTAAGGATTCCAGAATATCTTTTTGTTTCACAGAAACATCTTTTTCTTTTACTTGCTCTACGACATGTTTCTCGTCCACATCTTCTTTTATTTCATCAAGCGGTATTCTTTCATCTTCTGGCAAAGTCGGGGCAGTTGTAGTAGCCCCAGATTCTAAAGTTGAAATTCGTTCTTGTGATTCTTCCATTCTTTCAGGTACTTGTTCTTTCTGTTCCGTAACAAATTGTTTTTGTGAAGAATCCAATTTTTCAAGACTATGACCCGAAGGCTCTTTGGTAAGATCTTCACTATCTTTTTTTACAGAAGCATTTTTCTCCTCAATTTTTTGAACTGTCTCCATAGCTAAAGCAACTATTTGTTCAACCTCTTCTTTTAACTGTTCTTTTTGTTCACATGATAATTCTAGTGTCTTTTTTTTCTCTACTTCCAGATTCGATTCAACGAGCTGTTTTTCTGGTACTTCATCTTTCTTTTCTTCTGCAAAATCTTTATCTTCTTCTTCTTGTTGTTCAAATTCTTCTACTTGTGATCTACTTTCAGCATTGAAGCGAGGTTTTTCCGACTCAACTTCGTCAAGGTGATGTTTATGCTCAGCATCTCCACTTTGTACAGAATCTTCAGTATAAATTTCCTCTTTCTCTACGATTAAATATTCATCTTCTTCCGTGAGTTCCTGACTTTCTTTTCTACATATTTTTTTCGGTCCTTCGTCCATTTCTGCTGTAATATCTTCTTCGGTAAAATCTTCATCTTTCTTATCTGTCGCTTCAGCTGTTATTTCATCATCTCCTTCAAATCGCTCTTCTTTTCGTGCTTCTTCAATTCTTTCAGCTTTTTGTAAAACAGCTTCGATTTCTTCAACGACCTCTCGTTCTTCTTTCAAGTCAGCCAGTACTTTACTTTCAATAGAATCAAGAGACATATCTTCCGACTTTTCTGTCAAATTCTTGTCGATTAACTTTATAGCCGATTCTGGTTCGACTCCAGAAGGTGTTGAAACAGCTGATGAATCCGTCGTGCCACCTCTTACTTTTCTAATAACCGCGTCTTTCTCAGATTTCACGGATGCCGTTGGTGTGCTTCTTGTTGATTTCGCTGGACTCAGAGCTAAACGTACTTTACTTGGACTCATGGCCTTTGTACGACGGCTGAGAGATTTTCGTTCGCTTGGTTTTGGTTTAAGCGGAACTTTTTGCGTAGGGGCAGACGAACTTGTCATTGAAGTAAGTTCTATATTTTTTTGCTCCACAACCATTCGATTATTAGCTTCTTTTGCACTTTTCGCAGGAGTAGCAGAAGAAATTTTGGAAGTGGTTTTAACTGCAGATTTCACAATAGTTCTTGACGTCTCGATCTTTGTTCCTGTACCATTCAAAGTCTTTTTCGGAGTTGTCGGAGATGACTTGATGACATCTTTTTTTTCTACTGTAAGTTTAGGCTTTCTATCAGCAGATTTGACAGATGGCTTGATTATACTTTCAGGTTTAGTTGATTTAATCACTGTTTTTACGGCTGAATCTTTGGTTTCTTTTTTCTTTTCAATTTTTTGCACTTTTATGTCTTTAGCAGACGCAGTCTTTTCTGTTTCCACCTTAGCAACTTCAGTCTTTTTTGTTTCCGCATCTAATCGTTCAGACTTTTCTATTTTTTTCGTTTCTTTCTTTGCTTCTTTCAATTCTTTCTCAATTTTTTTATTTTCTTTGATTTCGGACTCAATTTTCTTGTTTTCTACAACTTTCCTGGCTTTTACTTCGGCTTTTAACTGTGAAGGCGCTGTCGGCTTTCCTGTTTTTGCAATATTTTCATCAATTACGGAATCTTTTTTAATATTTTTCAATTCGGAAATGTCTTTCTTTTCTCTACGTATTTCAGCTAATCGTTTCGTTTCGCGTTCAATCGAGCTTAATTTTGGTTTTGAAATGGCTGTTTTATCCTTGAGAGCAACGAGTGAAGAAGAAGGGGACACACTTTTGGCCGTACAAACTGGATGTTTTAAAAATTCCAAATGTTTTAAGCGTTCAAATCCTTCGAATATTTTATGCTGTGGTGTACTGCCTGGAAAGAGAATCCTAGTAATAGTGTCTTCAGGATTCGCTGGTTGCCACACCAACATTGCACATATTGATACAAGATTTTGAATCGGGAACATAATACTATTTGAGTCTTTTCTGTGCAATCCAGCAAAAAGTTTCGATTCGGAAGCATTCCACTTAGCCATGAATTCACGAACTTCACGGCTATCTTTGCTAGGACTTAAAACATACATATCTAATGTACCGTGACCAACTTTATGATACAAATTTATGGGCTCTGGATCTCGATAACAAGGATGTGGGCGAAGATTAATGTGACGTAGATTCACAATCATTTCCTGGCCAATATCAATGAGATCTAAAATAAGAGGATCCAGATCCTTATCACCATCTGGAGAATTTAAGTGCCTTCTCTCCTGAAATCAAGAACAAAATTTATTTCTCGTTAAACTGAATTACAAATAATTATACTTCTTAAGTTAAATTTGCTCTTTTGATATGAAATAAATTAATTATTTATAGATAGACATAAATGCTTTTAATGTTATTTATTTATAATCTAAAAAAAAAATTTATTAACTTGGCCGAGTAAATGCCAACGATAAATAAAAAATTTGCAAAATTTTAAAATAAATTTGATGTATACTGACAACAAGGTTGCAAAAAAAGTGTCCTATTTGCGGGTAGACGTGCGTTTCTTTCTTTTTTCGTAAGACGCTCGACATGCCGCCGACATTGCTATTGTTGATTCGAGTGATGAGTACAGCATCAAGACGATCGAGATGCCTTGCAAAATCCCAAAAGCAAGCCTTACGCGCGAAACCTCCATCAACCAGCATGTTAAAACCATTGATGCCAAATAAAGCGGCATCTCCTTGTCCGCCGGGAAACACGTACAAGGTCGGATGACTAAAGCGTATGTTTCCAACGACATCTGATGGTTCCATCAGTTGATCTAATGTTTGGGCTATCAGATATTGCCCAATGTAATTTATAAAACTTGTTATTGCTGGCACCCCGGCAGTGAGAACATCGCCAGGGTTTACCCTCACTCGACATGCTCTGTTAAGAAATGGTAAAAACGTTGGAAATTATTTTTTTGCTTAAAAAGTTTGAAAAAAATTATAAAGATACGGACAAACGCCACGTGTCATCGATAAATCTAATGAAAGTCCATGCAAATATTGATGTTTACACTAAACAAATGTGTTGATCATTATAAATTCATACGTAAGACTCTCGATAATTACTTTGTACAAAGTTCCTTGGAAAGACGAGATGTCGACCAGTCACCAACACCTGCGCAATGAATATCGACAGTTACGCTGTTTTCGTAAGCTCGAAGCACACGCTGCACCTCATGTTCGCTAAATGCATCCAAAAAGTCGGCCAAGCTAAAGGTTCCATCCTGCAATGCAATGAGAAAATTGGCACATTTTTAACTTTGTCTGACGATCCAAAGTCGATGAGAAAGCTAATGACCTGCAATATCCAGGAACCGTTTCCACCGAACGTGTATCCAGCATGAATAATGTGTCGGTGCTTTGTGAAACTCGCCAAAAGATTGCGTATACATTGCAATAAGGTATTGCTTTGAGGATAAATGAGAACCTCTGTTACGAGATTCTCTGTTGCATATTGTATTAGGCGTTCTCCTGTAATAATTCATACAAGTATTTCGTGCATTCACACTTTAATACCCAGTAGAGTGTGTATTTATTTAAGAATTTCAATTTATTTACCGTTTCTAGCTTCTTCGCCTTCAGGCGCTTGTGCTACTAAGGCTTGCAATTCTTTTTCTAGATCCACATGGCAACTGTCTTTATCCCAAGACAGGAAACCTGAAATTTAAGATAAATTTTATGTTGAATCATGTTTAAAAATACTCCTCCAAATAATTTGTTACGAGAAATTAGTTTTTTTTTTTTTTTTTTATTCGATCATACGATCCAACTTTCTTACTGGCCATAAAAAGTTAATCAAAAAATATGTATTTATAAGTAGGTTTATCGTGAATTTGTCAACCGCTATGTTGCCAACCGATTAGTATTGTCAAGAATAATAACAAAATGTCCACGAAATAGTAGTGTTGCGTGGATTAAATAAATTAAATTTTAGTAATTGTTTGAATTTTTTCTAAAAAAAATTTTCCAAAGAAGAATTCTCTTTGCAATAGTATTCTAAAGTTATAAGTGGTAAAATTAATGTGATGGTTGTAATATTCTTATATTTTAAACGTAAGCATGAAAATTCATCGTAATAAGTACGCTATCTGTGTAGAGGTAAAATATTTATTGATTCATAATCTCATACTTTAATATACTAGTCCGCTTTAGCATTCGTATGGTTTCATAAAACAGGGTCGCTAGAAAAAGTAAATGATACTTAAGGTTAAGGTAAAAATGTGAAATCATTAGTATATCAATTAACAGGGAAACATTCGTGGGTAGCTCAGAAAATTATTTTAGTGAAAATCAATAAGGAAATCAGTCAAAAGGGTAGCCAGTGGAGCAGTGGGTGACGTCACGAACACCGCACCCCCATCACGTGGTCCTTACCAACCGAGAATTGATCCATGTATACAACTTCTCTTCATCCAACTTCGACTCAACCCAACCTCAAACAACGATTTCTGTAGGTACTAAGTAAGTACTGTATTCTTAAAAAAAAAAAAAAATGAAAAAAAATTTTTCATCCCCTTACAATTTGTGTTAAAATTTATTTTCACGGTTGACTACCAACAATTTTATTGTTACTGGTATACTATTTAATGAATGCTGAATTATTTTCAATTTTTATTTGATAATTCAATAGTTCGTAGGACACTGTTGAATTTAAAAAATGCCTTTTTTCGTAATAAAAAATTTATAAAGCAAACTTAATCATAGTATGCGCGTGACACTAGTTGTAAGTTACTTGGATCACAAAATATGGTTAGTGATGAAAAGAAAAAAAAAAATAACTTTGAAGTTATTAATAATATCATGGTCCAATTTTTATTTTTTAACAGAACATTTATATTACTATTATTATTACGGGTATAAATGTAGTCTTACGCACATGAACTGAAAAGAATGAAATGTCGAACGGGAAAATAAAAAAAGAAAGAAAAAGAATACGTCACTCGAACAAAGCCAATTCATGAGCATTATTATGTAATTGTAATTTGATCCACCTTTAAGAGGTACATATATAATCAAAATTTACACAGACACTAGAAGTAAGGTCAGGTGTAGACTTTGTGACAAGGGACAGGAGAAATAGAAGAAGGAGGCAAAGGAGGAAGTGGCACATGAGGAGGAGAAGGAAAAAATAACAAAGACGCAAGGGTCGCCTCTTAAAGCCTCTAAATTGGTACATTGGTGAAGGTGCTCGGTAGTGCTGTGTCAAATTGATCGGAAGCCCTGAAGGTGATACGACGAAGCCGTGCTGAGCCTTGCGTCTTTGATGCTCTGGGGGACTCTCTTTTTCACCAGTATCCGCAATTCATCTTTTTCCGATGCGCTATGCATTTTTACGCTGTTCACTGCATTTCCAATATTTGCATTTACTATTTTTTTTTTTTCCTCAATGAAAATACTTTGTCACTAAAATCACGAGTGAAATTTTTTATCTTTCTATATACTATTTTATTTACCGCCTTAATCACGCTCGTGCTAAAGACAAATATAAATATTATAAACATCATGGGTCTCGAGACTCTTGATACTTCAATCTTTATTCTTTTCTCTATTTTTTTCTTTAAAGATAGAAATATGTGCCAAAGTGCGAAAAAGATGCTGCAAAATCTTTGTCTCGAAATAGGGTCAAAGGTACTTGACTAGAAAAATGCTGAACCATACGACTTTGCTGTTTGACTCGCTTGAAATACAGGACAAAGGATACTGTTTAAAATACGTAAGTTGAATTAAGTTTTAAAGAAAAATCAAAAATCATCGTTTTTTGCACAAGAGTTTGGAATACTGTTTAATAGAAACTGATGAGTTTTATTATAAAAAAAAAAAAAAAATGGGACATGTGTTATCTCATTTATCAAAGTAGCAAACTTTTGACAAAAAAAAAAAAAAATCTCACTTTGAAAAACAAGCTACCCACCTGCAGTCGCGCTCGTAAAAAAAAAATATCGAAACGTACCAACATAGTAAGCACAACAATCTCACCATATCCTGGTAAGCCATTGTTTTGATATTCTCGAAGATATCGATATTCGAGCTGCAAAGACACCGAGGCGAGGAAGCAGGTGGACACCTTGAATCTTATATGCCGGCACAACTGGCTTGTTACGCGCGTTACGTGCCCATATCAATGTACGTTGTTTTTAACAATTGATAAAAAATTGTAACGCATACGTACACTGTACAACAACACGATTCTTTGTATTGAGAAGACTACTACACTGTGATGAGTTTACATAAGTGGTACAGTCGGAATTCACGCGCGAGTACAAATCTTGAAAGCATCAGGGGAGGGTTCAGGTTCAAGACCAAGCCAGAGGCTAATGGGATATCCACGTTACGGCGCTAAAATGTCGGAGGAAAGAGACGAGAAAACTAGAGAGAGCGGCGTTCAAAATTAGATCCGTTGCATTGGTTTCCTCGCTCTCCCTATTTCGATCTCCGCGCGAAACCCGACGAATCGCGAATTCTCCCCATTGCACCGCTCATCCCTTATTTATTTATTCTTTTTTTCATTCACTCTTGAGATTATTTATAAACGACTAACTTTCCCCGACATCAAGTATATTTGCATTTATGTAGGCAAGTAGTAGTGCTGCGCCCACTTTACGATCTACCTTGACTGCTATAGCTGAGCACTTTTAACTGGAATCGACGATCGGGAACGCGAGAATAATGCATACACCTGCAGGTACATTAATGTACGTATATACTTCGGTATACATACATATACACACACTCGAAGATTTTTTCATTTTCAATTTAACCCTTGTTTTCATCATTTCGTCAACTACTCGACTCTATATTCTTGACTTTTCAATCATTTCAGGATACTCCGCGTAGGAAACGTATGAATTTGTTCATAATCGAAAAAAAAAGAAAATGAAACATCAGGTCGAGGCAAAGATTCATCCGACACATCCACCGGGCGCACATACGTATATAAAACACACCTGATGAGCCGACGGAGGAGATGACCGGCTATTGATCCAAGTTCCGAGGGACAGTGCCAACAACGAGTGAGTCACCCCAAGTACGCCCTTTTCCACGGTACAACATGTAGCGTGCTATTGTATCTCCGTATCCTCCGATTCTTTCGAATACGTCTGCCTCCTCCCTCTATACGCTCGTCATTTGTTTATCGATTCCCCACGCTAATTCCCAATCGCCTCGAACGCTCTAGTGTCGCGTTGTACTCAAGTTTCGTGGACGTCATCGGTACGTGACAGCTATACGTATTTTCAATACATCACATTGGGCATTGTATTATGTATCCACGTAGTTGCGTCGACGACGAAGGGACTCGAGATATACCGTTCGACGAAAGAAGAGTATACGTATTAGCGCGCGCTCGTGTGTACATGCACATACAAAGTTATTCCAGCGATCGGATGTGTATATATACATGTACGTAGATTATACGTGGAGATATTTCGAGGCCGCTGATGTATACCTTATACGTGCTGACGTGCTGATGAGCCTCCAGTGGTGAGCTTACACACTCACACATTGTCATTGAGTGCATGCACATGGCATATTACAGTATATAGACGGTTAAAGGAGAGCAAGTGCCGAAAATAGCGCGGAGAGAAAGACGCGGGGACCAAAAATACCCCATCGTAAATTCATCCCGTCTGCAGAGGAGATAGATATCCCTATGCCCTTCCTTACCCACTTGACTTTGAGCCCCCTCGGGCTGCCTTCTCCCCGATTTTTCACTTGGATTCGATAACGCTTTCCGAGCAGGATTTGCGTCGGCTCGACTCGAACAAACGTGCCCGCTTTGGGCATTATTTTGGAAGAAAAGCCGCCGCGGCTTTGCAAAAAAAAAAAAAATGGAGGGACGACGACGAGGGCGAACATAATAAGCCCCCGGTGTGTGGCGCATTGCGGAGTCCTATCGCACACGCGATAGACCGACCGAAAGTAAGTCCCCCTCCCCCCACGTCGGCGATCCGTCCTTGACCCTGCCTGCCTGCGAACACGTTTTTATTTAACCCCAAGCCGCTAACAACGCAGCTCAGCATGGGTGTACCTACGTATACGTTGAATAATATCGTTCTACATCCCAGCTGTGACGTACAGTTGTTCCGGTGATCCAATGTGGAGATCTGTACAGGTAGCGTTAGACCCAACGCCAGCGAGTCACTCGCCAACCCCCTTGTGCGCCTACTTATGACTAAAAAGCTTCTGTACTGTGTTGGTTCAGCTCGCGTTTGGAGATTTTGTTTTTAAAGAAGAAAAAAAAAAAGAGAGAGAGAGAGATGATGATGACGAAACAAGAAGTTTTGTTTACGCCGAGGATATATGAATAAACCGTATGGGTCGAGAGGGGCAGGGCAAGGGAAAAAACCCGAGCAACGTAAAAAGTACGCGTGGACAAACAAAGCAATAACTCAATATTGACGGACGAAAAGTGCGTCGTCGATCGAGCGGCACCTAGCAACAGAGCCCACTCGTATATATTGACACGCACATGAAAATACACGGCATACGTATGTGTACGTAGGTACCGATTTTTTTTTTTTTTTTTTTCTCTTATACGTATACACATACATAAATTATATCCTGGTCACTATGGCTCGCTTGGCCATAATGTCCTTTTATTTAGCGAATTGGCACGCGCGCGGACGACCGTTATATATTGGCCTGGTCCCTTCTCGATCGCGCCATACCACCCCTCCTCCCCTCTGTGGTGTATAAATCGTACAACTCGTACACGTTATAAAATTCTATACACATCCCGTGTGTTACATATACGTATATATGAGGTACCTAAGGGTATACACCTATACCTATCGTACTTATAGCGCGGCCGCGGAAGTCACGCGACGCCTTTCCGCGCGGGCATATATCGTCCGACTCGACTGCTACTATTTCTACTACTTCACGCTTATCTTTTCTGTATATACACATATATACATATATATATATATATATAATGTGCATGTTTTCACGTGTAATAATACCTCCTCCTTCTCTAGCTGACACTGATTTTTTGTTCATACCAATGCGTATTCATATTTCGTTACTGCTGTAATGGCCTTTCTTGCGTCATGCGCCACGATCCCTCCCTCTCCCTCCAACCCCACGGACGGACAATTAACGATCCGGTTGCGTGTGCCATTCCAAAGGCACATTCCAACGTATCGGAAAAACTCGAATAAAAAAAAAAAAAAAAAAGGTAATAACCAGCAGGTGTAAGTATATATATATACAATATATGTATACGCACCTTTGGCGAGTCGGTTGAGTATGAGGTCCTTGTGTTGGGCCGTGTGTGGCTCGGGAAGCACGACGAGTAGGTAACACCCGCTGAGGGGCGACGGTGGTGGATGCTGCTGCTGCTGCTGCTGGTGCGAGGGGGACGGTGCACCAGCGCCCGAGGGAGCCCGTTCCGTGGCGCCGGCCTCCTCGGTCGGGCCTCCACCTCCTGCCGGGGACGTGCCCTCGTCGCCCACCACTCCGCTCATCCTCGCCTATATGCGTGCCCAAATCATTCGGTTATTACCCCCTTTGTGTAACATCATATTGTACGCACCGCCAACTCGTTACCCTATATAATTAACGCAACGCGCTCGTGTGGGTGTTACACGTATACCCCTCGCGCTCTCGCTCCTTTATGTATGCGGTATACAACGGGAGTCAAGTATTAGGTGTTGTATGCGCGGCTCCGCGTTGCAACGGGAGACTCGGGCGCGCAAATGAGCATCGACATGCACACGCACGGGCACCCGTCACCTACCGGTCGTCCGAAATTAATCCATGATATATCACGATGTACGTATATAATATATGTATATTTGACGAAGATCGGTGATGTGTATATATATTATATGTATACGTGTAAATATAATGTATTGCGCTCACGCGCCAACCACCGATTGACGGTCAACGTGCGTGCGCGCGCGGTGAATTCACGCTGCTGGAAATTCAATTATTCAGCCACCGAGGGGTATCGATCGGCGCGGCTCTTAAGCTCATTTGGTGGACGCGGCAGAGGAGGGGCTTTCGGAGCTTTCAAAGTTGACGGAACCGAGCCGCCGTAGGTGGCTGGGAATAAAGAGAAGAGGAAAAAAAAAAAGAAAAAAAAAGAAAGAAAAAAAAGTTGTACATCAGGAGTACAAGAGCTGCTCGGAGGAGGAGGAGGGCCCCTCTATATACGGCTCCGTAACGTCAGACGCGTCGGAGGCGCTATCGATTTTTCCTTCGCGAGAAAGAGAGGGCGAGAGGCACTTCCACAGCTAGCGCAGGACCGCAGTGGCACGCGACTACCATCACCGACTCCCGAAGAAAGAGGCCCACCTCGACCGCGCAACGACTCGGCAAACGGCCGCAAGCTCGCAAAGGGAGAGCCTTCGTCCTCTCACCAGGGCACGGGGTAAATGGGGTCCGCAGCCCTCACTCCGGGGAGGAAATCGCCGGCAAGATGGCGGAGACTCACCTGCTGGAGAGGGGTCCTCCTGGGCCAGCTTTCACACTGGCGCGCGAAACTATCCGACCGGCTCTCTCTCTCTCTCTCGCACTATGTGTACTCTCTCTCTCTCTCTCTGTGTATGTGTGTGTATGGGGGGTGGGTGCGCGTGTCGAGCTTGACGCACGAGTCTGTCGAGCGGACTGGTCGGCCGCTCTCGGTGGACTACCGTGTATAACCGCTGCCGCCGCTGCGGCGTCGACTGCCACTGCCGCCCCACTCGCTGCCTGCAAGCTCCCTCCCTCTCTCCAACCCCGTCCTCCTCCGCGAGACCAACTCTTCCCGTGTGAGCTCCCTCGAAGCTTCGACTTTCCCCCGTTTATCCCCGAGCCCTTCCGTCACCAATATTCATTTTTTTTTTATACCCCTCCGGCACACTCTTGTTCGATCTCTTTCGCCAGTCGGAAAGAGTGATTTTTTTTTTTTCTTCCCCACTGCTGCTCGATTCGACGGGCAAAGCTCAGCCTCTCTCGTCATCCATCGGATCGAGAGCAAAAATGATCATCCCGCACCCCCCGTTGACCGATGATTGTTTAATTGGTATAGGGGTGGGTTTTATTGGCAACGCGTGAAAATTGACGGTCGGGCCGGTGCGTGCAGGTGGAAACGCTGTGCGTTTGGTTGCACTTGCGCGTTGTCTCTCGCGCTTGCGCCACGTGCGAAAGCTCCTCGCGAGCGGAAAATCATCGGGGGATACCGTGCGGAGATGATAAAACGCGATGACATACGTCTCCGATCTGACGGAGATCTGTCGGGGGATGGAGGGTGAGCTTTCGTATGCCAAGTTTCGCGAGCATCGCAAGTACCTACGCGTATGGAGATGGAGTTCCGGATGAAAGGAAAGACGGAGAGAGGAGCAATATCAAACAGACATATAACGTAAGGGTGAAATTGATGGTAATACCACCCCGACCCCCCCTCTCTCTCTCGCCACGCGCGAGAGTCGAAACGTGGTATCGAACGGGCAACTTTTTTACTGGCTGTGCCAAAAACGTCGGGTTCATTTGAAATACTTGCGCTTGCCCTGTTTTATTTACTCCCTAGTTCCTTTACTCCTACAATGCTCTCGTCATTTTTCGATCGAGGACATTCATCAAGGGGGGTGTGTGTACTATGGTCTTGAAAATCATGCAATCTGCGTGTCGAACGGTGAAAGCCTTTGAAAATGTACAAGTTGACCGAAAAATCAAATGGGAGGGGAGAGTCGTTAAAGCAATCGAGGGGCCAAGGAGGGGTATATAAAAAGGAATGGAAGGGCACAAATAAAATGGAATTGCTCGTACGAGCGTGTTCGTATGTATACGCAAGGGAGCTGGAAAGGGAAGGAAGAAAAGCCGAACGTTTACGAGGCGCCGTAAGGACGCCGACTGATCGATCTGCGGCTGTGTGGCCGAATACCGCAGCCACTTAGCTCTCCCGAGCTGGTATTCCGCGGAAAAAAAAAAGACTCGGTTGTTGCCTACCGTGTACATTTACACATGCGTGTCCTACACTATTGGTGTATAATATATACGTATGAATATGTGGTGTATACGCGATGGGAAGCTCCTCGTAAGGGTTGCAAGCTCCGGCAGCTGCAAAGGCTTTTAAAGCTTTATACGGCCACGCTTGTTTTATTACTACGTGGCAAATGCGGTATATGTTTAATATACCAACAAACTCGGACGCTATTAAGTATATACGCGCGCACGTGTGTATGAAAATGTAATATATGATGTTTACGATGTGGCTGTCCGTTGCAGCATCGAAAATAGCACAGATTGATAGGGGTTTCGGTCACTCGCTGAGTAAAAGTAAGTTAATAACAAAAACAACAACTCGAAATCACTTCCAGGACGTGTCTCTCGGAAACTCATTTTTTTATATCGATCGAGGGGTGCCTCAGCCAAGTACATAAATATACCGAGACATGAAACATCCCATTATGCCGATCTCGTCCACTTTGGGTCGTTTTCTTTTTATAAACAGCGGCTAGTACGATGTGACGTGTATCCGTCAAGTTATGTTTTTTTTTTTTCCCTCTTCCATTCTCCGCTATTCTGGAAGAAAAAAAAAGGAAGGGTTGCACGAAAAATGCAATTTAGTGCTCAAAAGCAGTTTTGTTTCTCACAATAAGTACTTTACCTTTTTTTTTTTTTTTTTTTTTTTTTTTATAGCATAGTAATAACGTCGTAGAAACGGATAAAAGTTCGGTGCTCTCGTTCGATGACGTAAATTCGGAAGATAGCGCGCAGCTAGCAGGGATATAAAAAAAAAAGAAAGAAAATTAGAGCGCGTCAGAAAGGGACATGGGCTGCATGCGCCGCGGCGTAAATGAAAAAAAAAAAGAAAAAGAAACGAGGAGACTGCATCGAAAGTTTGTAAAAATTCACGGCAATTCCCTCGGGTACTATAGGTAGATTTACATGGATATATAGTGTAGGTCGGAATTAATTTCGTGAGGGGAGGTACATACACGTACGTGTGTAATATTAAAGATCGACCTATATCGATAAAGGTGCCCATGTATTATACAATATATTGTACAACGTGTGGTAAGCCGAGCTTTGTTTTGTACATATATATTTGCTTATTGGACTCTGTTTGCGAAAACAGCAATCCAAGTAGCTCCAGGACGATCGAGGTAAGGGGGGCTGAAGGTGAGCTGATTCACCAGCACGCATGTACAAGTGCTATACAATACGCGTGAGATTGACAGGTGTACTTATTTGGTACACCTATAAAACATAAATAGAAATAGGGGTGCGGCCACGGAGGGAGAGGAAGAGGGAGGAAAGGAAGGAAAAAAAAAAAAAAAAAAGTAGACCGTGTGTACGCGATCGTTCTCGGTATCCTTTTCCCACCCCCCTTTCTTTCTGTTTTCAGCGCACGGAGGTACACGTATGTGAAGGTAAAAAAAAAAAAAAAAAAAGGAGTGCGTGCGTGCTTGTGTCCGCATAATCATGAGCCATGGCCATCACGCCGTCCCATCGGCGGCTCGAGTGCCGGCTGCCGGCATGCCGCTCCCTCCCGAGACCGCACCACCCTCTACTTCCTTCCACGGCTGGCTGCCGGATACTTTTTATTAAATAACCAGCGAAAGCAGCCGCGCTGGAGCTGCCCATATATTTAATTGCGCTCAACTAGTAGGGGCCCAGGCCACTTCTCTCCTCTCTCTTCTTCCGTTCCTGCGGAGCCGCCCGTTGAGAATCACTTTTGCTCGATGCGCACCTATACTACCCTCTCTCTCTCTCTCTGCCTAAATGTGGAGGTGCAGGGGTGAGTTTTACCTCATTTAGGGGGTACAGTTTAGAGCCTTTTTTTTCCTAACACCTACACTCGAATAAAATGAAAAAAATTAATAATTTGGATGTACGTATATTTGTGCACATCATATTATGTGAAAGTCAACATTATTTATAGCCTGTTGGGGTGTAAAGTTGGATTATTTTTAGAAACAAAAAAAAAAAAGAGAAATTTAATAGAAATTGGCTTGGAGTAACACGAAAAAGAGTACAATTTATACCCTGTGAACGTTGTACGCTCGATCTTACGTACGGATTTGTGAACTCCTGCCGGGTCGTGCTCGCCTGATCCGAAGCTGGCGGAAATTGCTCAACAGGTTATTCTGTTAGTTAATATTAGCTCTGTGAACTAAGTATTATATACGTGGTCTTTCGATTCTGTGTACGTATATACAACGTGTCCAGTCCACTCAATCTCGAACATCGAAAGAACCAGCTGGGACCAAATTCCACGTATCGTCCCAACTACGCTGATGTGCTTTGTTTAATTTTTTTTTTTTTTTTTTTTTTGCGATAATCAAACAAACTTTTATATTGTTTTGAACATATTTTGTTGTAAAAAGTAAATTTGGTGATACTTTTGGATTCCATTATAGGATAACTTTTAACTTACCATTTACTTTTGTCAGAGTCAACATCAGCAGTGGGTTGTATAGGTGTTTTTGTAAAGTTTTAATTTTTGCTGATAGTAGAGGTTGACTTGGTGATACTTATATTGTTGAAAGAGAAAAAAAAAAAGTCATAAAAACTGCAAACTTTGGTAAAATCAAGTCCTCTGGTAACATCGTACCTACACCTACATATGCGAGAAAGAGAGAGCTCCTGAAGAAGCATACCACCCTGGCTCGATCGAAACATTTTTGAGACCATTGCGCATTGTGCCCGCTGTATAACTGCGCGTGCAAGGATGCGTGTTGAACTCTCGTTATGTCAGTATTGTCAGTCCGCGCCTTTTTCTACCGTACGAAAGAAACTGGTATACCTATGTACTTTTGCGAGGGTTTTTTTTTATTTTAGTCGAATGACGCAATTATTCGGTCCTATTGTCCTCGATGGCAACAACTGAAGCATGAAAAATTGATTCCACACCTGCCGCAATAATTATACCGATTTTCATCACGTATGGGCATACACATACACATAAATGCTTTTCAAGTTCTTTTATTTTTCAATATACGTGAAAATATGAAATATTGTTTCAAATCTGATATCGTGTTGAAGAAAAAGTGCTGTATAGGGACATTTATTTGCATTAGAAGTGTCGTGTTATATTTTAAAATACGTACATAGGGTTGACATGTGTACTTGATAACATACTTGTGTAAAAACAGCAAAAATGAAAAATTAAAGCCCCAACACGGAATGCTGGATCCGTAGATGCAGAAGGAGGTGTTAAAATTCGAAAGTATTCGCGGCGAGTTGAAAAAGGTGGCAAAGTAAAAGTATACGTACGAGAGAGCAAAGGGTGGCAGGGGTGAAAAGCGCGGTGCTGGCGGTGCGGAGGTGTTGAAATATGCAAGCGAGTGGCCCGAAGCTATTTGATGGAACCGTCGCGATCCGCTAACTCCACGGCCTATCAATATTTCAAGGGCCAGCAAAGCAAATACACACACACCACAGCATCCCTTATTCTTTTTTTTTGGATTCGCCATCCACCCCCTTCCCTCGCGGATCTTCGATGCGGACTTTTACGTATATACGTGCTTGGGAGTGCGCGCGTCGCGATAAAGCGCGTGCAAATATGTATAGCGCGCCGCGTGACGCGATATTCGCGAATAAAGCGAAATACTTCTTCGTCTCGGATGGCGCCTTGGTCGCGAGTTCGCCAATTTGAAGGCCTGCCCTGACGCCTCTTGATGCCAGGTATATATTATATACCTACTTACCTACTCCTCGTGTGTGCCCGTCGTCCTTTTACTCGTACATTATACATATTACATGAAACGTAGAAATTGCGAAACCCGGCAACTGCAGCTTTTTCTTATATAGAGGTAAATGACCCTATTACTGCGCACTGAAATTTTTGATTGTACTAAATTTCTCATTTCTCAATGTTTTTCGATGTAAATTGAACCAGTTTTAGGGGTAAGTGTACCTATCTCCGTGCTCTGCCCTATTACCGTGGATTTTGAAAAACTGATGATTACTTGCTCAAAATAAGAAATGTTTCATATAAAATAATTTTTCAATTTTAATAATCTAAAATGACGTTAATGTAGATGCAATTCAAACAGAAATATTTGTGTATATTTTGAGTAAATAATTATTTTCCACGGTATTTGGTACAACGCGCTCATTAACTGATTGTGTACGTATTTCCGCGGTGAGCGTACGTAAACATAACCCTATACATCCGCGGTAATACGTACACGGTAATAGGTACACAACCACGGTAATACCAGCATACCGTTTTTATTCGTTTTAAAAATATTCTACTGCAGTTTTAGCTTCATAAAATTTTTTTTAATATTCCGTAAGAGATTATGTAAGATTTAAAAAAAAAAGTATTCCAAAAAATTTTAGTATACCATTTTTTATGGTGCATTTAAGTTGGAATTTTCAGTACGTGCCACGGAGATAGGTACACTTACCCCTACTTAATTTTTATCTGCAGCATCTTGTGCGATTAAAACGACCAACATTTTTCTGTTAAGTAACTTTTTTTTTTTTAAATAATTGTTTTAGTGCTGATATCACTTGCTGGTATATTACTGCGCACGGTTATAAAATTAGCACCAGTCGCTGCGCCCCCAATTACTGCGCGGGTATCTCCCATAAGGTTTTCATGCTGAAGCCCTAGACCCAATTGCTGCGCACCAATCACTACGCACGACTACAAAGTTTTTAGATTAGATTCGTTTAGAGTCACTCAGTTAAACAATTATAAATGTCATGATGTAAAGTATGATTCTGGATTGAACGTTATTAATGTACGTACGTGTTACAATATCCAAGCACCCAAATTTTTCAGTCTGTTTTCCTTATTTTCAGTTACCGTCGAGTGCGCAGTAATTGGTGCCTGCGCAGTAATTGGGTAATTTACCCCTATATTTATGCTTATCATGTGTGTGCGGGAAAACTGCAAGTTGTCGCCGCTACAGATATACGGTGTTTGCCCGCTGCACTCGCATCTGCGCGATAGCACGAGAGGAGGCGCGCTAAAGTTTGCATACCAGGGGAACAGCTTCGACGAGTCGTTAACTTACGTATAAAATCACGTACGTTGGCGGGTGACCTTTTTTTTTCCTGCCTCCGCGCAATTGTTGAATTAAATTGAGTTAAATTCCTACTCGCTTCAGCTGAAACATCTAATTTGCCTCATTTTCATTGTTTTTCCCGTTTCTTTTAGCTTTGTTATTGCAAGAGGGAAATCGAGAATTAACTTTTTCACGCTCACACAGGGTAAAAGTTGTAGATGTTTTAATTAAATAATCAAGAGTGTGTTTGTAAATGATGAAAGTTAATCAATAATGTTTATAACATTGTAAAAAAGTTGGACGTAGGGAAAAAGTGTGAGCACAAGGTAAAAAAACAAGTGACAGGTGATTAAGTACGCCCGCGAGATGCAAGTATAAGTAGGTATAGTATACATAGTTACTCAGTCGCGAGTCGCGAATAGTATAACAAGTTGCACGCATGGAGAGACAACAATATGTGAGACCTCGCGTGTGAGCTACAGATGCAGGGAAGGTGAGACGCAGCAGCAGCGCGTGTGCCAACTCTTGAGGAACATGTTATCCTGAAGGACTCGAGCGAGTAACTTAAGTCAAGTGTGACCATCGGCACACACGATTCTCGATTTAGGTGTAACATCCATACATGTATGCGCGTCCTACGCTTATTGAAATCGCTACATCACGCCGCCTCGCTTCTCTATACCTACACAGGAATAGGATGCACACTAGCTGCTATATACGTGTAAGTATGAGGTATAGATCTTGGGCGTGCGCGCGCGCGCGCTTCCGTGTTTTCCGGGGCTTTTCCTAGCTGCGTGCACCTTGAAAATCTTCTTCTTTTATATCAACCCAACAGAGTGAGGATGGACAAAGTTTTATGCAGCTTGCACACCGGGAGCTTTTGGTTGCAGCTGGTGTAAAACGATTGTCTACGTGCAATTCGCAATTTTCTCTCTCCCTTTGAGATAAAGCCCTGTAGGCACGGAAAAGGGCATAACGAGCAGCGTAGCGAAGAAAATGGCCGAGAAGTCGCGAAAAACGCACACGGTCGAGCCTCACGTTTCCCTGATCCGCGGAAATTTCAAGTTTTTCCCTGAAAAATGTTATATATCGAAGCAGGAGAGCAGCAGCGCGTCGAAGCCGGGGACTCGTCTATTTTGCACAAATTCCCACGCTTTCCTCCTCCTCCTCCACCTCTGTCCTCCTCTTCCGAGCGGCCGGCTCTCTCTCTCTCTCTGCACACGCGCGCATATATAACCGTGATCTCTCTCTCTCTCTCTGCCTCCTCTGCTCTTTATATACCTTTTACACGTGTAGCATATATGAAACATACACTTACATGCGGTTTGCAGCTGCGAATCTGACAAGATGCGTTTTGTTATCTCCACTTACTTATGAAGTATATGTATAGTACTTATCTTATCGCCATCGCGACATTTTTTCCCCTGTGGACTCCAAAAGTATTGCCGACCATTCGAGATCAACTTTTCCAATTTCGCCACTGTGTACCAGCCAATCACTCGTGCATGGCCGTGCATCACCTATTTCATACATCATATTGTTGGACCAGAGATCGGTAAAAGCTCCAGTCTCAAAGTTAAAAGGCCCAATTGCTCGAGATGCCTTTAAAGCGGCTCGGTAGATGACAATTAATATCGAGGAAATGCCAGTAGTAGATACAGTCGAGTTCAAAGAGGACATCCCAAGGCGTGTGTCGCTTGGAAAAAATATAAATGGCATGTGTATAAAACAATTTTATTACAACAAATTAATTGTATCCCCACATAATTGAAACTTTGAAAAATTACTAAGTTCCCAATAACATCATCTCTCATTTTTTTTTACAATAAATAAACATATGATTATCATGTGTTCTCAATTTTTTCTTGACATACTATTAAGTTTATTTTTACTGATGGAGTCGAAAATGCATACTCCGCTTCGAAAAAATAAAATGTAGCTACGGGCCCCAGCTGGAACCAATCCGAAGCTCCGTTGAATACTTACATGCTAGGAGGAGAGAGAGAGTGCCGATATGTATATCTCTGTCTCTCTTGCATGACGATGGATTCTATTTAAAGCGCATCGAGGACTTGTCGATTGTGGACCCGCATGTTTTTTCGCCATATTCAAATAGGTCCCCGACTAATCAAGTGCTGGTTCGTAATTACAATTGAATAAAAAAGTAACGCGATGTTGATATTTCTAGCATACGTATAATTATGTATAGGCCAATGAAAAGTGTATAGCGAGTGCACGCCTATCGCGGGGGTCTCCTATTTGCCAGCGTTGCGTGGTGCTGCCGCGCGTCACTCGATAAAAAGAAGATTTTGACAATCAAGTGACAATACATTTTGTGAGGTATCAGGCGAACAGTAGGCCGGCAGAGCTGGCACTATATGCGCGTACGATACGGCGTGGTATATATACCAGCGAAGCGAGAGTTATAGCTTGCGCCCCTATATACATATATATATATATATACATCTGCGCGCATAAACATGTATATTATAACACGGTATATTTTGCAGCTGGAATTGCTTTTGTTGGCCATTGTGGCGACAATTACCCCAGTGTAAAGCGTCTCGCGTTTAAAATTATTCGAGCATTTTAATTTTTCGGTTATTTATCGGTCCCGCGATTTTAAGATAGCATTATTTTTCACGAGAACCCATACCAACTGTACATGTATTATTCAATCATTCGTTCATTAGCGCCGTAAAACGCACCGTCGTCACTATTTTAACGCCCAGCGGGTAATGATGAATAATTTAGTTAGCGGGACGCGTGTGGCATCAGAACGCGCGTACGGAAATAGTTGCCCCCCGTTTCATCCAACATATTTATTTTTCAAACTGTACCTTGAACGAATGAAATAAACGTATGAAATATTTGTTGATTGTTTGCAGGTACATACATATACATCACGTCAGGTGTATTAAATGATATGCTAAGTGCAAAAATCTCGCAATATTTCGTTGAAATCCCACCGTCGAGTGAAAAAAGTGTTAATCACAGTTGGCGCGGATGAGTGATGATTAGTAAGTTTTTAAATATATCGTGTTGATCTTACGTTATACACACGAGTGGGTATTTAACGTAGAGAGAATTAAATCGAAACCATAAATGTATTTACATATACTATTGACTGACGTCTGCAAACGGTATAAATTCAAGGCAATAAGTTTACAGTGGGTGGAGTCTTTCGAAGCATCGTACCGCCTTTAACAAATAGTTGGAATGAAGCTATCATGAGTTGGGAAGAGCCAGCGCATAGCATACAAGAAAGTTGAACGAATAAATATGACAATGTGCCATCGACAGCCAGCAGAATAGATATCTACTTGGCCATCTTATACGTGTGTAAAATGTATATTTATTTTTATATGGGCTTGATGCGCTTTTTGAGACCTCTAATATATATATACATATGATGCAGGTATATGGGGACGATGATTTTGTATGTCCTTAAAGTTGATGGCCGTGCGCCTTTTTGCGTACTTATTCAGATATGAGAGTCCAGCAAAACTTCGGATGTTCACCACCCCGCTCCCCCTGATCGTACTCTTTTACTACCCTCTCCATGTATCAATACCCTCATGCTCATGCATCACAATTTTTCACTTGTACTCCCATACTGCAGTTTTTTAATCATTTTTTTTTTATTATTTTTATTTTCTTAAAAGTTTTACAATCATCTATGTTTTTTATTCACCTCAAGCTCAGCTAGAATATAAAAATATACATTTATTCAAATCTGCAATTCGATTTCGATTATGATTTATGTTTTGCGGTATCGAAATATTCACCTTAAGAGTAAGGGTATTATATATATATTCTTGGGAAATTAATGTTTTTATGCTTAAATATGGAAAATTTCAAAGCACGTACTTAAACATCGAATTAACGTTGATTACACTCGATTGGCCGGCTGCTCTGGCAGACTTATTTAATTTAGATTCAGCGATCGACTAGATAAATTAAGGATTTGATACTTATGTCTCCCAGAAAAATTATTAAAGTTACAATTTTCTTTGCAAGATTCCACCACTGAATTTTCGATAATTCTATTCAAGCCCATTCTTATTTTTTACTGTATACCTATACCTACTTATATTGATGTTTCCTATAGAGGCGCTGCAATCATTCTAATGTTCAATAAGTTCAAGAAGTCTGTCAGTCATGCAGTTTCGACCATGGTGTAAGAATAGACAGGTGGGCCGAAGGCCCGCCTCTATCGAGTCCAATTTGTGTCGCAGTACATCTAAAATCCGCTAGGTGGTTTCGAGTAGTAGAGGCAGTTTTTATAATGGTCAGTATGACTATATAAAAAAAAAAAAAAGAAAAAAGAAAAAAAAAATTTTCATACTATCAATGGCCTGCACGACACGGATCCCTCTGGTGGCTAGTATCGGTACTGCGACAAAATTTGAACTTTTTTTACAATGCGTTGAGGTAGGCCTTCGGCCCACCTGTCTATTCTTACACCATGGTTTCGACACTTTCGACTCTCGAGAGTCACATGTGACATATTATAAGTATATGTGATTGCCATTGTCTAATTCGTCGCACTCGCACCCGCATTCACTCACAAGATTCAAAGTCAAGTGACAGCAAATGCAAGCTCGAAAGCTTGCACATATAAGTATATATATATTATATTGCACAATGTGGAATATATTTAAGCATAATCAAGACATTAAGACGTATAAAATGTAATCATTAAAAACAGTTGTGGAGCAGTTGATTTATACCTATTAATATATTTCTCAATCGGTAAGCATACATATTATTTGTTTTCCAATGTTACGGAGTTACAGCAATTACCATTATAAATTACAAACGCCGTGATCGAAGAACAAAGTATATAAGTTTTTTTTTTAAATCCATTATACCGATTGTAAAAATATTTATTACAATATTCATACCTACTTATTCTCTTATAGTTGGTTTTTTTACGTTTTGGAGGTGATTAAGTGTTGATAAGTCTAATTTAACAGATAATTAAAAGTAATTTTCAGATAATTTTTTGTTTAATAATCCAAGCTAACCTGCAAAGCAATTCTTTATTTAAATAGATGAACAAAACAGTTTTCCACATCCATAACAGATAAATTTTGTTTGGCAATAAATTGAAAACTATGGGTTTCTAAAATTTAATAAGCTCCAAAATAAGTAATATAAGTTCTGAAACACTTTTAGGTTGTCTTTGGTCTTTATTAAATGGTGAATATGTCGGACGTAGAGGAAGACTTTTGCAAAAAAATGCGAAAGACCACCAGAGAAATCCATGCAGTCAGTGATGCTATGCTGAATGCTAAGCTTGCCTTTGGTAACTGCATTAAATTTTCCATCCAAAATCTTTATTCCCTGATGATCTTGTAAAATGTTATTCCCAAGTTCTCTTTCTTTTATATATTTTATTTATATTATCGATCTTCACAGGTTTCTCAAATGATAAAGTCTGGGCAGATGGTCTTCTAGTGTTTTACGAAATTTTCCGATATCTGGAAGCTGCTATGCTGAGATTGAAAAACACAGAAGTCGGACAGCTCAGAATAAATGGACTTCAGCGTACAGAAGCTTTTGAAAAGGATCTTGAATTTTATTTGGGAAAACACTGGATGAAAAATTACACTCCAAGGTAATTCCCTGCACGTTTAAATAATTTGCACTAATAAATATTAGAAAAATAATATAATGACCAAATTGTGGTTTTGTACAGAGAGAGCGTTGTTAAGTATTTGATTCGACTTCGAGAATTGGAAGAGAAAGATCCATTACTTTTGATGGCATACATATATCACTTGAACATGGGACTTTTAAGTGGTGGAATAATTTTACGGAAAAAAAGGCAGCTCATGCAGAAAATCAATCCATTTAAAACCGACGCATTGACGCTCGGTAATAACCTAACAGACTTTGGCGAATGTAGTATTTATGAATTAAAATCAGAAATGCGCAGTAGGATGAATGAAATAGCCAAGTCACTGGATCTTGAAACAAAAAATAAATTGCTCGAAGAAAGTAAAATGGTGTATACGTTAAACAACAAAGTTATCAGAAGTGTACAAGGAGCAGGTTCTGTAGTTATTAAAAAAATCGGCTATACTTGTTTAGCTCTAATTTTACTCTTTATTGTCTTTTTATATTTTTTTAGGCGTCAATGAATCACAAAAATTACTTTCTCCCTCGTAATTGTAAATATGTACAGAAGTGTATAATATGTGTGTGTGAATACATGTATTTCCTTTTTTTAATATTAGTGTATGTACAACTCTTATAAATAAACTAAAACTATTTGTTACGAACATTAAGTGAAAAGACTGATACATCTAATAAATTGTTACACAAGCTGTAAAAAATATTATGAGTATTAAAAGAAATGAATACTATCAAATATTTTCACTCAATTAAATAATAGCAAAAAGTAAATTTGATTTTATGTGTACTGGAATATAAACTCTACTGATAAATTTATCTTGCTAGATAATAGATAATGTTGCTAATACTGCATCTATTGCAAAATAAATTATATTTACTAAGATCTAAATAATATTAATAAACAGTTAAATTACAAAGATTTAGAGAAAAATAGGATAATACAATGGTTATCAATTATTCAAGTAATTTAAATGCTCTTAAACCAACTACAAAATGCTGCACATTTTTAAAAAGACATAAGATTAAACTAATTTTAATTAAGTTTTCAAAGTACTATGGCAGTGGTAAGACTAACTCACGTATAGATAGTGAAGAAAATCACAGCATTGCTTTACAAATCATTTACATAAAAACAAAATTTATAGACAACTGAGAATAGACTTCTTATCAAACTGAAAATTAGTCCAAACTTGGGTTTGAAACTCAAATGCCGGGAGAGTGCTGTTTAGATTTTGAACTGTACAAGTTGCCAAAATTGACTTTTCCGACACAACTTTTCGAGTTATCTTTCCAATACTGGATCTACCATTATTTTCTAAAACAAAATTAATACATAATTTTAAGTATCCTTTTACCAAACAAAAGCAAAACTGTACCTTTCTTATCCTTATGCACTGCAGAAGTTTTATTGCTCATGTTTTCAGAACGTTTTTTTACTTGATTTGAGGAATCCTTGCTTCCTGCATTCGACTTTGATTTCAAAGGGCTTTCAACCAACTTTTTAGCAAGAATCGCCGCAGACTGATCATTTTGTTCACCAAATAAATTTCGCTTAAATGCTCCTTTGGAAGCCGAACTTTTATTTGATTCGTTAATTCTAGATTTATTCAATGCCGGTGATGCATTGGCTTGACGTGAACACTTTAAATCTGTCAAAGCTTCAGTCTAAAAAAATTTTAACAATGTTAACAATTTTTCCACGTGAAAGAACATTACGAATATTGAATTTCAGAACACTTTTATTACCCTGGCAACTTGTCTTTTGCTCCTAGCACTAGACTCCATATCTCCTACAGATTTATGACAGTGTCTTTTTGTTTGAGTCGTTGATGCACTTTTTTCCTTTTGCTGTTTCTCTTGAACCCATTTTTTCATTCTCCTGAGTGAGTAAATATTGATAAGACTATGTAGGGCAAAATTCATGCAATGTGTAACATAATGGAAAAAGGCAAAAGAAGGTCTTACCTGACAAATGGAACGACCATAAAGAATGCATTTGGTCCAACACCCATTTTTACCTTCGGCGTCATATCTTTTTTATTGTTGGGCAAATGTTCCAATTCAAACCATTCAACATTTTTAATTTCCTTGCGAGTTTTTGGTTGAAATTTCGTATCCTTTTGCACTCCTGATATTACGTATAACCTCACGAGCTGTTCATTAATAACAGACTCGATGTAGTCATTTTTGTCAATCAAGTTTGAAATATCAAACCCAGTCTCTTCAAGAACTTCCCTCACGGCGCAATGTGAGGGATCCTCGTCTTTGTTAATTTTTCCCTTGGGAAAGCCCCAACTGTTTTTTGCCCAGTAACTCTGAACAAGCAAGACCTTGGTCAGATCTTCATTAAAGACTATTGCACCAAATGTGGGTACATTTTGCTTGTAATCGCGCCACTGATCGAGTATACCATCAACATTTGACACGTGCGGTTTAAGGAAAGGAATGTGTCGAAAAATGTGAGTTGTGAATTCCTTCATACCGCACGACCTCAGCTTGGAATTTTCTTCAGCGCAGTAAAAGTCCAAGTAGAACCAGTGAGCAAGCTCTATTTGGAAGCATATACGGATGTGGTTTTTTCTTTCCTCTTCTGGAATATTTATGATGAAGCGACTGCAAAAAATCATCAAAGAAAATCACGTTAGACTTGCAGTCAAATCGTTTTCGCGACAGCAACAACCAATACACACTGTGCTTACGCACAGCCAATACAATACGAACCTGCTCAGATCGTCCAGAATATCTATAGGAATAGCGTGCTCTGACATCTTGTATGGTTCTCCTGAAAACTGGTGCTTAGAAACAAAAGCAACAGTAATAATTAATCAAACAAAAATTTGTCTATAGACATAGGTGAGTAGCAGAACACGAAAACAATTTTTTTTAAATCACTTCACATCATCATGCACCAAGGAGAGAACTCTGAGGTTGTCGAGAACGACACTTGCGTGTTACTCCAGGTTACTGGTTACTCCATACTTACTTGACTATACTTCTGGCTTCTGACTTTTCTACAAACTATACTTATCAATAGGTTTGTTCAAGCCAATTCTCGGTGAGACTCGGAGAGACTCTGGGAGCCTCCGAGAATGGAATGAACAAGTGTTCTTCTCCGAGTGTCACCGAGAGACTCTGACTGTCCCGTGTCCCCGAGAATGATAAGTACAAAAAGTAAACAGAATGTCTCAGTGTTAGAGTGAATCTACATAGGATTTTAATTTATCTAACCTAACGTGTGCATATACATTCTCGGGGACAGTCAAAGTCTCTCGGAGACACTCGGAGAAGAACACTTGTTCATTCCATTCTCGGAGGCACCCAGAGCCCAGAGTCTCTCCGAGTCTCACCAAGAATTGGTTTGAACAAACCTATATTGTCACAGCAGCAGACAACACTATAGTAAAATATAGATTTGCTCAAGCCATGACGTAACGTTGTTAATGTCTAGTTCCAGCAGATGGCGAATGAAAGTCGAAAACCACAGAGTTAGGTATTATACTACTATTGTGTTGGCAAACACCACTATATATTTTTAAACTACTATACTTACTTACGTTTGCTGAGTATTCGTCTCCTATGCAACACTTGGTGCAAGAAAGCGGAAGTGACACAAAATGTTCACAAAATTTACTGTATAGGTAGTATAGGCAACAGGACCACCAAACGTCTGATCGAGGCATTCGATAACTCGCAAATAGTAGTTTTCCTACGAGTTTTAAAAGTCTTTGTTTGCGGCCCGAACGAAGGCGAGGTCCGTAACGAGGTTCGTAAAGGAGACTTTTCGAACGAGTATCGGAAAACTGCTTTTTCGCCCGAGGAAGTACCAGCCTCCCAAAACCACCCGAGGGCGGAAAACTGTTTTTTCGCCCGAGGAAGTACCAGCCTCCCAAAACCACCCGAGGGCGGAAAAGTATTTTTTTCGATTATTTAACGACTGTGCATTCACTCAGCCATTATTTTACAGAACTTATAAAAAAAAATGCTTACTGCATATCTTACGAAAGTGGAAGTGACAGCGTTCACAAAAATTTACTGTAGGCAATATATAGGCAATGAGCAATGGGACCACCTGTATATCTTTATATCTTACATCGTGGTTTTACATATGTGACGAGCTGCGGAGGTGATTGCAGAATACAGAAACAACGAAATAGTATAACACAACACAGGAACGTTGGAATGGTATAACCCAGTAACCCTATAACCCCGGAACGATGGAATGTCCCAATAAATTGGGAACGCTGGAGTGGTATAACCCCATACCACAGGAACGATGGAATAGTTTATACTTCGGGTTGTCCCAGGAACGATGGAACGGAATGACCCAATAACATAGGAACGATGGAATTGTATAACCCAATAACACCGGAATGGTACGAAATTTTTATGTTGCAACCCATTGATTTCATTGATTTAATTAAAATTTGTATGTCGTGATAGAATTTACTGAATTATAAAGTTTCAACTTAACAATTTTACATGCAATAATAACTCGATATATTATTTTGGCTAGAGCCTGTCACATTTTGTAAACGATGCCAATATATCTACGTAATAATTACATTTATGAGATCATTTAAGTTTTTCGATACTTTTCGTTTTTCAAGTTTCCTAAGAGTTTATATTGCATGCTTTAGGTATAGGATAAACCACTATTTCGAATTTTGAAAATACGTCATTATTCTTATGTCTGTTCCCTGGACAACTTTTGTTTTAACCTTAGTCCGCTAAAACATCTTACTTGTGAGAGAAATTCGGAAAACAACCATAAAAAAGTGGTTTTCGATATTATTTTACAATATAACACTGCATATATCTCCATCATTTTACTGTGTAAGTCCCACTTTGTCTGAAGTCTATATACTCTACTATATAGTTGAATAAAGTCATTTTCAATAAAACTTATTAAATACATACAAAGTTTTTTTCACAAACAAGACAATCTGCTAACTGCAAGAAACGTAATCATGAGCAATTTGAAAAAATAACTTTACCTACATAATTTTGGTAGAAGCCATTTATTACGTAAATGACGTGTCGTGTCGTAATACTAGAATGGAATATGTAAATGACGGGCATGAAGTAAATAAACGAATCATTGGCACCGTAAAATACTCAAGTACCATCGCAACGCAACAAAACAAACAATTAGAGTCAAATTTTATCTTACTTTTTTAACAAAGGGGTCGCGCTGTTAAAATTAAACATTTCAGGCTGTTTTTATTAATACGTCATCGTCAATAATTTTTTTTATTACATCTATTATGTTCATGTCTGATTTTTTGTATACTTAGTTGATAGTCGTAAAAACTTTTTACATTTTGCTTTGATTGAAAACAAAACATGACTGAAAAGAGCAATGGTAATGGACAATTTTAGAAAGTAATTTAAGTGTACAGTTAGCATGTTATAGTATAGCTTATATTGATTTATTGAAATTAGTGTGCAAACCAATCACGGTATTAAAACGTACTTGAATAGACGCAACTCAATCATTCACACATTTTATAACTCAACTTTATCAAAAATTTTATCGATTTTTTAATTTCAGATTCATTTATTTTCATGAGTGCAGAAGAGGATAATAAGGATAGTCATGAAAATATATTTTTTGATAGAATCATTGGCCACATTGAAGACCTTCTCATTGGTAAATAAACATTTTTGTAAATTTGCTCGTATACGCGCATTGCTATTCAATAATTAATAAATACTCTTTATTTTTATTGTAGAAGACGAATTTCAATCAATCCAAAAATACTATTTAAATAAGTATTGGAACATTTTCGAACCTGTGGAAGAAAACAAATTAATATACATGGAAATATTTAATGAATATGTAAGTTTACTTAAAGATCATTTGATTTATATCTACCATTTTTTAAAATTAATTATTCATCTTTTTACACAAGAATAAAGACATTGAAAGTTACTTGGATAGAAATCTCAAAAAAATTGTACCGAATTTTTCCATGGATTATTTCATAAACGAATTACAGTGAGTACAATTGTTACATTTATTATATTTACATCATAAAGGCACGCAATCGCACCCTATAAAATAAAAATCGAAAATTACTGTTATTTAGGAAAAGACGTTCAGAATTAGAAGGGGAAGTTTTTGAAGTTCTTTCATCTTTTACCGACTTTCTGGCATTCAAAGAACTGATTTTAGATTATAGAGCGGTATGTCAACAATAAATTAAAAATAAATGTCATTCATTAAAATTGATAATTTTTTTTCTAGGTTCAAGAAGGAAAAGTTCAAGATTTGAGTAGCGGAATAGTGATAAAACATCTAAGCTGATGTAATTTTTAAAATCTAAGTTTCAAACAATTAATTTCTTTCTGTAACGGTAAATTGATTTTTATAGCAATTAAAAATAATATACAAAAATATTACAAAAATGAAAAAAACATTTTTAATATAACTTTTCGATGATTAGTTTTCAATGCATCAGAATTTCCATTTGAACAAGTCGAGCGTTCGTATCATTTGGCATTCGATAAGGAATGGTTCCCGCAAAACTAGTAAGGGCACGTGCTTGATTTCTCAGATCTGTTAACTGTTGCTCTCTTGCGATCTCATCTCCCGGTTCGCTGGACCTTAATTTTTGATACTGCCGGTAAAGAATTGTCATAGTAGCTAAAAGAACATCAGCTAGAGTGCCTGTTACTTCTGGTGACACACGCCGAAAAGCCGTAACTCTTTCATCAACTTCTTTAACATTTAGTGGCAATAATTTTGAATCTGCTATTATCTGAAGGAACATAACGTAAAAAGTAAGCGAATGTTTGGCAAAATTTTATGAGAATTAGAAAAATATACTTCATTACGTACCCTCAAAGCATTTTGATACTGATCATTGTGGAACTGATCAAAAAACACCATAAGATCTCTTAAAGTGTAGAAAGCAGCTACTAATTCTGCTGGTGCTTGTATAGGCAAGCCTTGATACCTATTACACGTGTTTTTGTTATAAGTATGAAAGTAAAGTTGCGGAATAATTGGAGACTACTTTTTAAATGTTTGATTGATTGCTCACCTGAGACTAATTTCAGTTGCTGTAGCTTGTAAACGACTTCTCAGTGATTCAGGTGTCATTTTTTGACTAACAACTTGAGCTAAAAGTATGTTTATCAAGCTTAAAACTCTCTCGTGATTTCCAGCAAAATCATACATCATAACTGCATCTTCTAATAGGCCTTTTTTGTAGAAAGTTTCTGCACTTATATTAATCACATCATCTGTATTGACTTGGAATTGATCTACGAGTCCGGGCAGCCGTCGATCTTTGTCAATTTTTCCAACGAGTAACGTTCGATTTTCTGCTGAAGATTCTACAATCATTTCAGCCACTGATGCAGCAAACATATTTCGGTCATATGGATCCTTCATGCAGCTATAGAAAAAAAATTCAAGTTAATATTTTAATTCATTCCAACAGATCAATTGCAAAGCTTACCGAAGTAGGAACAAATAATGAAGAGTCTCCTTTGGATCGGATGCCTCGAATCTTTTAGCATACATTAATATTAGTCTGGCAAAATTTAATCTCTTGGCTGGAGGCTTGTCTGCAGGATCAACACTTATGAGAGGTGCTAAAACACTTTGACTAACGGCTAACAGACTATGCTCATGCATAGCAGCTGCCAAATGAACTGCATGAGCTAGGTAACGGGCTCCAGCTCCTCTAGCAAGAAACTCTATGGCAGCTTCGAATTGCCCAGTCAAGAAGAGCATTGTAAAGTATAAAAGTGGCTGTTCGTTAGCGCGATAATACGATTCACCTAAACAGTATACAAATTTTATTCAGATAATGGAAAAAAAATAGTGTCGTAATTTCATGCAACATACGAATATTTAAAATTGACATGACTTCTTACCATAAACTTCCAAAATAGTTGTTTGTAAATGATCTAATGTGAGCTTATTTTCTGAATCAGTCTGTTCTCTAACTTGACATAACTTGAGCCACAGGTAATCTTCAGCAGCTGACATGACCTCAGTATGAAGGTCATCCGGCTCACATGGAACCAGTATGCAATAAGCTGCCTTTTTGTAAGGATCGGTGGCAGACCTGACGTGTTTTCTGTAGTGTAGTTTTAGTGTTGATTCTGTTTTTGAGCTAGGACGGTGTTGGAGATCTTCACATGCTTCTTCAAGAGCCGATCTGAATTCTTGAAATTCAGTGCCACACTGATTTAAGCAGTGCAGTGCAGCTTTCATATCACCAGATCGCATACAATAATATACTACAGGCCACAGTGGCCTGTCTTCAATAATTACTTCTTCCAAATCTCTCATGTTTTGAACTTTGATGCCAACAAAGCTTATAACCAGTGGCAGTGTACCTGGAATACCACCTCTTTTGGCTTGTGCCATATTTTCACTCACCAAAGAATTCATGAAGTCTTTGTAACGATTCTCAAGATACTTTCTAGCTTGAGATACTATTCTCTGTTCAACAGCCAAAGTGTTTCTTGATTTTATTTCATCTCCAGCTGGTATCGTAGGTATGTCGACCATACACTTGACCATTTGCCACATGTCCAAAATTTTTTTATCATTAAATACTTCTGCTGCTTTTATGAAGGAAGTAAAGAGATTTGGTCTAATAACTCCTTTCAGTACGTGTTCATTATAATTTTGCAACTCCTTGGCATAGGCACCTTCTACATTTGATAAACTACTTAACAATGAACTAGCAACTTTAGTGCGCTGAGGTGTTCCTCTTAGATCAACCAACTCGCCTGAAGGAGCAGTCATCGAATTTATTATTTCGTGTTTCATTTGCTTCCACTCGCCGAGAACGTGTTCCAACTGCTGAACACGATTGGTCTCAAAGGTCTAGAAATGAAAGTCTATATAAGTAATCAAGTAAAAAATATTTCTCAAAGGGAAAGAACGACGCATACTAACATCTCTGTGAACTTGCTCTATGATGGAAAGTATGGCATTTTCCTTTTCGTTCCTGAGAAAACTGACAATATCTGTGTCAGCTATCGGATCGAGAGGCTCAAACGTTCGTCGTGTACTTAGAGAATTCAATTTCTGGGCAATCTGTGTAAGATCAATGCCCTTGGAACCAAGAAGAAGATGACTAAAAAAGATAGCTTTCTGATTAACAGTACTTAAGAAAATTACAAAAATAAAACACGGCTGGTACTTACGCTTGAACTTGATTGTCCTGGGTGCCAGTTTGCGTCATTTGTGACCATATTTCATTGGAACCATCAAGTATCTGTCGAAGGTTCCTCTCAACCTGGGGAAGCTCTCCATTGCCTTCAACAGTAGCAGCCATTTGTTCTGCTCTGCGAAGAAGCTCGTTCAAATCGGTATCACCCATCTTTCTATACGCTGTGTCTATTCTATTCGCACCAAATCCACGTAATTACGTGGATATAAGGTTAGGAATTTTAAAGAAAAACGCTACTTTTTCAAATGAAGTATATGTCCACGTAAAGTGAAGTTCGCACCAGGGCTCTCGGGCGTCTATTGAAGCAGGAGGGAAACCAACGAACGCTAGAGCGCACGAGTGCACCGACTTAGGCACACCGGGTGAATCCGACACTACCACCGGACTAGCTGGGGTGTCTATGAAGATTTTCTCCTCCCCGCTTCATCAAAAAAAAAAAAAAAAAAAAAAACTTAATTAGTGCACAACAAACAACATGCCTATCATCCTCATGTGCGAACTTATAAAACTAACCTATATCACGTAACGTACAACAACAATCACATACACCGGTTCAGTTTACAGTTTGAAGGTTTGAACTCTAGAGCTCATTCTGAGAGCTTCAAATGTTCGCCACAATCTACTATGCGATTACTTATTGATGAGGAATTGGTGGCGCTTATGTCAAAAATCTTACTTTGGCAGATTCTAAAATTTACCACCTCGTGAGTCTCGACGGTATATACTGGCGCTGCTGAGAAATTAAAAAAATTTTTTAAAACCAATACAACACGACCAAATCGAACGGAATAAATGATCGAAAAATAAATTTTTCTGGTTGCTGCGCGAAATGAAGTTGACGCTTTCCGGCTGGAGGACAGGACAAATACTATACTCACCTACTATAGGCCAGTAAAAAAGAAAGCCTCATCAGTTCATGTTTTTCTCTTATACACTTCGTTGGCTTAATTACGTTAATAGACTTAAAAAAGATGCAACTTTTCTCTCCAATTTCAGCCTCACCCTGTTCTCTAATATTGCAATATAATAAAAATTTGAAATTATGTAACCGTTTAACTCTGTAGTAGATTTTATCCTCGGAAAATTGGAAGCATATACTCTTATATGTTTATTGAACAATGTAATTCATAAAAGGATGGATTAAAATGGTTCACGAGAGATATTTTCGTTCTTTTATTGGTAAATTGAATAAAAGTTTGGAAAAAGATTTTTCAGTTATCATAATACATGTTATTTATAAAAGGATGGATTAAAATGGTTCACGAGAGATATTTTCGTTCTTTTATTGGTAAATTGAATAAAAGTCTGGAAAAAGATTTTTCAGTTTTTTTATCTTTATCAACAAAAAGTTTGTACGTTCCATCCTTGATAAAGCCATGAATATATTTAAAAGGTATTGTTGGTGAAAAAACTGTAGAATAACTGGTAAAACATCCCGAGTATTCCAAGACAAAAATAAAGGATGATAATAACAGTGANGAAAAAGATTTTTCAGTTATCATAATACATGTTATTTATTTTGATACTCATTTAATAAAAAAAAAAAATTGTTTTAACTATAAATGGATATTTATAAAAAAAAATAAAACAAAAGCTACCAATTAAAAAATAATCAATCCTCGCACGGATAAATCTCAATGATTTTTGTTGAAATCGCACACACGTAATGTCTTTATACATTACAGCGCGCTTTTGTAGTCTACAATAGTAAATACAAATATTGTTGAAGCACAATACAGTCGAGTCAGAGAAAGAGAGTAAAATGCTCTTCTTTTATTTGGTAAATTGAGAAAAAGTATAGGGTCACTGTTTGAATTAACATTAGTACCTACGTATATTTGCTGATTTTTCAGCATAAACTATCTCATGTATTTCGTTTAACCTGAGAGAAAGAACGTTTCATCTAAGACATTTTCACAATTAGAGTAATTGTATTTCATAACTTTTCGATATGCACGGCGTTCCATCAAATAAAAATCTCTAACTGAGATTCTTATGGTCTTAATGATTAGTATAAGACTCAAATAACGCTGTGCACACAAATACAACTCTATATTTGTATTGTCTTTTTACTCAAATTGTCAGGCCAATTGCTGTCTACGAAAAACTACAGAAATGACTCGCAGTAAACTACACTACTCAAAGTTCTACTATTTAATAGAGAGAAAATGGCGATCAACATTTTTTACTTTATCACCTTTGTTATGATAATATTGGCTTACAGAACACTGCAGCAACATAATTAGTCGAATAAACCTAGACCTCGATCTAAACGATAAAAACGCTTAAAACATATAGAAAAAAAAATGTACAAAAGCAGTATTTTTATAGCAGTCTTGACTATGTAGATGAATCATTTTCTCCTTAAATTTTTTTTTTTTTCTATACAACGATTTTTCGATCAACGTAAAATATACTTTATAAATACCGAGATTTACGCTTGTCAGATAAGAAAAATTTGGCGTTTTCTATCGACGTAAGCACATATCCATAATTCAAGTCGGACACGTGTATAAGTATAATTCGAAAAGATAAAGATTGGTTTCGCATTTCTCAAAACGATTTATATCGATTGTTAAGGTATTAACAAATTCATTGATACTTTCTTCATTTTTACACGCTACAAAGATATAACAACTATTCGATAAATATATTTATGTATATAAATATATGTACGTATATAAACAATAAACTGGACTTTTTTCCGATGATATAAAATAATAATAATTGTAACGTAATAATAATAATAATAATAATAATAATTATTATAACGTGTGTTAACATATTGTGCAGAATGATAAAGTTAAAGAATATCTCTTATTTAGGTACGCACAAACACACGCATCTAAATATACATATGTGAGTGGGTGCGTGTGTGCATACAAGTGTTATTGATAGAAAAATTGATTGCACGTCATGTGTAACAATTATTAATTTAATCTAGGCGATAGTCGGTGGCTCGGTACAGCAGAAAAATATCACCGGGTCAAAGAAGAGAAGGCTTGGAAGCTCGCTGTTTCAGTCTGGCCAGTAGAGCCTGTTCTTCGTCTTCCTTGCTGGTGGCTACCGCCAGCGCTTGCTTGTCGATCGAAGTTGCCGAGCTAGCGGCTGCCCGAAAGCTCTCGGACCTGTACTTGTCCCTCAGAAAAGTTCTTCTCTCCTCCTTGTACTTTTCTATGCGCTCGCGACATTGAGGATCGTCGAGGTCGATTCCGAGGTTCTTGGGGACGTAGCCGCTACGCGCCCAGAGCTTTTCGCTCGAAGCAGACGCTTCGTTGGTCATGGGTTCCGAGTTGCTAGTCATCTTGTTGAACTTGGCCTCGTCAAGCGAGCGGCTGAGCGCGGCTCTCGTCGTTCGTGCATGCCGGGCTCGCAAGCAAGGTGGAAGCTGATGCAAAGCTGGAACAGGGCTGAAACAGAAAAGAAAAAAACCGTATCGGTTAAAGCGTTTTTTTTTCAGAGAGTCGATAGCTGGGTGCATCTGGAGAGTATGAGGTCAACTTACGTTTGATTGTGATTATTACTCTTGTGCGACTCGTCAAGTTTTCCCCTCGCGTTTTCAAGTTCTTGCTTCATCTTGTGCTCCCGCACGATTTCCCGGCCTATTTCCGAATCGAAACTTCGCCTGTCGCGCAGATAGTCCGAGTCTAGTCTTCTCCTCGGAGACGTCGAATCCATTCTGCCGCCGATGCCACCAGACAACCTTTGGAGCGCTAATTCTTGCAAGATAGCTGCCGTATCTTTTTGTAGAACTGTATTTCGCTCGACACGTTTATCGCTCGAAGGTAAAATTTTGGCGCGTAATCGAATCGCATCGTCGGAAATCACATCTGGAACATGAGCCATTTCTTGAGGCTCAACAGCTGCACTTTCTAACGGGACAACAACTCCCAAGTCATCCCGCGTATAAGAATCTACTAATGATTCGCTGCATTCTTGGCCAACGTATTGTTTCGTCGGATATTTTTCACTCGAATAATTATTAGATGCTCCACTAGTAGTAAAACTATTTGTCACTTGCTCAAGTGGCTCATCACTGCGAACGAATTCGGATTCTTTCGGGTCCACATAAGCCTGAGATTCAACCAAACTACATTGTTCATCAATCACTTTAGTTTCACTAATTTTTTTATTAAAACTATCACCAGTTTCATCGTTTGAAGCATTAGATGCTTCTTTTTCAAGTTCACTGGTGTCACATTGATTATCGTCAGTTATCACTGATTTCCAAAGTGGTATCTGACTTTCACGTTTTTCATTCTGATATACAGAATTTTTCACATTATCACTCACTTGATAATCTGTCCTGCTAATCTCAATATTAGAATTACTCGAATTGGCCTCTAAACTGTTACTCATCAGCAATAGATTCGTTTCGAGTAAGCTTACACTGGCTAACTTTGGTTGGTTTACACTAGATGAATGAAAATTGGTGTTGTCAGTTTGAGTATTCGTTTCAAGGTGTGCTTTGTCTGACGATGAACAGTACATTGGCTCTTGGTTAATTTGTACTTCAATTGGTGTATTAACCAAATAATGTTCCGAGTCCAAAGATTTTTCCAAACATTTTTTTTCTTGGGTCTCGTCATTTGTTGTTTTTTGGGAAGATAATGAAGCTAAGAATGTTAATTTTTTTTTATTATTATACATTAAAAAGGTTCAAAATTTCTACTAGCCCATTCAAAAAAAAATGTACACGTATTTGGGCATGCACATGCTTAAAGTATGTTTTACAAATGTTAAATATGTGATTTCTATACTAACCCAGTATTGGTGGCGTACTTGTCATTAGCCATTTATTAGCCTCTTCGAAATCACTGCTAAATTTTTGTGTTTCCTCAATTTGATCAATAGAAGGCCGATTTTTCGTACTTATGTCGTCAGAAATTATATTTGTGTGTAACATGGTCACGTAGCTTTGTTCACAAATCATTGGAGAATCATGTTCAGACGAGTTTGAGTTTAGAGTATGAGTATTTCGGGCTTTGTCATTTTGGTCCTCACATTTTTCGTTCACTGTTTTATCCACATCAGCATTCACTTGGTCATCCGTACTCTTATTTTGTTCCATATCTCGATGAGTATTTGAAAAAACTAAGGAAATGTCTCGGCTGCAATATAAGTTGAAAAATGCATGAAAATTCAAATTAAACCAATTACTATTAAAGCAATCAATCTTTGTTGTACCTCGTTTGTGGTGCCATTTCGATGGAGCTTGGCTCGTGCAATCGATCACACAAAGCCATCTCTTGATCAAAAAAGTCGGCAGAAGAAGACGTGCGTTGCGGTTCTCTTGCAGGCGCTGCTGTTGTGCCATTAGTGAGTACTTCTTCGCAGGCTTCCATTGCGCTATTGTGGTTGTTTTCAAGATTCTTTGAGTACGAACCGAAATCGAGGCGTGTGCAGACACGGTGATCTCTTGGCGCCTTAGTCAAATAGCTCTGAAGAAGGCCGACTTTATCGCTCGAGTCTTTAGCTGGACTAATTGCCAACAACGGTGACAGCGTGGGCGCCTCGTCTACTTCAAGGGGCAGTGAAAAACTTTTGAAACTTATGCGTGGACTGATGGCAGCCGGACTTGCGTTCGGAGTGAGTGGCGTCGAAGCCTCGGAGAGCAAAGGCAGGTAACCAGGTGTGGGTAGTGGTGAAGGTGTGTCAATTTCGTGAACGTCAGCCGATACCATGATCTATTCGTAGTGCCAAACGTGTAACATCAATAATCATTGCAAGAATTCATCTCTACTCGTAAGCGTTGGTGATTATTAGTCATTTCTACTCACCTGGTCGGGGCTCTGACTGTCGATAAAGCGCAACTCCACTTCGCACTGCAGCCGCTCTTCAAGCCTCGAACGCTTCCGCTTGGAGCCACCGACTGGCATGAGGGTACTGGACCCTCCAGGTCCAACGACGCAGGCGACGCTATCGTTACCACTTCTGCCACTGCTGTTGCTGCTGCTACTACTGCCACCTGCGTTAACGCCATTGACAGAGTCGGTGGCCTCCTGCTTGGAATGTAGCCGCCTAGGTGATACCTCGAGCGACTCCTCGCCCGACAGCATACGCATCTCGCGTTCCTCGAGCTCGAAACTTAGCTGAATTTCTGAAAGGTCGAGAGCCGAAGCGGCGGCGCTAGGCGCCGAGCTCGTCGCGTCAGCCAACTGCTCAAAGTAGGAGTCGTGAGAGACGGAGCGACTATGGCCGCAGGTCCGCGCTACACTGGCCGTCGGTGCAGGGGTCAGCAATGGACCCAGGCTATCCTCGGTTGCCCCATCGAGGCTGTCGGCACTCTTGACGGGTCTTAGCGGTCGGCGCTCGATTTGAGGTGCGTTCGCACCAGCCGATGAAGATCCAGAAGACGAGCAAACGGAGTACGATATGGGCGTTCTAGTCATAGGCACCGGCGCGGAGACGCTTTTGCCCTGTGCTGGGTTCTCTGCTCGTTTGCTATCCTTCTTCATGCTTTGACGAGCTGGGGCAGCGGCTCGACCAAAAAGAGCTCGCCAGTTGAGGGATGGCGACCTTTTGGAACCGGTACGCTTGCGCTGGCCGGGTGGTAGATCGATGATGGTGTGATAGCGGGCGGGCAAGCCTGCGGCACCTGGGCCAACCTCGATGAGTTCCGGTTCGGGGGCAAGCGAGCGACTGCGTGCCTCTTCGAGGGTGAGCAGCCGTGTCGTGTTGCTGGCGATGGCCAGAGACTTTGGTCGCTGCTCTGTCGGGGCAAGAGGCACGCCACTCGGACCCGGCGCAAATATCAGTTCGGCATAGCAGATGAGAAACTCTGTTACGACCGCCTGAACGCCAACACCTTGGAGCGCAGCTACACCACCGACTTCAAGTTCCTTGCAGCGCAGTAGATTCGGAGCCCAGACTATCGCCACGTTGCGGGGCGTCATACCGGTCTCGTCTCCACGCGCAGCCACGCGCACCAGGTGTCGCATCAGGTACTCCAGAGTCCTGAAAAGCAAATTGATCGATTTGAAAATGTAGCAGTTAGGAAATTATTCGGATGAAAAATCGGATGAGCATGGGAAAGTTAACGTCGATAGATACGCAGCTTGCAAGGCGTCGGTTACCTGTAGTGCGGTGGAGGAAGCTTGCGAACGGCGTCCCTCATGCGGGCGAGCCTCTCGGCGTCACTGGGTGACTGCACCGCACTGACAAAGGTCGAGTACAGTTGGTAAGTGCACAGAGGATTCGGCAACTCGCGGAAGTACATCTTGAGAAGCGAGGCGACCGAGTGTATGTCCTGCAAGATACTCTCGTCAGCATGAAGGACGGGCAGCCTGTCCTCGTCGAAGGCGTGTCGCAGCCGCTGAATGTTGGAGGTGACGCCGCTCAGCCGGTAGATACCGTCGACGAGGCCATTGCGCTCGATGAAATTTGCGCAGCAGCTGAGCACGCTGGGAACCTCGCGGCCCGAGTTGAGCAGATGCTCGCCAAGGTCACAGCCGAAAACGCGCTCACGCAGGATCCCCGACTGCTTGAGGCGTCTGCGCGATGGCCGATTGAGGATAAACGACCGGAAGAAGGCGATGAGTTTTCCGTGCTTGCGCAGCACCGGCTTGACGGGCTGCTGCTGATGCAGCTGCTGAAGCGGATGTTGGCCGCCGTTGGAATTAATGGATACGGCTGGTGGAGCCAGGTGCCGCGGCAGCTTGTCCCCGATAAGGGCGACGCACTCGGCGGGAAAGAAGCCAACGTCGAAGCCGCGCTTGCCCCGCCACCAGGAGCTCTCGCCTGCGGGCGGCATGTCGATCACTGATATCATGTCGCCCACCTGGAAGGAGATCTCGTCCGTTGCCTGGGCTCGATGCGGCCGGACCGCGTATGCGGCTGCGACCGCGGGCATATTGATTGGACAGGAGTCAGCCTCGGGAACGAGTATGCGCCGACCACGGTTGTCGAGCTGCATCCAGTTGAGCACTGGGCCACAGTTGAGGCCCTCGTGGCTGAGAGACGAGAAACGGCGCAGGTACTCGGAGGCAATAGCTACCAGCTGAGACTCGCCGGTTCCTGCCGCGAGGCTCGATAGCTCCGCAAGTTGCGAGTAGCTGCGATCGAAGATACAGCGGTGCAGCTGCCGGTCGAACAGCACGAGATTGTCGAAGCTGCGCTGCAGCGTCCAGCAGGCGTCGCCCGAGGTGACGCGCACCGCAAAGTTTGAGGAACTCTGCTCGGACTCGCTCAACGAAACCTCCAGCCGGCCGAGCTCTACGTGCTCGTAATGGAAGTGCGCGCACTCGTCGAGCTTAGGAAAGCGGGCGATGCTCGCGCTGCTGCCGGAGCTGCTCATGCCGAAATTGCCCAACTGATGCTGCTGCTCGTCCTCTTCGGGGGCTGAGCTGATCCCAGGTATACCAGTTGCTGCTGCCGTTGCTCCCAAGACACCTGGCTCCGGCCCTATCCAGGCCTCCAGCCTCCTTATGCCCGAACCCACCGACATTTTTTCTTAATTTTACCTCTTCTTTTTCCGCTTCCTTGGTTTCTCGAACTCCGGCATAATTTCCTGCAATTTATATTTATGTGTTAAAAAATTATTTGCAATACGATACGTAAAGATCACGTATCATGGTGGGCAAATGAAACACAGAAAAAAAAACCACCAAAGAGTGGACAAACAAACAAGTGGTTTGTCAGATCAAGCAAGTGGATAGGCCTGAAATGTAGGTACATACTATTAACAATAATAATAACTTGAGATGTTGTTGAGACGGACACAATTTTAAGAACTACCCTATATAAATGTCAAGGTGGGTAATGAGATGATGGCAAGAAGCTCTTGAACGTATTACCCACATAACCTGGAAGGGGTTTAATAACGAAGGACTCGAGTAAGTAAGGAGAGAATCTACAGAAGTGGATAGAAAGCATAAACCAATACCAAATTTCATCCGAGTATGAACTCTCCCAATTAACTATAATTAATCCGCTGGGATGTGTATCACCAATACCTCGCAACGCAACACCATACGTATACACACATACATAACAGGATCGGGAGTTGATTGTTTTGCTTATGACACCCTCCCTTATAACGAAGATTACGTGTAGATAAGATTCGTGAATACTTGCAAAAGAGCAGCCGAGATGAACGAGAATAAGTAAATACACGAATACTGGAATTTATTGAAAGAATACTGCACTTGAAAGATTCGATCAGCTGGTTCGGTGGGTACGTTATTAGGAAAAAATTTGGGCCAGCAGCTCGCGAGTCATGGTAATATTAAAGCGATATGAAACACTTGTGGTATATTACTTACTAGGAAGACGATGACTGGTACGGCGAAAACGACGATGGTGAGAAAGATGGAAGAATCAAAAGTATCGTCCACGACGATGATGAAGATGACGACGGCGACGACGACCTAATGTATACCAGTATACGGCTACATTATGCAGACATCAGACAAGGAGTTGCCGAGTTGGTCGTCCAACACTCTTTAGCTGCACATCATCGGGAGTATACCTATGGATATGGGCGTGCACGAGAGAGAAAGAGTACACTGCACTGCAGAAGTGAACTAACACTGCGTGGTTCGCGAGAGATGGTTCTCAACTCAAACACCAACAACTCCAAAACGCCTCTCTCAGGGGCCTCATCAGCCTCTGCAGCATTTATTATATATATACATATATATATATATATACTGTGCAATTCAATATACTTTTAGTTGACCATTTTGCAATGCAATGTCCAATTGACACTGATGGAGTACTGGAGTACCGGCACCCCGCATAAGCCGTTCTAGCGCTCGTGTGGGAATCACCGAGCTTTGTTGGCTATAGATAAAATAAGTCTATTCGTAATAAGATATAAAAAAGTTGCTTGACACATTACAATACTTTTTATTTCCTTGTTATATTCAATTCCCATCAAAATATAATGTAAAAAGTACATGTTTCATTTATCATACCTACCTCGCGCAAAAAAAATTTTTGCAATTTAGTCTTCACAGTCTTGTTTGCTACCAGCAGTGCCTGACAGCGCGCGCGTAATCGATCAATGCGTCGCGCACCTGTTTGTGTTACATATATTATTCCCTATCGGTACCTAATACCTATCTCTACATAATGTTATAACAAGAGGTGGTATTAAGTAACAAGCACAATACGTGAAACTTTTCAGGTTTGAACAATTGTTAGGTGCATGAAAAAAAAAAGTATGACTTTCAATTTAAAATATTATCTTTATGAAATCACGTATAAAAGCGTTTTTCTTACTTAATTATTTACAACTGATAGAAAAAAAAAAAAATTCTGTTCTCCTAATTTGTGATTTTTAACTTATATCGCTTACCCGCACCTCCAATTATGAAGTTATACTGCATATCTACAAACTCTATCTTAATCTAGATATTTATCATCATTAAAAAAACAACGTTCCCATCGAAGTAGGATAAAAGATTTTAAGATTTTCCATTGTTGTGATTCGATTTGTGTAAAATAATTTGTTAAAATAATCAATAAATGTACATAATAAGATTTGATGGGAACGCCGATGTACACAACGTGTCTTTATTTGTCGGTTAATTTGAGATGAGGTGCGACGAAATTGCAATCAGCTTGAGCCAAGAGCAGGCATCCGACCGTTTTTTCGAACTCGCTCGGTTTCCTCAATTCTAGCGATTGCTCGAGGACCCCGCGGAAGTGCTCGTCCAAACTCTTTTGAAATATGTTGGCGCAGTATGAGCCCAACAGCATACACGAGAGTATTATATCGTCCATCCGGACGCGATTTCTGTAAATGTGCTTGCCGTTTTTTCTGAATGAGAATTTCACGTTTGGATCCAATTGTTCAACTTCCATGATGTGGCAGAGCATGAGTGTCGCGAACGTGTCAAAGTGCTCCTTCTCAACTTGAAACTGAAAGACAAAAAAACCAAAATTCCATAATCGCGCACACAGCTGCCAATTTCCTATGTAAATACCAAAAGGTTGATGGACGTGTAGCGCTTCAGCAGAGAAAATTCCCTCATGGACTGGGTCAAGTCCAGGTCGGCCTGGTGGACCAGAGAGATGGACGTGTTTCTCGTGCAAACGACGTTCTGCAAGTGGAGCGCGTTCGAGGATTTCTCCTCGACGGTAGCGACGACGGATTGCTTGGCCAATTTTGTCGCACCCAAGTGGCCTTTCAGTGCTGTGGTGAGTAAAAACTTGAGATTTAAACTGCCGGAGCTGCATTTCGTGATCCGCGCGGTGAAAAACTTGTCCTCCTCGGTGACGTGAAAATCAATTTTTACGTACGACTTTGCCTTGTCCTCGAGTCTACGGCTCAGAAGGCCCTCCGTTATCTTAAAAAAAAAAAAAAAAAAACCGCGTACAACCTATTTGCAGCCGTTTATTTTGCAAGCAAAGTGAACAACAAAGATATTCAAGAAAAACTAGAATTCGGAAGAGTAGCGTTTCGATGCCACATACCTGTCTGATTGTGTTTGCCAAGGATTGCGGAGTCACTTCGAAAGCGCTCATTATTCTCGTAAGGCACTTTAAGTAAATTCAATTACGATCGATAGCGTTTATAGTAGCGATGAATCAAGCGAAATTACGTCCCAAGCTACCGAAGTTGAGCGATACTCAAGTGATTGCGCTCGAGGGGCTTTTTGGATATCTGCTGTTTTTAAATTTGAACCGCCGCAGCGGGAAATTCTGCAGCTTTTCATTAACTGCCGATGATCAAGTAGAGCAACTTATTACCGGTTATTGCCAAAAGTGTACTCTATGTTATCAGCTAGGTTTTGAATCTTTTAAAAATATATTATTGTACCTAATTGCCATAATTATTGTAATATTTAAATTTATTTTCATGACAAATAAGTGTTATACGTTTATGCTGCGTGCAGTTGCAGCTTGCAAGTATATAGGTATATATATATACCTACAGCATAAAATCAAACTGACACCGTGCCAGTTGATTATCTGCAGCGGAATTGTGAAAGAGAGAGAATAACAATGTAACTAATTAAAGTTAGATGCAAGGGAGTATATATCATAGATATTACATAGAGCTGCTTATTACTACTTTTGCTCTTTTTCCTCGCAAGTATGCATAGGTACATATACATCGGATAAGAAAGTGCTGAAATTGCAGGCAAAGTGAATTTTGTGAAAGATATATCCGACGCCTTTATACTCTGCCGGCCTAATTTTTATATTAACCAAGTCACCGATAAACTCTGCCATGATCAAATATATGTACGTAACAGATTCAGGTGATTGATCAAACAGTTATCGTTATAAGGAATCGGTAAACGGTATGGAGAGTACAAATCAACAATTGCAACCCCTATCAACAGCTCATAGGTGTCTATACTATATACATTATTTGTGAATGCAATTTGATCTGGTCTCGACTGCAGCATTTGAGCCCGTACTTCCAACGATGACGATAACTCTGTCGGTTTGGTCCTGACGCAGCAGGGCATAAGATTAATTATTACAATTCGCTCGAACGTTTTGCCTCGCGTTTTGCAAGCATATACTTATGCAGACAGGTGATCGACAAGGAGAGAGAGAAAGCTCCAAAACTCCAAAAAATCTCACCCCCGCGGGCGTATGTGCGCGCGCGTCCTGTCTACGTATATATATATGCTGACTGTTTATACTATACAAGGAGTGCAGTCGTAGCGAGGAGAAGTGCATCAGGTGCTTCACTTTGTTGTCAATTGATAGTATATGGTTACGTTTGTTGTGTGTCCATAAACACGAGGGCAGGAAAAAATATAAGCCACATCGAGAGACTCTATAGTATATATTATAATCCGTTCGTCGTTTGTGTGCAATATTTATTTCGAGGTACATTGACCGAGTGCTTCCCAGGGCACTCGAATAAAATCGCTCGGATGTCGAGCGACGAGTCGAAGACAGGCCCCGTGGCTGCTTCTTCCAACCTCCAAGGGGAACAGGACGATGGAACCGAGGACAGGTTGGTCGAGGCTTCTCCGGAGCAGCTGACAGAGAGGAGCAGCAACTCGCCGGCCTCGACAGCCACGGCTGCGCCACGGAAAATTCGTCACCGGTGAGTTTTTAATTAAACAATATACTCGGTGCTCTCGATAGTAATTGTTTCTCTGCATCTCCTAACCTTTTTTTCTCTCTCTCTTCTCTCTTCGCACCAGTTGATTTATGTCTTTTTTTATACTTTGACGGCACGTGCGCGGTTGGCGGAGTCGGAGTTACAGGTTCAATACCTACTTACCTGAGATTAGGTGGAACGTCATATCGAAAAGACTCTTTTTAAATGGATATACGATTTAAATAGGTACCTACTCCCCCCGGGTGTTGTCATGGTGAGGGAGATACATGTTTATCATTACCACGCTTGCATTCCAACAATAAAAATATTTTGATGATGCTGCGGCGTCTGCTACTACGCACTCTCAGCTGAGCTGTATACTTGTGCATATATATAGTTATACACACTTACCGAAACTGATGATCGAGCTGAAGTAAACATGTATATGAATGTGTGACGTTTCAATGTGCGTGTAAACAGGACACATGCAACATTCCGTGTATATACGTATTTAAGTAAGTGGGTAAGTTACTCGCGTTGTACTCGGCTGATGCGGCCTACGGCCAATCCGGACGCTTGGCTGCTCTTACGATTTCTCCGGCAACTGCTTAGCTAAAAGAAGCCGGCCAATCGCTGAAAAAACGGCCAAGACAACAACTGCAGGTGATGATAAAGTTTCGAGGAGAGGAAGCGAGCGAGAAGTTGCATTAGAAACTTCATCGGCAAATAAGTAATATACAATACAATAATATGTTGTACACTGTAACGGAGCAAGGTCCCATCATTACGCGTCGATCGATCGAACGATCGGCATCGGCCGGCCAAAGTTAGATAAGTCCGGACAGCTAGATAACGAGTGATAAGAAGCGCGGATTTGCTCGGATATACACGGAGGGCCACGAGAGCATGAGTACCTACTGCTGCTGCACGTGCACGCGCACTTCCTCGCCTCATCCCCTCTCCCCTCTTCATTCCTCATCTCTGAGCTAGCTGTGTGTATATTATAGAGGTATATATACATTTTTCTCTCCCTCGCTCTCTGGCTCCGATCTACGATTATTGTTCGTTCTACGTGTCATCTAACGTTTTGTTGTGTGGCACGCCATGGGTCCCAAGGGAGTCAAACTAGTCGTCCGTTAGTGCAGTGCTCGAGAGAGACGTGCTTTGGGTGGTGTGAGCTGCACATTCAGACAAACGTCTCGGTTACATATTTTTTTTTTTTTTTTTTTTTTTTTTTTTTTTTTCTTTCTTTTCCCTTCCAACTTGCCGGACATGAGGGGCCAGAGTGATCGGTACACGAATAATCGGTAAGATGTCTCGATTGCTGTCTTTACTACTACGCATGTTTTTGGACGACCGGAAACAGATTTCAAAAGGTAGAACACAGTAATTGGGGCAAAACATTTATAACCCCTGTAAATCCTCTAAATAAGCAAATGCACAAGTACTATACTCTTTCTTTTATTTATTTCCACACCTTTTGGTCGCTTTATTGCCTACGACGCATTGTTAAGAAATTCGGAGTGCTCCCATCAAAGCTACATTGGAATGTGTGTACATGTATCGAATGACTCCGAGTAACTCCGAACTTCGTAATGTATATATATGTGTGTATATTTAGTTGTTGAAGGTGCCTAAGTAGTAAGTATTCGACTTGCGAGCACGTGTGTTACTAACATGAAAATCAAATACCTACTTATGATTTGCAAATTCGGTAGTGTTTTTTTTCCTTTGCCTCTTAGGACGGTATACTTACCAGTAACTTACCTTCATGTTATTTTTACGTGGATGCACTCATTACTTACTACTTATCTGCTCCATACCTATTTCTCCCCTTCGACTTGGCTTTGCTTTCTTTTTTGTGTCTATATATATATATATATATATATATATATATATATAGTTGCTACATGGCATGCCTATATCCATTCATCAACGCTCTCGCTCGGATTTTCTATAGCGATAGCACAGTAGAACCTACAGTATAGGGACGCAACAATTGATTTTTACGCTTACTTAGACCTTTTATTGGTAAGCTACGATAATATCAACTGAATTTTTTCTTGCCCAAGTCTGATTATTTAAGAAAATTAAAAAATTTTTGGAGAGGTTTATAACTTGGTGACGATATGCCTATACGTAAAAAAATTGAAAACTGCATCTCAGCACCATGGCTCTTGTAACACAATAGACTTACAGCTCAAGAGCGCTTAGCGTGGTTTTTTTTTTTTTTTTTTTTAAGTATTATGTGATAACGTTTGACCCACTTAAAATACAGGAATTTGTGTGAGGCAGGTGCAAAATTGGATAGTGACTAATGAATTGATGTTTTTTGCGGCATATAATTAACAGGATTTTCTTTAAGTCATTAAAAAATTTTTAAAGTAAATTTTTAATAAACTAATATAGATACAATCTATCATTGCTTGAAAAACATTTACGCGTGACATTTAAAGGAATTTTTTTTTTTTTTTTTTTTTTCAACTAGTTGTAATTTTTACAGAATACTTTTCCGCCAAAGTAAACTTTACTAGTGCGGAACGTTTAAGAAAAACATCTTGTTATTTTCTTTGAAAGTTATTTCATCACGATTCTATTTTTCAAGTGCACACTCGTGAATCGCAGCTCAATACATGAATTATCATGTTTATCTGTTCGTTTTTTTTTCACTTTTTTATAAATAATATAAACGGTAACAAAACACGGTATAAAATAGTAATTTTTTATTGTTTCTGTTAATTTATAGCAAAATTAAATTTTCACTCCAATATTTTTACGTCCTTGATTCACGAGTTCATGTCTTTTACCATATATAGTTACTAATGAAGAGGCTCAAAGATTGTACCAATATACCGTACAAAAATTCTACCTCCTAAAAAAAGATAAATACAGTTGTAGAAGAAAATGGCATTACTTTACTTTACCGAAAAAAAAAAAAAAAAAAAAATTGTCACCCATACAATTCAATATAATGTTGAAATAAATAACACTTTGCGCGAGTACAAAAAAAAAAAAAAAAAAAAAAAAAAGAAGAAACTGGGTGGGAAATAAATTGGACTATGAATTAAAGCGAGAGTCAACTAAATTGGTGTCCCGATACACACGCAGTATTTAAACCGGCATGCAATGTGAGTGTACAATTGGGCGGCTTATACCTAAGTATACTTGAGTACACATGTACCTATGTGTATACCAATCAAGATACGTATATACAGACATAATCAAATCAAGGCTGGTGAAAAGCACGGCACACTTTTGTAAATACACATTTACACACCTATACACACAGGCATCCATATATTTATAGACGGATGGGGAGGAGGGAGGGAAGTAGACATAGAGGGTGGGTATATATATAAATATACTTACGTACATCGTTAACAACACTATGTATATATGCGCATAAATGGCTGATGTACATATACATGGCGACATTGGCGACCCTTGAACTTTGAGAGCAACCGCACGAGCTTGTTCTACATGTCCATACAACATGTATAGCCATCTATATGTATATATATATATATTTGCTTTGATAATAACATATATATATATGTATAGGTATATACATTTTACGTTGTACATGAGACCGTGTGTACTTATATCGTACACTATCACGATCGCGCGCGCTCGCGATCATCATACATTAAGCATCCGCTATCGTGACGATGTCGAATGAGCAAGTAACGGCGAATTAGAGCACAAGCCGGCGGGCCGCGTTTAGTTCTCGGCGCGCTCTCCTCCCTCGAAGACGTGTGCGCGGGACCTTATTCCGTTTTTTCCCCATCCTCCCAGTTTGGGCATTACTGTTGTTGTTGTATATTAATCCAATAATCCAGTGCTTCGGAATCGGCCGATTTCATTGTTACGTATACATATATATTTCGGCCCCCGTGCGCGACCTATTCCGCACTGTTGGTATGCTTCGGGCTCTACTGGATACTCTTCTCGGTACATTTGGCGCCCGCCAACTCGTCGCGCTGCACTCATTGCCAACAAAAAATGCATGCGCAATCATTATTTTACCCGCATCAACGCCTACCCCTCGTCCGCGTCGTTATTACATTTTAACAATTTACCAGCTATATACACACGATATAACATTTGCGACGGATTTGGATCTTCAGTATAACATTCTTTTTGTTTTTCAACGTCTTGGTGCTATATAGTCGCTCGACAAAATCATTACCATATGAAATTTTTAATTTTTCTCTTGAAAAACAAGTGATATGTGCGCAATCGTTTTCATGTAATGGCCATTTCATGAAATACATGAAAAAACACGCACAAGACACGATGGTATCGTACAAATTTAGTTTTGTCCATTACAGAGAACCAACCAATTTTATATAATGTTATATCACAATCAATGAACAAGTGCAAGTTCATTACAAAATCAGACTTGTACTTATTGTCTCGCATGATTTATTGTACGAGCTTCGTCATCATCCACGCCATTTCGATCGATCCGTTCGATTTATCGGTGCCTCGCACCACTTTTACACCTATACGTACATCTCTCATGGTATTAATTAAAGGGCCCATATACCTTCACACGCGTAGGGATGCATTACAATGGAGACGGTGTATTATTATGTAATGAACAGTACACGTTCACGCTGCCCCCGCATGCATGCGATCTATTGCAATTTAAGGGGGAAAAAAAAAAAGAAAAGAAAAATCATATCGACCGTTGGCATTACTATAACATGCATTGTTACGCAACCAAGTCGAGCGTTTGCTTGTAACATTATGGATACAGTTCATCGTATGATGTTACATCGTGTACCCATGACTTGTCGCGCGCAGAATAAAAAAAAAAAATAGAGATATGTGTATATACAATGAGCACGCTAAGATAATAATATCGGCCTGTTTATGCTGCTGCTGCTGTTTTGCTACCACATAATAATATAATGTCAATCATCGTCATCGGGCGCACTTGAACTTGAAAAAACACAAGTTTTGCTAAAAATGGCATACATGCATGATACGTGACTTCCTTCCCTCGTCTTATGTTTATAACATACAAGTATACATACCTTACATCTAACAAAATGGTACGAGCATGTGCATCTGCATAATATATATATATATATATACATTACACATACATCCAAGAGTTGCTGGTTGTTGGTGATACCTGTATGAATATTATACGATCCGAGGATCCAATCGGACGCAGATCGTGTGTCACGATTTAAGTATATAACTCCATGTGAAGCCCTAACAAATGGTGTTTGGTGCAGGTTAAATGGTGCGCGGGTCTAACAAAGTCGAGCCGAACAACGGCAAGATTGAGGTGCGTTCAGGTGTGTGCGCGGGGATATGAGTAATATATGGTCGAGTGACGAAAATAGCCTATAGTAATACGAAGAGCCCATCGGTAAGACGAAACCGGTATAAATTTTGCAATTGAAGGTAACAACAGCAGCAACGCTATCGAGGAACAACAGCCGAAGGAGGAGGAAGAGGAGTTGGAGGACAGTAACGTCAGTGGCAACGATACGAAAACAGGGAATACCACCTACGTAAGGGAGGAAGAAGAAGCTGCACAGTCCAAGTGCGTTATCAATTTGGCCGAAAAGGAGGAAGAAGAAGAAGAAGAAGTATTAGTCATTATGGACGAGCCGGTGAGTTTCGTCTTGGGCGAAGCCGATGAGGAGGCTGGCGACAGTTTTCCCGGGGATCCCCAGCAGCAACTGCAGCAGCAGCAGCAACAGCTGCTCTCTAATGGTCTGGTCGAGCGCCGAAAACGCCTCAGGTAGATGACTAGCACATTTTTCAATTTATTCCGCGCGATACGCGTGTGTTTCGTGTGTACTCTCCCTTTCTTATATTCGCAACTTTTTGCGAATCTAATACAAGTGCCTATATATAACAATCGGACGGGTTTCGTGCCGTTGTGGGCCATTTTTCGAGCCAACACTCGTTATTATTGTTGTTATTATCGTGAGAGCGTGTGACATATATATTTATGTCCCTGTGTTGTTTTCTCGATCCGTTTGACGAAAGAATCGGTATAGAATTAAATCCGTACTGTTTAGTAAATCGGAGCAATAAAGTTATGCTCGAATCAACGATTGATGATGAAAAATGACCGAGCTTCGAGTTGTGCGCGCATGCATGTGCATTAATTTTTTTCTTTTTTCCGAGGTCAGCCAACTGCGACTGGCTTTGTTGGGCCTGCACATTAGGCTGATACTGTGACGCAATAACCAAATCAGGATGAATATTTAACTGGTTTTAAAAGTACGGGAAAACATTACATGGATGTCACTCGAATATCGATGAGTAGTATTTTGCGTGTGCCTCGGCTATGTACCTATGTTTTCGTCCTTGATCATTTTTAATGAAGTCATGAAACGGGTGGTCAAATTTATGCGAAAATTTGCGATTTTGCTTGCAAAGCAGAGTTTAAAGCTTGATTTTTCGGACTGTTTTTTATGTTGCAAAATACAAGTATTTGAAAAAAAAAATTAGCTCAATGTCTTTTAAAAACGATACGTATTTATTTACGCTGGGTAAATATTGGCTTATAAAATTTTCTCACGCAATATCGAATATTAAAGTAGCAAATGCTGTAAAAAGGTTTTTTTAATTAAGCCTATTGAGACGATACCGCGAAGTAAAATATTTACAACTTTTGCATTGCACACATTTTTTCACTTCTTCCCAACTTTTTCCGTAATTTATGTAGACCTACTGAATTGTATTCTACGATAAAACGTACACTACCAAAAAGTTGTATTTCATTAAAATCTACAACTTGTCTTACAAATTTTTTTTCATTTAAAGCACTATAGTGAAAATTTTGAAATTTCTTGTAATAAAACTTATTCAATCACAACCATAAAATCTGATCGTAAATTCAAGTCTATCTTCCAAACTTGATTGCGTACACTCACACAGCATAGGACCACGCACATTTTTATTGAAAAAATATGGTCGTTTTACAAGACGTTCCACTTTTTGCTTTGATATAAAAATAATAAAGGTCCTCAAACCTAAACATTTCCCTGAAATTTCTCATTTTTTTTAAAAATAATGGTTAATAATTATGTAGCACACATGGTGCAAGTTTTTATGTTTAGAAATTTCGTATGATAATAAAATGTATGCTTACATATTGATGTAAGAATACATTTGGGCGATGAAACAGCGTATTTATATATTGTGTTGTTTACATACAGTTAGTTTCTTCAAACGATATTATTTTTGTATCCTAAAAATTAAATCAATTGAATATTTGACAAAAAGGAATTTAAAACAGCTTTAACACTGGAGAATGAAGACTCGATTATTTATCATTTATCATACGTGCAATCAGTGATAACACTTCAGTAACAGTAGTTACTATAGTCAGCATATATATTTAAAATGTCAACGGTAATTAGTAAAAGTCATCAAATAGTGATCTTATGAAATAAAAAACTTGACGATCAATAGCTGGAAAAAAAAAAAAAAAACAAGTCCGTGAGAATGTAATTTATTGATTGCAGCTCAAGATAAAGAGACTGTTTTTTTTTTAATCAAAAAGAAATTGTAGACTATATGCAAAGAGTTCGTGAAGTGGACTCGTATTTTATATCGTATACTTGCCAACAAGGTAAACCTACATATGTAATTTACTGACGTCGAAACACATCAGTTATCAGGCTCACCACTGCTGCAGACTTGTATACCAATACATATATACCTATACAATGAGGTGAATGGCAAGAATAAGGACGAGGATGAGGAGAGAGAAAGAAATCATCTGATCAGAGAGGATGTCGCGATTCGCGATTATATACGCGTTACGTGGCACACGTGCCCGTCAAACGAGTATATGTATATATATATATATATGTACGCATAAAATTCATGCGTGTAAAATATATATACGTGCAAGCAGAGGCACTGCGAGGAAGGGGTAAATAAACAAGTGTGCGTTGCCACCACACCGCCTCCTTCGAAGCTAACAGGTATACAACAGGCGAACAGTCCGATCACCTGCCGACTCTTATTTTTCTCAAGGTCTACGTAGTTACTTTTTCCTGCCACGCTCATCAGTCGCTCGACGTGGGAGTTTTTGGTTTAGTCAGTGCGCGCGCACGGACCGTGGCTAAGATCCTCGAAACCTTTGCTCGGACAACGAGATTTTTCGATTTTCCGAAGACCGGAAAGTTTTCGGTACCTATAACACGCACGCACACACACACGCATACACGTACAGGCGAGAGTTGAGTGTCGTCCGTGGAGTGAAGAGATATACGCGAGACGAAAGACTTTCCCGTGGAATGCGGTGTGGACGTATATAAGTAGACAGTCTGTGGTCGAATGAAAAAGCCAAACGCTGCTGGAAAACGTTTAGCTTAGTTCGATAGCTGTGTACTGATATACTTACCTGTACCAAGTATTTTGTGTTAAAAACCTGGCAATTTTTTGTTGGTGACGAAATAGTTTATATTTTTTAAATAGTTTATTTATTGCATTTACAATAAATTGAAGTTTCTTAAGGTACCGATACTAAAGCGCGTACAGTTTAAGTTTACTTAGCATTTGAAAAATCACTAAATCGCTCATTTATCAACTAGGCAGTATTTTACTTAAAACTTGACGGAATAATTTTTCTCAAAATGATTGGCATAAATATTGTACAGTGCAAAAAACAAGCTTTTTGTATGCGAGAAAAACAATACGTGTCTTACGTGTACAAATATTCTTTGTTTTTAAAATTATATATTTATCGATAGACTTGGTGAAGTATAAAATAATTGTCGATAAATGTACGCGATTACTTTTTAAATGCCAATTAATTTTTCCTGCAGCATCTGAAAACATTTTTTTCCCGGAGTTAGATAAGTATACGTCTGATGACACAAGTACTTTGCAAAGAATATAATTGACGCGAGAAAAATATAAAAAAAAAAAAAAAAACAGACGCATTCTTTGAACATCCGACAATTTAATCGATTTCCAGTACCAATCATGTAATATACAGATATTTCTTGGTACAATTAGTATAAAAATAAAGGAAGGAGTCGCAAAAGATTTTAATAGTCAATATTGGTCAAGACTTTTTTTTAGCATTTATGCAACTCTCGATAAAAATCAGTGCGAAAAAAAATTGATGTCTAAATTGATCGATGCACGTTTGAGAACAAAAAAAGTAATTCTCCCGGACTATCATCATCATCATAATCATCCGCGAAAAAAATAATCGACAGATTCTATCTTTTCATCGCGATACGAGTCAGACTAATTTTAGCTCGACGACTTTTGGTTTACTTATTTAACCTCCATGTAACCATAGGTTTTGCCAAATAAAAATTGCCGGGGTAAATTTTGAACTTATGTACATTGAAACGTTACCTCACCGGATAAATCAACACACCACGTAAGGACCTCACTCGACCTCGCCTCCGCTCAACTTAATTTTCCAACGATAGTTTGTTTTTTCCCCTAAAAAAAACGAGGAAACGGACAAAAGACCGGCGCAAAAAATTCAGATATAGTAGCATGGGCTCAGAGCGGGATTGGTGAGGGCGTCGTCGGATGGTGCCTCACCGATGAGCTGGATCGTCGACGCGTTCGCGATGAAGCGGATAAAGCGATTCGTCCTGGCCGAGAACGGCGTGAAAGATCCGATCTGGAAGAGCTCGGACAACCTGATGCCTGCGGGCAGCCTCTCGAAGCGCAACAGCGTCGAACTCGGCGACGGCCAAGGGGACGAGCCGCTACAAATTACCGGCACCTGCTCCCCGGCCGCCCATCACCACGGAATGACGTAATCATCCTTGCATCCTATTATGCTTTTCCCCACAATATATATGTATTTTATTTGTGCAGTACATAATATTATATAGTTGGTACAGTAGTACATCCTCTACATGTTGACTTTCTAGATATTTTTCGATGTTCTATATATTGTATACATATCATTCTTACTTTCCATCGTAGTTGCTTTTTTTTATTACTTGCCCTGCAGCTGGTGTTACTCACACGTATAATAATGTAAAACCGAAACGTCCCGATTTCTCGCCGATTTTATGTAACCCGCTTATACACTTATCTGCTGTCTCTCGCGATAAAGAGTTTTCAACTTTGTTATACGACAACTTTCATGACTGTATACGATATTATTGTGTCTACAATGTAAATAATAATAATAATAATAACAACAACAATAATAACAACAAAAATAATAATAATAACAACAATGCGAAAGATAATGATGGAGACGATATGATGAAAGTAATCGAAACTCGTTCGTCGTTGGGGGATGTATGTGGAGAGCGAGGCTTAATTTAAAAATCGGTGATCGTTGACTTTGGTGTTTTTTCAGGCCCAGTATGTCCCAGGGCACGGTGATGATACAAACGCAGAGCCGGCAGTTGGAGAAGGACTTCACGGTAGCCACGCCAGAGGAGTTTGTCCATCGGTTCGGGGGCACGCGCGTCATCAACAAGGTCGGTCTCTTTTCTCTCTGATCCCTCGTTTTTTTTGCCTCGCCTTTCAATCATCCGCATCATCGTCCATGCAATATTTTTTTGGCCATTTCATCGTTGCAAGGAACGACGGTTCCCCCGTTTAATATTAATGCCGTGTAACGAGAACCGGGGAAAAAAATGCCAAAAACAACACCGGTTTTTTGCGCATTTTAGCACGAGCGTGATAAAATTCGAGACGATAGCCGAGGAGATAAAAAAATTTTTTCAAGTTTTTTTTTTTTTTTTTTTTTTTTCCTTGAAAATTGTGTACACTTTGGACTTGCGTCATCGTTGAACACACAGACCCATGCAAATAACACGCGGGATAAAAGATGCACTTTTTATGGAGTACATTATTTGCCGATGTGAAATCGTTTCGAAAAATTTGCTTCAATTTTTTTTGCATCGCGTCATATTTTGTTCTGTTTGCTCGCGTCATAAATGTCGGGCGATTCAACCAATAAAAACAAACTTCAGCTATAAGAGATCCTATATAAATTTAATCTTTAATCCTCAAACCGGATACATTTTTTTTTTTTTTTTTTTCTTATGCACACCTTTTGGGATCAAACCGCGAAACTACTAAAGCGTGACCCGCTCTTTTTGGATATTTTTCAGTTTTTCACGTACATCAAGCCCAACTATTTGTATACTGCTATTTCATCCGAAACGATAATTTTATTTTTTTAATTTACGGCTCACTCTGAAAGCTCTAAAACTATTTTTTTTCGTAGAATTGCTTATGTATAAGTCGTTGGTTGGACGATTCCTGAATTTGGTCCAAAAAAAAAAAAAAAAAAAAAAAAAAATCTGATTCATGGTTGGTTGTTGCAGGTACTGATAGCCAACAACGGCATAGCCGCTGTGAAATGCATGCGCTCGATAAGACGATGGTCCTACGAGATGTTCAAGAACGAGCGGGCCATCCGTTTCGTGGTGATGGTCACTCCCGAGGATCTCAAGGCAAACGCCGAGTACATAAAGATGGCGGACCAGTACGTGCCGGTGCCCGGGGGCACGAACAACAACAATTACGCGAACGTCGAGCTGATCGTCGACATAGCCACGAGGACGCAGGTGCAGGCCGTCTGGGCCGGCTGGGGTCACGCCTCCGAGAACCCCAAGCTCCCCGAGCTACTGCACAAAAACAACATTTGCTTCATCGGTATGCGTTTTTATTCACAAATTAATGTGTAGCCACCTACTTATACATCCATCGGTGCTGATCGTTGATTCTTTCCCGCAGGACCGTCGGAGCGAGCCATGTGGGCGCTGGGGGACAAGATAGCCTCGAGCATAGTCGCGCAGACAGCGGACGTGCCGACACTGCCCTGGTCCGGCTCGGAGCTCAAGGCCCAGTACAGCGGCAAGAAGATCAAGATATCGACCGAGTTGTTCAAAAAGGGCTGCGTCTCCTCGGTGGAGGAGTGCCTGGCCGCGGCCAACAAGATCGGCTTTCCCGTGATGGTCAAGGCTAGCGAGGGTGGGGGTGGCAAGGGTATCCGCAAGGTTGAGAACCCCGAGGAGCTGCCCACTTTGTTCCGCCAGGTTCAGACCGAGATACCCGGCTCGCCCATATTCATCATGAAGCTGGCCAAGTGCGCCCGCCATCTCGAGGTACAGCTCCTCGCCGATAACTACGGCAATGCCATATCGCTCTTTGGCCGTGACTGCTCGATCCAGCGCCGACACCAGAAGATCATCGAGGAGGCACCCGCGGTCGTTGCCAAGCCCGAGGTCTTCGAGGAGATGGAAAAGGTGGGTGCGCCGCGTTTTGTTACACGAGAGTCGTGTCCGTTATACTTATTAATATTTATTTTCAGGCGGCCGTGAGGCTCGCTAAGATGGTCGGCTACGTGAGCGCTGGTACTGTCGAGTACCTCTACGATACATCTGGCCGCTACTACTTCCTCGAGCTCAACCCTAGGCTGCAGGTCGAGCATCCCTGCACGGAAATGGTCTCGGACGTCAATTTGCCGGCTGCTCAGCTGCAAATAGCCATGGGACTGCCCCTGCACCATATCAAGGACATAAGGTTGCTCTACGGCGAGAGCCCGTGGGGTGACAGTGTCATCGACCTTGAGCAGCCGCGCCACAAGCCCCAGCCCTGGGGACATGTTATTGCTGCTCGTATAACTAGCGAGAATCCCGATGAAGGTAAAGCTAGGCTGCTTACGTTATCATTTCTTTATCCCGTTATCCCGTGTGCTTTTATTTATTTAATTTGAACAATGAATCAGTTCAAAGTATCGTACTCATAACGGATAATGTCGATGGCCAAATTTTACTATTTCAACGTCGTTAGTATTTTTTTTTTTTTTTTTTTTTTTCATCGTGCGCTTTTAATACTTTTGATGAAAAAGTTTCGTAAAATTGATCAATTCATCATTTCCGTCTTCCTCGTTTATTGTTGTAATTTTGGATCAGTTTAATAACAATATCTTTGATTTAACATTCACGTGACTGCTCCAAGGAAATTAATCACCGAGAAAAAGGATTTTTATCACAGATTGGTAACTGAAGGGTGCAGCATAATTATAAAGATAAATGTATGATTATACCATAGTGAGTTAATTGATGTTACCTTGACTCACTGTTTCGATGATCGCTTCAGGCTTCAAGCCGAGTAGTGGAACCGTCCAGGAGCTCAATTTCCGCTCTTCGAAGAACGTCTGGGGCTACTTCTCCGTGGGCGCCTCGGGCGGCCTGCACGAGTTTGCAGACTCCCAGTTTGGGCACTGCTTCTCCTGGGGGGAGGACCGCAACCAGGCGCGCGAGAATCTCGTGGTGGCCCTCAAGGAGCTGAGCATCCGCGGTGACTTCCGAACGACAGTCGAGTACCTAATCACGCTTCTCGAGACCGAGGCCTTCCAAAGCAACAATATCGACACGGCCTGGCTGGACCTGCTCATATCGGAGCGCGTGCGCAGCGACAAACCCGACTTGCTGCTCGCCGTTACCTGCGGTGCCCTTCACATCGCCGACCGGACGATCAGCGCGACCTTCAGCGGATTCCAGACCGCCCTCGAGAAAGGCCAGATTCAGTCGAGCAACGATCTAAACAACGTCGTCGATGTCGAGCTCATCAACGACGGCTACAAGTACAAGGTGCAGGCCGCAAAATCCGGTCCAAACAGCTATTTCCTTGTGATGAACGGCTCGTACAAGGAGGTCGAAATACACCGGCTTTCGGACGGCGGGCTCCTGCTCAGTCTCGACGGTGCCAGCTTTACCACCTACATGCGCGAGGAGGTCGATCGCTACCGTATCGTCATCGGCAACCAGACCTGCGTCTTCGAGAAGGACAACGACCCGTCGCTGCTGCGCAGCCCTTCAGCTGGCAAATTGATGAGCTACCTCGTCGAGGACGGCGGACACGTTGAGCCCGGCCAAAGCTACGCTGAAATCGAGGTCATGAAAATGGTGATGAGTATCACGGCCACCGAGGCGGGCAGTCTCTTTTACGTCAAACGTCCCGGAGCTGTACTCGAGGCAGGCAGCCTTATAGCCCGTCTCGAACTCGACGACCCTTCGCTGGTGCAGCGCGCCCAGGAGTACGCCGGTCAGTTCCCCGGGCCGAGCAGTCCGGCTGTGCCGGAGAAGCTCAACCAACTACACGCCAAGTACAGGGCTACCCTCGAGAACTGCTTGGCTGGCTACTGCCTGCCCGAGCCGTATCACTTGCCCCGATTGCGCGAGCTCGTCGAACGCTTCATGAGCTCGTTGCGCGACCCCTCGCTGCCCCTGCTCGAACTCCAGGAGGTCGTGGCGACGATTTCGGGTCGCATACCCGTGGCCGTCGAGAAGAAGATTCGCAAGCTGATGACCCTGTACGAGCGCAACATCACCTCGGTGCTCGCTCAGTTTCCCAGCCAGCAGATCGCCGCGGTGATCGATGGACACGCGGCTACCCTGTCGAAGCGTGCCGAGCGCGACGTCTTCTTTCTGACCACCCAAGGCATCGTCCAGCTGGTGCAGCGCTACCGCAACGGGATTCGGGGCCGCATGAAAGCCGCCGTGCACGAGTTGCTCCGCCAGTACTACACGGTCGAGTCGCAGTTTCAGCAGGGACACTACGACAAGTGCGTCTCGGCGCTGATGGAGCAGCACAAGGACGACAAGACGATGGTCACTGCCACCATCTTCAGTCACAGCCAGGTGCTCAAGAAGAACGTGCTCGTGACGATGCTTGTGGACCACCTGTGGGCCAACGAGCCCGGCCTCACGGACGAGCTAGCCTCGACCTTGACCGAGCTGACGAGCCTCAACCGGCAGGAGCACAGTCGGGTAGCGCTGCGCGCCCGTCAAGTCCTCATAGCGGCCCACCAGCCGGCGTACGAGCTGCGCCACAACCAGATGGAGTCCATATTCCTCTCGGCTGTCGACATGTATGGCCACGACTTTCATCCTGAAAACCTGCAGAAGCTCATCCTCTCGGAGACTTGCATCTTTGATATCTTGCACGACTTTTTCTACCATTCGAACCGTACCGTTTGCAACGCAGCGCTCGAGGTCTACGTACGCCGCGCGTACATCAGGTGAGGCTCAAACACAAATAGAGTTGTTGTTGTTTACATTTTATAAACTATTCTTTTTCTAAAAAAGCCGAGTAATCGTTTGTAACAATAATCATATTTCTAATTTTTCATAATATCGCCGTGCCAGCTATGAGCTCACGTGCTTGCAGCATCTCGAGCTCTCGGGCGAAATACCGCTGGTGCACTTCCAGTTCACTCTGCCAACGAGTCACCCGAACAGCCAGAGCCAGTCAACGGTGAATCACCGTAGCGGCGCCATGGCCGCCTTCCGTGACCTCGCCGAGTTCTCCCAATACGTCGATGAGGTGCTTGACCTATTGGAAGATCTCTCTGGTCCCAACTCGAGCTCCCTCTCGGCTCGCGTGCTCGAGGCCGTCGACTCCGTCGGCTGCAGTGAGTCCCGGCACAGCACGTCGATCAGCGTGGACCAGCCGCATGGAGTAGCCGAGTCGACCCAGCAACAGCAGCAACAACTCGAGCCCGTGCACATCCTGAGCGTGGCGGTGCGCGAGGAGGGCAACCAGGACGATTCAACTTTGGCACGCAGCTTCGGCGAGTGGTGTGCAACCAACAGGGACGAGCTCGTGGCCCGAGGTGTGCGCCGCGTAACCTTTGCAGCGCTCAAGAAGCGCCAGTTCCCCAAGTTCTTCACATTCCGTCAGCGCGACAACTTTGTTGAGGACCGTATTTACCGGCACCTCGAGCCCGGCTGCGCCTACCATATCGAGCTGAATCGCATGCGTACCTACGATCTCGAGGCTCTGCCCACGTCCAACCAAAAGATGCACCTCTACCTTGGCCAGGCGAAGGTGGCCAAGGGCCAGCCGGTGACGGACTACCGTTTCTTCATCCGCTCGATCATCCGGCACTCTGATCTCATCACGAAAGAGGCTAGCTTCGACTACCTGCACAACGAGGGCGAACGCGTGTTGCTCGAGGCCATGGACGAGCTCGAGGTCGCGTTCTCGCATCCATTGGCCAAGCGCACCGATTGCAATCACATATTCCTGAACTTTGTTCCAACCGTGATAATGGACCCGGCGCGCATCGAGGAGAGCGTTACGAGCATGGTACTGCGCTACGGGCCGCGGCTCTGGAAGCTCCGAGTTCGCCAGGCTGAGATCAGAATGACCATCAGACCGGCCCCGGGCAAGCCCACCTCTAACGTGCGCCTATTTATCTCCAACGACAGCGGCTACAGCATCGACCTGCACCTGTATTCGGAGATGACGGACCCCAAGACCGGCATTATCCGCTACAACAGGTGAGCCAACATTGTTGCAACCAATTGATTTTCCACCTTTTGTACAAGTCTTTCGAGTAATTTCGAGTAAAAATTCAAATAGCTGGAAAAGTAAAAAATAAAAAAAATTGTCCGTTCAGTTTAAAAGAACAGTCGTATGCGCCCGGCAGCACCAACAACAGTGGCTCCAACTGGCGACCTGGTCCCATGCACGGCCTGCCCATCTCCACGCCCTATCTCACCAAAGACTACCTGCAGGCCAAGCGTTTCCAGGCGCAGAGCGCCGGCACCACCTACGCCTACGATCTGCCCGACATGTTCCGCCAGCAGATCGAGAAGTCCTGGGCCAAATTCATCGAGGAGAGCCCTAACGGCGGTAATTATGCTTTTCTAATTTTGCTAAATCGTACGAAAAATTTGAATATTTATATTTCTGCATCATATTTTTATAAATTCTACACACGGTTTTTGAAATTTTGTTTGTTTCTAAAGTCGATTTTTTGACTTTAACGTATTTGTTTTTACGAAACAAAAAAAAAAAAAAAAAAAAAAAAAACTAAGAAACTTTAATGACGGTTTCATACGTAAAATCTGTATTTAGTAGGGTAAAACATTGAATATTAATATCTCCTATTGATTGACAGATCAAATCTCCGTGCCCAACCCCGTCCTCGACTCCGTCGAACTGGTCCTCGAGGGTGAGACTCTTGTCGAGCAGAAACGCCTACCTGGGGAGAACGACGCGGGCATGATCGCGTGGAAGCTGACCCTCTACACGCCCGAGTACCCCGCTGGCCGTGACATCATTCTGATAGCCAATGACTTGACCTACTGTATAGGGTCGTTCGGCCCTAAGGAGGATTTCGTCTTCTGCAAAGCTTCGGAGAGGGCCCGGCAGCTTGGAATACCTCGAATTTACTTTTCCGCGAACGCAGGGGCTCGCATCGGACTAGCCGAAGAGGTGAGCCAGAGCTCTCGATCACGTTCGACTGATCGCTCGATCGTCACTCCATGGGGATTTTTCTCTGTGCTTACAGGTAAAGAGTCTATTTCGCATCGCGTGGGAAGACGAGAGCGAGCCGGAAAAAGGCTTCAAGTACATCTACCTCACTCCTGACGATTATGCCAAACTCGCTCCTCTGAATAGCGTCAAGGCAAGCTTGATCGAAGACGCTGGCGAGCCGCGCTACAAATTAACCGACATCATCGGCCATGAGGATGGACTCGGTGTTGAGAATTTAAAGTACGCCGGCATGATTGCAGGCGAAACGTCAAGGGCATACGAGGAGGTACATTTTGAAAAAAAAAAAAGAAAAAAAATCCAAATCTTTCTAATTCACACCTTTCAACTTGCAGATTGTCACGATATCGGTCGTCTCGTGTCGCGCCATTGGTATAGGCTCGTATGTCGTCCGGCTCGGCCAGCGCGTCATACAGATCGAGAACTCGCATATCATTCTAACGGGCTACAAAGCTCTCAACACCGTGCTTGGCCGTGAGGTCTACGCCAGTAACAATCAGCTGGGAGGTATTCAGATTATGCACAACAACGGCATATCCCACACGACGGAGCCCCGTGATCTCGACGGAGTAGCTACGGTGCTCAGATGGCTGAGTTACGTGCCGAAAACAAAGGGCGCTCCGCTACCGATCCGGTCGATGGCGCAACTCGCAGATCCGATCGATCGCGAGATCGACTTCTTACCGAGCAAGGCTCCTTACGACCCACGTTTCATGCTCGAGGGCCGATTCCCGTCTGGAGAATCCGGTCCCTGGGAAAGTGGCTTCTTCGACCGTGGCTCGTGGCAGGTACGTGCTATCGCGCTATCACTCGACAATTTTGATGCTTACAAGTTCCATAATTATAGGAAATCATGAGACCCTGGGCTCAAACCGTCGTAACAGGTCGAGCGAGGCTTGGAGGTATCCCTTGCGGTGTCATAGCTGTGGAGACGCGCACCGTTGAGCTGCACTTACCAGCTGATCCAGCTAATTTCGATTCTGAAGCAAAGACCGTCTCCCAAGCTGGTCAAGTCTGGTATCCGGACAGCGCTTACAAGACTGCACAGGCCATCAAAGACTTTTCCAGGGAGGAACTGCCTCTCTTCATATTTGCCAACTGGCGAGGCTTCTCCGGTGGCATGAAAGGTATACTGCAAGCTATGTGTACATGTATTTGAAAAGTTTATTTTCATTTTTGAACCACCCTAATGTTAATACCGTCTACTGTGTTGCAGACATGTACGAGCAAATCATCAAATTCGGAGCTTACATAGTGGACAGCTTGCGCGAGTACAGCCAACCTATAATGGTGTACATAGTGCCCGGAGCTGAGCTGCGCGGTGGCGCTTGGGCCGTCGTCGACCCGTGCATCAACCCGCAGTGCATGGAGATGTTTGCAGACACCACGTGTCGTGGCGGCGTGCTCGAGCCCGAGGGTATCGTCGAAATCAAGTTCCGCAACAAAGATCTGATCAAGACCATGCAGCGTTGCGACCTAGTGGTACAAAAACTGAGCGAGCGTCTAGGCGTGCCAACGGCAGGTCTGGCGTCGGGCAATCCATCCGTCCCCAGTAGCTGCACTATCCCACCGGAGGAGAAAGCCCAGCTGGAAGTGGAGCTGCGTGCCCGTCAAAAGCAGCTCGAGGCCATGTACCACCAGGTGGCGGTGCACTTTGTCGACCTACACGACACGCCCGAGCGTATGCTGGAGAAAAACTGCATACAAGAAATCGTGCCCTGGAAGGGTGCTCGGCGCTTTTTCTACTGGCGCCTGCGCCGCCGGTTGCTAGAGTTCAGGCTGCGTAAGGAGGTGCTCGAGACTCAGCCGAGTCTTGGAGTTGGTCAGATCGACGCGATGCTACGACGCTGGTTCGTCGAGGACAAGGGTGCCACCGAGTCTTACCTGTGGGACAGCGACGAGATCGCGGCCTCCTGGCTCGAGGAGCAGGCGCGCTGCGAGAGCAGCGTCCTCCTGCGCAACATGAACTGCGTGAGAAAGGACGCGGTCGTCAGTCGCATCAAAGAGGCACTCGATATCTGCCCCGAGGTTCGACTTGACGTGGTGCTCGAGATCGCGCACCGGCTACAGCCCCAGGAACTCGCCGAACTGCAGCGATCGATCGGAGCCACGTGATATTTTACGAATGGGTTTCGAAAAAAAAAAAGTAAAATGAATAAATAAAAAGTAATTTTTCACTAGAACTTTGCAAACAAAAGGTTTACAGTAGTGCCCGTAAGAATGGTTTCTCGCGTCAAGATCTTCAATATGCATTTTTTCCATTGGTCGATTCTGTCACACACACACACACTATCTTCGCCGCGTCACTATTGTAAGCATAATCATGCAAATTGTGACAATTTTTTTTTTTAATTTTATTACCACTGTCATTGTTACTACTATTGCTACTACCATTGTTACCAATGTAAAGATAAATAATTTTGTAACTATGAAAGTTAAAAATTGGTATTGTTATGTAAATATTGTGAAGGTATTTTAAAGTGAATAAAAATATAGTTTTCCACATCTTGATAAATATATATACTGAGGAATTTGAAGAAATCCCTAAAGAAATTTACCACCACCCAACGAACGAATGAAAAAACGTACCAAGGCAAACCATGTTTATTCATGTCATCGCAATGAATTTCCGTACACGCCTTATTGGCTGTAAATAATGAAGAAACGCCACGGTCCACACGCGTACGCGTTTAATTTGAAGCAAACATCGTTATAGGACATCCGGAAGACCGGCACGAAAATCCAGAGTCATCACGACGACCGATCGGAGGGAGGTGCGTAGCTGTTGCAGAGCATTTCGGGGACGCGCGGAACGCAGGGGACCTTTCTCGCCATGAAGGAAACTCCACCAAACGTCATCGGCTCCTGTATCTCCGGCCAATACATCGTGGAGCCCCCAACAGCAGCCCCCTGTTCTCCATTATCTGCCGCAGAAGCACCTCCACTTTTCTCCTCTGGTCCACCGTGGCAACAGGAACACCGGGTGTGCTGCTGCTGCTGCTGCTGCTGCTGCTGCCTCGGGTCCTCCGGCCTATCCTCCTTCGCGGGCGACTCACGGTTGTTCCCGGCGTTACTGCCGTCGCCCCTGGACCTCCAGTTGGCGGCGAAGCGCCCGGCACCCGAGAACTTCTTCATGATCTCGCGCGCCTGCTCGGCTTCCTGCAGCCCGTTGTTCTTCTTCTGCGAGTCCCTCGTCTCCCGGTCCGATCGTATCCTACGCAGACTCGAGGGCCCAAGCTTGTGCAGAGGCGACGATCGCAACTGGTTCGGCTGTTCCTCGGCGGTGCCTACCTGCGGGGGCGACCCTTTGCCGCGGTGGGGCTGTTGGTGGTGCGGGGGCGTTCGCCGTTCCGCGGGACTCTTGGGCTCGCCGTGCATCAGCCTGAGCTGTTTCTTGTGCTCCTCGAGCAGCCGCTCGAACTGCCGTCTCACCAGCTCCTCGGAGATGCCGGGCTGCTGGCTCAGCCGCGTCACCAGGGCCTCCTGTTCCCGGAGCATCTCCGGCGTGTACTTTGGCTTGGACGGCTTGGCCTCCTGCGAGCGTGTCGGTATTATTAGCAGGGGGCTCGCGGTTTATTGTTTGTGGTCGGGCTTGTTTACCGGAGCTTCCTGATTCTGGGCGGGTGGGTACTGATGGTGGTTGCCGTAGGGCTGGTGTTCGCACTGGGCGACTCCATTGCCGTTGTCACCCGAGGTGCTGTTACTCATGTCGTTGGATGACGTTGCGCGGGTTAATAGTTGGGGAAAATTGTTTTCGGGCGTTGGACGGACCGGTACCGCGAAAGTTATTTCGACTGAGTGTTTTCGGTATGAAAATGAGGTGCGAAAAAAAAAAAACAAAAATAATGGAAAATAACAGAGATCGGAAGCTTTGAAAGGTTATACGAAATGCGAATGTGTTGTATATCATGGGTGGAAACGCGAAATTGACGATCAAACACTCAACGTGTGTCATATACATGTGTGTTTACACTAACATATACATATACATATACTTACGCGCGTATTTGCTCTAACTATAACGACTGTTTGCTATATACTTGACGATGATATATTTTTATTCCAACCGATCTTTTTGATTTTTTTTCCACACATTTTATTTACGCGTATAATCGGGCATTTAGATAATCGGCGAAATCGTGATGTATACTTGTGTATATAAGTATTATGAAACTCAATTTAGAGATAAAAGCGCACACGAGGAAAACGATTTCTTTTCGTCCTATCTCGACTCTCGATCGCCTTAAGGCTGCTCTTTGGGTATATACACACATATCTAAACTTTTTTTATCCTGTATCAGTTCAACGTATGTATACTTTGATCATCGTATATACCGAATAATCGCTTCTTTCGGTATGAAAAAAAAAAAAAAAAAAAAAATGATCATCCAACTTGTGACGTGTGCGTACGTACATCATTTTGTTTTGTAATTTTCAAAAAATCATTTCCACCACGGTATATATTATTCATTGTTGCAATTGTTTATCAGAAAACAAAGCCCATTTACGGTTAACAAGACGCGCGCTACAGTAAGCCATTATAGCGTACCTGCATCATTAGCATAGTATTTTTCGAGGGAAGCACATACAGAGGCGCATACAAGGGGGTGGAAATTCTTTTTTTTTTTTTTTTTTTTTTCCTTCTTCCCCTCGGGTCTGTAGGCATATACCAATTAGGCTCAAGTGCCAAGAGAGAGACGGGGAAGACCGCCCACACACGTATACACGTAAACCTACATGTGTATGTGTACAATTTAAAAAAAAAAACACAAGCAAGTACATGTGAGGCCACAGTTAAACTGAAAAGTCGATATACTATACATACCTGTATATATATATATATATATATATATATATATATATGCGCGGTAAAGGGTGCACGAGCGAGAAAATAAATATCCTGGGACGACGCGCGATGACCGGGGGGGGGGGGCAAAAAACTGTTGCTCCTGCTCCACGCGATATCACATCGCGCACGAGAGCGGCGACTAATAATAAACACGCAATTCTCAACATTGAAAGCTCAGGTGAGCGAGAAAGAGAGAGCATGATATATACCGTATACGGAGAACTGGCGAAGCAGGGGGTGCGCGCCGCGCTGGTGTCAATGATCCGCGCGGGAGCTTGCGAGCTTTTTACCATCTGCCGGGGGGTCGGCGCATAAAGGTAATATATATATATGTATATATACCTACACGTATACGTGTTGTTCAGGGGGTATATGGCCTCGCGCGCCGCTGTTGCAGGCACCGTGGTGTCAGTAGTCGGTCGGTGGTGGTGGTGGGTCTGCTGCTGCTGCTACCGCCACGCCGTAGAGTAGATCGATCGAACATAACATATTATATTATACACCTCTCGTATACTTATACGGGGGAGCAAAGGAATAAGTACACATATAGGAAGGAGGTGGACAAAAGCATCGGGCACAGGTTGTACCCTGCACATATAAATACAAGTACAGCTCCAGAGAGAGAGAGTTGCACATCGGCAAAAGTAGTACCTACAGGAAAAAAAAAAAAAAAAAAAAACCCCGTGGCGGTGGCAGCGGCGGCGGCGGCGGCGGCGGCGGCGGCTCTGGGGATCGTGTGCGTGTGTGGCGGGCAAGCGGCATCAGTCCAGTAGTAGTAGCCGTAGAGGGTAGAAGAAAGTGCGCGACGACGGCGTCAAAAGTGTAGTGTGGCCCCCTGGCCCCTCCCCCCTGCTAGGACCAGGTGTGTGTGCAGCGAATGCGGCAGCATCAGGGGTCGGCCACCCGCAACAAATGTCGTACAACCCGGGGGTAGTAGGTGGCGGGGGCGGAGGAGGAGGGGCCCGTTCACCGCGTAGCGGACGCCGGTTGGGCGAACTGCCCACCGTTGATCGCAGTCCGTCGCGCGGCTACGGCGGCGGCTCGTCGGGTTACGCGAGCGGCCGGGGCAGTCCCCTCGGGGGCTCGCGCGCCAAGTTCCGGGCGACGCGCAGCGGCAACAGTTCGCCCGAGCACGGCTACGTCGGCTACGGATCCTCGCCGTTCGGCGTCGGGTTGGGGGGTGGCGTAGGCGGCGGCGGCGGCGGCGCTTTTGGCGGCGGTGGCGGCGGTGGGAGCCCCTACTACGGCCTGGGGGGCGCTCGCGACGACGAGCTCGTCAGCCCCGTGCTGATGCTGGAGGAGCGCGGGCGGAGCATGTCGCAGGGCGCGGGCCAGCTACAGCACAGGTCGCGCAGCGTATCGAGGCCGGTGATGTCGTCGGGGACGCGGTACGCGAGCTTGGACCGGGCGTCGGTCGGGCTCCTCGACCACGACCGCGAGTTCGTCCCGATACGGGAGCCGCTCGGCCGGCCGAGCCGCTACATCGAGGACGAGCTGTACGGGGCCCCGCTGCGGCCGATGGTCTCGCAACGGCAGAGCCCGCACCAGCTGCTCAGGGACAGCGGCCAGGGCTACATCGGGGAGCTCCAGCACCAGAACAACGATTTGCAACGGGAACTCGGGAACTTGAAGAAGGAGCTCGAGCTGACCAACCAGAAACTCGGCAGCTCGATGCACAGCATCAAGACCTTTTGGTCCCCGGAGCTCAAGAAGGAGCGCGCCCTCCGCAAGGAGGAGAGCACCAAGTACAGTCTCATCAACGAGCAGCTCAAGCTCCTCAACTCGGAAAACCAGGTACACGCTCGTATATACTTTTCCTCCATCGCCACCACCACACGTGCAGCCCTACTCCCCTTTTCCTCGTCACGCACGCGTGCAGTGAATGGGAAGCCCGGCGCTTGCTCTCTTCTTTCCATGTCACACTATCGCATAATCACAACAATCATACACCATCGCCCACCTATACTCGGGGGGGGGAGGGGATTTTGCAAAACATGTCACTTTTTCTCGCAAGCTCCAGCTGCCGTCTCTCTCATTCCCCCTGAGCTTAAACGAGCGCACCCCCGTGCAGATGTTTTTTTTTTGTCCAGATTATGTATAACGGTGATTAATACGCATGCCTCTCGCGGAAATGAAGAATCACAGCAATATCTCGGTTTTTCTTTTTTTTTTTTTTTTTCATTTGCACGTCTATCTATCCGTCGTGTGCCCCACACACTCGGCTCTTTCGTCGAAGCGCGCGCTGTCTGCGCCGTGTGCCGTCGAGCTTATATTTAGGCCGATCGATATACGTTCGTCCTACTCAACTCCCCTTAGCACGTAGGTGCTGTGTATACCCTACCTACCTACTCTCCACGCGCTCGCCGCTCTGCTTTATGCTTTCCTCAGCGGTGATGCTCCGTACACATACACTGCCCCACCTCCTCCCGTTGTTTGTTAACACCCTCCCACCCTTGCACTTTGCAATGGCTTATTTTCCCTCTTCGATTATTTTATACATTATAATCCCTCTCTTACTCTTTCCACGTCGTACCCCTTCCCCGTTCACCACGTAGTGTCCGGACGCTGCACGTGTGTGCTTTTTCATCCTTTGATTCATTCGTGCCTCGTACTTACTATACGTATACCTACCCTTATCGTAGTACACGCTCCGTCCATTTGATACGTTACCAACATGAATCCGCATATTCAGCGCGGTCCGAGCTTTTATTCATACATCGTCCACATTTACCTGTACATCCTCGAGTATCGATAATAATATCCCACGTACATACCAATACTGTATTTATACACCCGCGCCTCGTCGCTCCTGCATTTCCACCGAATACACACGTAGGTACACCGATACACTTTTCTTCGCATTAGTGTGACGTACATCCGAACGCTTAAAAATTTCATGACTCGTACCACACGTATAACAATACGACCAATCGATCGATACGCCAATTTTCTTTTTCCTCTCTGTCAACAACAATTACACACCAACGCGCGTGTGGACAATTTACGTCGTGCCGTACTGCACTCCCGTACACCACTAGCTACTGATTACAATATATGCTCATTAAATGGTAATAAGTGTACCTGCTCGGACGAATATTTTTAAACCATCGCACCGGACTGCTTGTTAAAATTGTACAAGCTTCAAGCTAAATATATAAAAGTTTGATTATTCTCGGATAGCGTATACCCACCTATATAAATTACATTATAATGTTCGCTTACACATCTTTCATTATGATATATTATACTGTACGTACATATACGTGCAGTACGTACACTTGAAACAGGCGTAGGCTGACTTATGTGTTCGTCGGATCTCTTTTACAAACTCTCAAAACGTATCGAGGCTTTTTTTTCCAACACATCGCGTGATCGCTCCGAACAATTGTCAGGGAATATTTGAGCAGGTATACCTACATATTATTTTTCTCCTCATTTCTTTCTCGATAAAATTCGATTTGAGTACATACACGGAAGCGAGGGAGGGCCGAGAGCGCGAGATGGTACTTACAAGGAAAACTTATAAAGGACGACGGAGGATAGGTGAGGAGCTCGAAGTAGGTATTAGCAGCGACGGGGGGGAGGGTTCGGGAAAGATGAAAGAATTCGAGCGGGCAAGTGTATACGTATGAGGAAACCAGCCATATATTATATATATATATATATGTACTAGCCTTAGCTGGAGAAAGTCCGGATGGGCGGGAGGGCGGCAGGTTTTATCGAGCGGTGGAAATTCCTCCTCTGTGTCCACACACTGCACGGATAGCGCGGTGTACACTTATTATACCGCGTATCTCCGCTCACGAGGCGCGGGTGCACGAAATTTCGTCATTTGGTCACCTACCACCCCTCGAGCCACAACTATTATTATTATTATATTTTTTACTCGGCCGTTTCACGCAACCCACGGCACACCGATATTGATTGCGTTTTCTTTTTCCCCTTTCTTTTCTCTCTTTATCAAATTATCGAGCACGACGGCTTTGATTTATGAGCCGTGTACCTGATTCTGCCGTGATTTTTAATAAGACGAGGCACGATGGGCAAGGGAAAAACTACGAACCCCCAATCACCCGCGTCGTGACCGTTGTAACGACCAACTTGCAAACATCTTGCACCCGACACGAGTTTTTTTTACATCAATCGCCACAAACATTCATCATGTTATGTACCTACTCCTCGCCATCAGTGCTGTTCTTTTAAACATAAGACTCACTTGTAAACGACAGATACTTTTATGTATATACATGTATGCACATATGTCGCAATTACTTTGTAAAAAACAGAAAAACAAACAAATGTATTGTCACACTCAGCAGTTTTTGTAAAACACGACACAACAGAATACAACATTTTACAAACAACAACAATGTATATCACCTCTTGAATACATGTTGAAAAAAAAAAAAAAAAAAAGGTAAAGAATATGGATGATAATGTTATAAACAAGAGGCCAAAGTGCGAGAGAAAAACTACTTGAGCCGTGCCCAACGTGAATGACGTGGTATTGATCCTATAATTTGCGAGCAGAGTGCGAGAGCGACGTTATCTACCTCAGAGTCGCTTGACGCGTTGCCATGATGTTTTGCTGTTACAGAAGCAGAGCATAATGGTCCGCCAGCTGGAGGAAGAGTTGAGGTTGCGTATGCGAGGTCCGAGCGTCGAAATGCAGCAGCAGATGGAAGTCTTGTACAACGAGAACGAGCACTTGACTCGCGAAATCGCAATACTCCGAGATACAATAAAGGTTTCGCTATTTCATTCATCTTTTTTCCCCCTTCTTCCTCGCGCATCTTGTTAATTTTTTTTTTTTTTTTTTTTTTTTTTTTTTTTTTTTTCTCGTCACACGTTGACGTCTCATACGTTCACCCAACCGTCCCCCTTCATCAGTCTTCCCTGCAGCGATCCATTTACCCATTCATTCGTACGGTTTTGTACTCGCTAACAGTCGAGCTTTTTTTTCCATATATCCACCGCCAGTTATAATTTGTTTTCTTGAATCATTGATGTTGATCTTTTGTACATACGTTATGACGTTGTTGATGTTCTCAATCTTGGTGTTGTGTCGTCGTTGATCGAATCCGTGTGTATAAAACATTCAAATTAATCACTTGACTGTCGAGACGATTTTTAAAACAGAAGCTTGATATTGAATCATTCGTTGACTATTGTCTCTGCTACCAAATTCGCGTATAGTTTAGTCATTCATTAATATTAATTTATGGAAGTTAAAGTTTGGATGATTCGCATAAACTATTGCAAGCTCTGTTAAGCATCAGTTTAATCTAGAATCGAGTGATTATTAAATGTTTTCGAAAATGTATGACTATATTATGTCAAGTAGTTAGAAAAATAAACAAAAAGTTAATTACCGTATGTATTTATACATTGTGATGCGCTAAACATGTTAATGCACTGTCAATCCAAGTGTACAGAAATAACTCACTTAAAGCGTGTTGAAATTATTTTTTACAAGGTACATTTCAAAAGTGTTGATAAGCATTTAAAAAACCATCAACTCTACTAGCTCCACTGTCTGTCGATTAATATTTTTTATACATATTTTATTTTTTATTTTTAAAAACGCCCTTTCGTAATAATACGAGAGTGTACGTATGTAATAATTAATCTTTTTAGTATTACTATTCATAGAGTTTGTACAATATTTTGCACACGTTGGTAACATCCGTAGAGCCCATAAAACATGATTAAAACTTGGAAATGATCTGATAATAAATTCAAACATCTCTCTGATGGAAATATCACTTTTTAACGAGCGTTTAATGCTATATTACGGTTGTTCATCAAAGACATGGCATGATTTTAATTATGTCATGAGAAAATATTTGTAGAACACGTATAATGAAAAAATGCACATAATTGTCAGTAATATGTAAATACAAAATTGGTTTATATTTCTTGAAAATTAGAAAAATTTTTTTACTGTAAAAATTATTTGAAAATTAATAATTTATTCATCACTATCGATAAAACGAATGATTTCGTTAAATTGAAAATACAATATCGTAAAAACTATCTAAAATGTATAATATTTTTAAACATATAAGTGAGTACTAAATACAGAACCACTTGAATAGGCTTTTGTGATGGAAAAATATCTAAAATTGCCATTTTTAGCCAGTATCCAATAGCTTATTTTTTTAAGAAAGAAAAAGCTGTTTTGAACCTTCATTTTAACAAAGCTGGTTCAGTTATGATATTTAAAAAAATTTTTTTTTTAAATTTAATGATACACAAATATACATCACTCTATTATCTTGCTCTTTTACAAATTTCACTTCGTAAATCCTTAATTTAATTGTCTTTTATAATAATTTTTAAATTACGAAAAATTTTAATCATTTTGTTATACGTTCCTTCATCATCCACTAATTTTCTGGTTTAAACTGTTTATGCAGTGGAGTTTGGTATGTGTATGTAGTTGATAATTGATCGATTTGATTATTTATCAAATGCTTATTGGTGTTGATGTGATGCATCTTGTGAATATCAAATTAATCACTTAGATTCACAGCGTAACAGAAAAATCTTGCATGTTGTACATGAAAAACTAGTTCAGAGTCAGTATTATTATTATATTTGTATAAACTCTAACTGTTGAAACATATGTGCGCAAAATGATTTTATTAATATTAAATATCGAATAAACACAGAAAAATCAACGAAAATCCTTTGGAAAAATGGAATGATAATTTTTGATACAGTATACGTGGTAGTTTAAATTGTCAGGATTACAAATATTACTCGTGAGGAGATATAAAATAGTTTTAAATGTAAATATTTTTTAATCTACAATTATTACAAAGTAAAAAAAAAATTATTTTTAAACAAAAAAATTGTATCGGTGCACTTGTTAGGAATTCAAAATGATTAAAATACAGTTTTTATTGTCACAGGAACTGGAATTGCGGATAGAAACACAAAAGCAAACTCTGCAAGCTCGAGATGAAAGCATTAAGAAGCTACTAGAAATGCTACAGAACAAGGGAATGGGTAAGGAAGATCACTTTTTTTTTATTTGCTACAATATTGAATTGTTTGTTGATAAAATGTATTTAAATTATCAACCAAAGTAATAAAAGTTTGAAAGAGCGAACATTTAAAAATGATAAAAATTGTTTTGACGTGTTACAGGCAAAGAAGAGGAGCGTATTATGTTCCAGCAAATGCAGTCCATGGCGCAAAAACAGGTCCTTAAATATTTTATTTTTATACTTTATAATAGCGAAATCGTATAATTGGATTAGAAAAAAATCACTATTAAATATAATTTAACTTCAAATTTTTTTACTCCGTTATTACTTGTATATGTTTGTTTATTTTACAACGTACCTACCAAGTTTTAAGTTGTAAAGCATATTAGTTAGTAGCTTTTGATTATTTACGTATTCAAAAGGATTTTTTAATTTTTTGTTTTGCTTGTTCAAGTTTTGTAGTGTATATGTGAAAATAAATATTTATATATTTCATCACCTGCAATTTTATTTTTATGTGTATCTACTTACATTAATGTCTACATGGATTTGTATCATACATTTTTATTATTAAATAGCTATGGCTAGTTGAAAAATTATTTTTAAATCATGCAATGCGCTGATTTTAAAGGTAAACTAAATAATGACGTAAAATTATAATATATTCTTTATGCACTTTTATAGAAAATGCCTCTATAAAACCAGCGCTTTGTCTTGTATTTTAAAAGTTATTCACACATAAGTCTTTCAATTGCTGATTTTTGATAAACTGTTTTGGCCTCTGCATTGAAAGACACCCCCTTGAAAAATAGTGATAAATTGTAGTCGTTGAATAACTCAAACATTAAATAAATGTAATGGTAATATTAAAGCCGCACAATGTCGTTGGAAAATTTTTTTCTCAAGTCCGATGAAAATTAGATTTTTACACCTCTTGAAGACTTGTGTTGGATATAACTAACTTGTTCTGTTGCAATGCATGCATCATCAACTGTACGAAAGTTCACTTGAAGAATGTGAAAATTTGACTGATTACATGCAATTATCATACATACATGCAAAATATATACGTGACTTGATTAACGTGGCATTAAAATACGTCCACGTGCACGGTATTTCTCGTGTGTACTTAATTTGCGTCATCTTGCACATAAGCTGTGCGCACATATGCTTGAAGAAGATTAGATAAATGTTGTTTGTTGGACGCAAAGCAAATTGAAGACAAGAAAAAGAAAAAAAAAATTAAATAAAGCAAAACAGAGCTTTTTCATTGTTTTTGGGCACAAATTTGTCTGCACTGAAGCATGCAGTCTGAAATCTACACTGTTAGAGAGCGAGAAGTTGGCAAAAGTGAGATAGAAGTATGTAATGGTCGCATTTGAAGTTTCGTACGGAAAAAATTGAGACTAAAACTGACTCAATTGAATCTGTACTCCTCGCCAACTCTAAAACGGCCAAATCGTCGAAGATTCGGGAGAAAAACAATTACCACATGGATATGCTAATGTATGGAATGAGCTGCTTTGGATGTGTAGGTCTTAAAGTTTAGCCATAATAATTGTTGGGATGATGACCATAACCGTTCCCGCATAAAACGAAAAAAAAAACCAAAAACATTTTTACTAAAGTTGTCATCTTGATCGTAATCATTATCCCACCACCACCATCAACATCGTCGCTTTTGCCGCCAACTTTTGCCACCGTCATTATCACAACATCATCGATATTATCTGCATCCATCGATCCGCCGAAATTCCCAACGTCGACTTCATGTAGAAACGACTCGAATATGAAAAATCCATGTGCAGGCAACTCCAAAAACGTTCATGCAGATCATCTCAGGAGAAAGATCAGGTACAAAGGCAGAAATGATCTATATTAAAACTAAAAATTAAAGAAACACTATTAGAGACTAAGATACTCTACAAAAGTTATTTTATTGACATTGATTCTTTAACGTCAACTTGTCATCACAAGTAATCAATTTGCTATATACTACACCACATGTCTATATTTATATATTTATACACACACGTGTATGCATATAAAATTTTGAAAAAACCACCACATTTACTCGATATTAGCTAGCACCTTTTCCTTTACGTGACTGCATTCGTGTATTTGATATTGTAGATGGTTTTTTTTTTCAAATTGAATGAAACTGACTTTTTTATTTATACATTTGTATTTATTACTTGCGAGGAATTAATAATGATTATAATAATTTTTAAATTACGAAAAATTTTAATCATTTTGTTATACGTTCCTTCATCATCCACTAATTTTCTGGTTTAAACTGTTTATGCAGTGGAGTTTGGTATGTGTATGTAGTTGATAATTGATCGATTTGATTATTTATCAAATGCTTATTGGTGTTGATGTGATGCATCTTGTGAATATCAAATTAATCACTTAGATTCACAGCGTAACAGAAAAATCTTGCATGTTGTACATGAAAAACTAGTTCAGAGTCAGTATTATTATTATATTTGTATAAACTCTAACTGTTGAAACATATGTGCGCAAAATGATTTTATTAATATTAAATATCGAATAAACACAGAAAAATCAACGAAAATCCTTTGGAAAAATGGAATGATAATTTTTGATACAGTATACGTGGTAGTGAGCTCGAAGTAGGTATTAGCAGCGACGGGGGGGATATAAAATAGTTTTAAATGTAAATATTTTTTAATCTACAATTATTACAAAGTAAAAAAAAAATTATTTTTAAACAAAAAAATTGTATCGGTGCACTTGTTAGGAATTCAAAATGATTAAAATACAGTTTTTATTGTCACAGGAACTGGAATTGCGGATAGAAACACAAAAGCAAACTCTGCAAGCTCGAGATGAAAGCATTAAGAAGCTACTAGAAATGCTACAGAACAAGGGAATGGGTAAGGAAGATCACTTTTTTTTTATTTGCTACAATATTGAATTGTTTGTTGATAAAATGTATTTAAATTATCAACCAAAGTAATAAAAGTTTGAAAGAGCGAACATTTAAAAATGATAAAAATTGTTTTGACGTGTTACAGGCAAAGAAGAGGAGCGTATTATGTTCCAGCAAATGCAGTCCATGGCGCAAAAACAGGTCCTTAAATATTTTATTTTTATACTTTATAATAGCGAAATCGTATAATTGGATTAGAAAAAAATCACTATTAAATATAATTTAACTTCAAATTTTTTTACTCCGTTATTACTTGTATATGTTTGTTTATTTTACAACGTACCTACCAAGTTTTAAGTTGTAAAGCATATTAGTTAGTAGCTTTTGATTATTTACGTATTCAAAAGGATTTTTTAATTTTTTGTTTTGCTTGTTCAAGTTTTGTAGTGTATATGTGAAAATAAATATTTATATATTTCATCACCTGCAATTTTATTTTTATGTGTATCTACTTACATTAATGTCTACATGGATTTGTATCATACATTTTTATTATTAAATAGCTATGGCTAGTTGAAAAATTATTTTTAAATCATGCAATGCGCTGATTTTAAAGGTAAACTAAATAATGACGTAAAATTATAATATATTCTTTATGCACTTTTATAGAAAATGCCTCTATAAAACCAGCGCTTTGTCTTGTATTTTAAAAGTTATTCACACATAAGTCTTTCAATTGCTGATTTTTGATAAACTGTTTTGGCCTCTGCATTGAAAGACACCCCCTTGAAAAATAGTGATAAATTGTAGTCGTTGAATAACTCAAACATTAAATAAATGTAATGGTAATATTAAAGCCGCACAATGTCGTTGGAAAATTTTTTTCTCAAGTCCGATGAAAATTAGATTTTTACACCTCTTGAAGACTTGTGTTGGATATAACTAACTTGTTCTGTTGCAATGCATGCATCATCAACTGTACGAAAGTTCACTTGAAGAATGTGAAAATTTGACTGATTACATGCAATTATCATACATACATGCAAAATATATACGTGACTTGATTAACGTGGCATTAAAATACGTCCACGTGCACGGTATTTCTCGTGTGTACTTAATTTGCGTCATCTTGCACATAAGCTGTGCGCACATATGCTTGAAGAAGATTAGATAAATGTTGTTTGTTGGACGCAAAGCAAATTGAAGACAAGAAAAAGAAAAAAAAAATTAAATAAAGCAAAACAGAGCTTTTTCATTGTTTTTGGGCACAAATTTGTCTGCACTGAAGCATGCAGTCTGAAATCTACACTGTTAGAGAGCGAGAAGTTGGCAAAAGTGAGATAGAAGTATGTAATGGTCGCATTTGAAGTTTCGTACGGAAAAAATTGAGACTAAAACTGACTCAATTGAATCTGTACTCCTCGCCAACTCTAAAACGGCCAAATCGTCGAAGATTCGGGAGAAAAACAATTACCACATGGATATGCTAATGTATGGAATGAGCTGCTTTGGATGTGTAGGTCTTAAAGTTTAGCCATAATAATTGTTGGGATGATGACCATAACCGTTCCCGCATAAAACGAAAAAAAAAACCAAAAACATTTTTACTAAAGTTGTCATCTTGATCGTAATCATTATCCCACCACCACCATCAACATCGTCGCTTTTGCCGCCAACTTTTGCCACCGTCATTATCACAACATCATCGATATTATCTGCATCCATCGATCCGCCGAAATTCCCAACGTCGACTTCATGTAGAAACGACTCGAATATGAAAAATCCATGTGCAGGCAACTCCAAAAACGTTCATGCAGATCATCTCAGGAGAAAGATCAGGTACAAAGGCAGAAATGATCTATATTAAAACTAAAAATTAAAGAAACACTATTAGAGACTAAGATACTCTACAAAAGTTATTTTATTGACATTGATTCTTTAACGTCAACTTGTCATCACAAGTAATCAATTTGCTATATACTACACCACATGTCTATATTTATATATTTATACACACACGTGTATGCATATAAAATTTTGAAAAAACCACCACATTTACTCGATATTAGCTAGCACCTTTTCCTTTACGTGACTGCATTCGTGTATTTGATATTGTAGATGGTTTTTTTTTTCAAATTGAATGAAACTGACTTTTTTATTTATACATTTGTATTTATTACTTGCGAGGAATTAATAATGATGATCTAAAATTCAGCTTACATAAGTGTGAGAATTAGAATTTGCCGTCTTCATCCCTATAACCATAAACAAAAATTCGGCATACAGGGACTTTTTGCGCAAATATTTTAATTTATGAGACAAACACAATTGTAAGCGATATTTGTAAAATATAAGGAGACAGGGACAAAAATCCTGAAATTCTATTGTTTTTAAATTTAATCTAAATAAAAAAAATCAAAGCATATTAGGTTTTACTGATCTATATTTCCAGTTGAGTTTGGTATGTGTATGTAGTTGATAATTGATCGATTTGATTAATCGAGCGGTGGAAATTCCTCCTCTGTGTCCACACACTGCACGGATAGCGCGGTGTACACTTATTATACCGCGTATCTCCGCTCACGAGGCGCGGTCCTACATTATATTGTAAAAAAAAAACAAAAAAAAACAAAAAAAAAAACAATTAAAAAAATGTCCTCGTCATAATATTTTTTTTGTTCATGCTCTTGTTCATGCATTAAATTTATCTTCAATCGTCAAAATAATTCACAATAAATACGTTTACATTTTTTTCTATAATCATTGCATACTTCAACACGAGTACTCTAATGTACATTCCTCTGAATTGAACCGTACATCACGAGAATGTTTAATGTTGGAATGTTTATTATATATATATACATATATAGAGAGAGACACTTGTTAAACGCTGCAACGCTTGGAAACCCAAACTTTCTAAGAAACTCTATGCAATTACTGTACGGGAATATGCATTCTCGTTTTTACCAAATTTTTATTTACGAATTCTTTTCAGTTGTGACTGCAATTTATTGATTTAATTTAATCGAGCACAATTTAACGGATTTTTACAAGACCCTACCTTCAATATTCTTAAGTTTTTGTAGCCTGTCTCCTTTTCATTTCCGACACATACGATTAATCGAGAAAAATAACTGACATAATGCTAAATCATTTTTCAAAAGCGTTCCACATTGTCAAGTTATTTCTCTTTTAAAAAAAATTAAGTCGATTATACAAATTGTCACGTGTACCAATGATGTAAACTGATAATTTCTGACATATGTGCAATGTTTATTAACTGATGGCTCTCGAAATCTCTAACGACAACAACATTTGAAGATTTGAATTGCAACAAGGGCAAATGATATAAAAATTTTAAGTAGAACGTCGCACAAATGACGGACAACAACCAGAAAAAAGTCTTTCTGCTCGAGGGAAGCGAAAGAATTGTGGCGTCATCGAAATTGAAAAATAAGATAGAAATTGAACACTGAAAATGACTGAATGTTTGTAACTCTAGTGGTTTATTATAAACTTGATGAAACGTAAAATATGTGTGACACGTGAAAAAATGTGTAATTTTACCATCACTTTTCTTTCGTTTCACCGAAACGTAAAGATTTAATTTTTTTTGTTTGTACCATATTGTCACTTATCGTTACATTACGTGGTACATTTTGCGTTTGCTCAAATTCAGCAAGCTAAGTATAAATGTACTATTGAACAACAACACTAATGATGATAATTATTATTCGCGTGAAATAACAATTACGTGATAATGTATTCTGAAACAGTGCCAAATTTGATATCCTTCCGAGGAATCCCAACAGCGTCTGTCAGTCTTAACGACCACTTTCCACTATTCGATCGATGTATATTTATATATGTAGCTGGCTGACTCTCGGAGCAACGCGCGTTTAATTGCGCAAGAAAAGAAAAAAGAAAAAAAAAAAAAAAAAAAAAAAAAAAAAAAAAGAAAAAAAAAAAGGGCAATAATATTGAAGACATATTTCTCGCTCCGCTCTTTCTCTCACTCTGTCTTTGTCATATCATTACCCGCGTTTCTCCCCTGGTCTTGTTTGTCCGCAAACTCACGCCCTCCTTCTTCTGTTGCTCTCCTTCCCTCCGCCCGTCCGTCCGTCTGTCTGTGTCAAGGAGCTCAAAGCCACGAACGAGACGTTGAAGAGTCTTCAGACGCAATTGGAACTCGCCTACGCGACAACGGCGTCGTCTTCAACGTGCCTCGGCGGCAGCGTGGTGGTGCCGGGCGGCGTGCCGGGCAGCACCACCCTCACGGCCATCCTCGAAACGAAAGACGTTCGGATACAGACCCTCGAGCGGCAGATCCAGCTGCTCGAGGCCGAGCTCCAGCGGATCAAGGATTGCGGCGGCCGGCTGCGGGAGCAGCTGCTCCGGGCCGTGGTGGTGCCGAGCGGTAGGGCCTCGAGGCAAAAGCCGTGCAGACCGGCCTCGACGTCGCCCCCGCTCGGCTACAGCCCCGGGCTCGTCAATCCCTACGCCGATTACGCGCGCCACGCCCATCATCACATGCAACAGCAGTGGGTGCAGCCTCAGAATCTCCCCTCGCTCAGGAGGGACCAGTACCTCAAGCACATCATGCCTGCGGCCCAGGGGGCCCTGGCTCTCTACTCTCACGCTTTCAACGAGCACGATGTCAGCTTCAAACATCAAGTAAGTTCCCTCCTCGACCAAGACGACGATTAAACCAGTGGATGTATAACTGCCGGGACAGTATGTATTGCATACTTCAATCATCATTCGATGATTATCATGATCATGGTGCTGGTGGTGCTGCTGGTGGTGGTGGTGGTGTGATAAGATTAAGTTGATGATATAGATGATAATGATTGCGACGACGATGGTGGTGCTGATGGTAGATAAGATGATGACAATGATGGTAGTAATGGCGATGATGATAATGATGGTGGTGATGATGATGATGATTATGGTTTTCTACTAACAATGGTGATGATGATGATGATGATGATGATGATGATGATGATGGTAGTAGTCCTCTTTATAATTAAAATAATGCCCCAATTGATATTTGCGGTGTAGTACGATGTGTTGTCTTGTACTACTTAGGTATACATTTATTGAAACAAAGCCAAAGCTATAAGATAAATGCATCGTTTTTGAACATTTTTCTTACCGATTCTTGTACTATATATTATATATTCTACTGTGATTAACGATAATAAAAAGTTGTGAGAAATTCGCAACATAAAGGTTATACGTGAATTATGTCAAAGTACATTGTAAATTATGCGGAATTCAAAGATATCTTTAGTAGATGCTATATTTTATGATTATCGTGTATGATGTTAAAAACGTATTTTTATTTGTAATTGTTGATGTCTATGTAAAAATGTGTACATGGAATAATGTGTGTTGATACAAAATTGAAAAATGTCCGAAGAGTACGAACTAATTTTAGTTGCTATACTTACGATTCTGCTCCATGCACATCATGTTTTATTCGAGCCTGTACTATTTTCAGTTTTTAGTTAGTAGTTGCGAGGTAAGCAATTTTTTCATTTGATAATTATAAAGAGAAGCTTGATAGTTTGCTGCAAAAATATTTAAAATAACCTGAAATCAAATTCTTTCTGAGACCGTATGTTGCTAATATTCGTACGATTTAAAATATTTTTTATTTATCATTTTTTAATATGCAATATATTAATTAATTTAAGAATGAAAATTATAATTTAATTTTTCTAGCTAGTTAAAAGTTAGAAAAATTATTGTTTTTTTTTCTTTTACATAGTCATAAAATATAGCATTTTTGTTGAATATGATTGATTTACATGCTTTCATATAGTATTGCATTTTATACGTCATATCCGAATTAGCTGTAGATTTTTTTATAGTATCGACGAAACTTTCTCGGTTGCTATAAATTGGTTGTGTACCAAACGATTTTCGTAAAAAAAAAAAAAAATTAAAAAATTAGTAAAAAATAGTTTAAAAAACGTTTATTGGCTCAAAAAAAGAAAAAAATTAATTCACCTCGATCGCATCCTCACATCGATCGCAGCTCATCATTTGTCATACTTTCAATCATTTCATCAAATATCATTAACATTCCCAGCGTTGTCTTTGGTCAAAATTTATACGATTGCTAAAAACGGTGATGCTCAAATACCTCCATAGTTTTATTTTAAAATTATGACCAATACAAACATGATTTAATTTTTTTTTTCCATTATTGAAGCTTGTTACCATATTTAATATTAAAAATTAAAAAAGAAGCAATTGACACAACACAAACACCCGTACACGGTTACATAGATTCTTTCACGATTAATGTTTTAATGTAGGTTATGCAGGTCATATAAAATTTTTTATAAATTACAATTCCATGTACATTACTAAAAAATTCATTAAAAACGTGTACATGTCCATCAAACTAATCACTAAAATATTTTCTTACACAAACTTTTTTAGTCTATATTCGATTTGCACAGCGTTTTTTATGTACATAAAACTAAATATGCTTACGTCCGCATGCAGTACCAATAATTTTAAAAGTATAATTTAACTTTTTTTTTTTTTTTTAACGAAGCATTTCATCAAGTAAGCCTGTGGGCCAAAAAATATTAAAAAATGCTTTAACTTTATTAGAATAATGTATCATTTCATGATATTTAAAAAATGAATGCTATAAAAAAAAAACGGAGTAATTTATTATTGGATTGCAGTTCAATGTTGCACGCAAGACATATTATTTTGGAGTAGTAAATCGTACCAAAGTAAACTTGTTTTAAATGTGGTGAAAAAATGTAACAGTTACAAAAGTTTTCGGTGTTTAGATGATTTTTAGTAGAAATGAGCTTAATTAAATTTCTTAGTTGCGTTTTTTTGTAGTATAATTCAATACTTATCTGGGAACTATAATTGTATTTAAAAAAATATCAAATTTATTTTATTTAACCTTATTTGATTTATTATTTGAATTTAAAGATTATTAGTTGAGTAATAATGCAAAATAATAATATTGGCGGCTCTGGTTACGACTCTGCTCAAAACCATCTTAATTGAAAAAACTATCAAAAACAGGATAGTTGACGGCTGACTCGTAAAGATCGTTACGAAGCAGTGTTGTAGCCGTATGTTGCTATTTATTACTTCAAGCATAATTCGTATGCTGATTAGCCCTATCAATTTTAGCTTACTGAGGAGGTAAGGATATCTCATCAGCACTGATGTACTTTTCGTACAACGAGTTTTTCTACCTTTCCTACGTTTCCTCACTGCAAATTGAACGTAACAATGTTTCTTTTTAATATTAATATATCCGTAGTTGTTTTTTGGCAAGATAAGTGATATTTACTGCCATTAATGTGATTATGTCATCATTTCATGCAGTTTCATTCGATAAATTACATCAAAGACGTAAATATTTTTTTAGATTATTCGATCTCATCGTAAAGACATTTCTCATCATGATTGTTAAACGTTACTTTAAGCCCACAATCATGTTCACACGACAAAACATTGAATTTCTCAGTTCATCGTCCGTCACAATGTATTATATTTAAAGTAATAATATCTTAGTTACTTTTACCACTACAAGCAACAAAACTGCACATATAGTTTAGAATAATCATATGAATATTTTGAAAAGAAACATCTTGTTAATACAGTGGAATACATATTTTATTTCTATGCACCGATAGTATGTAATTTTTCATATTTTTGATGTACAATCAATCGAATCAGCCTGATTTTACAAAAATTGTAATTTTTAATTCAGACAACGTTAGCAGCAGTAGTGAACCTTATAGTCATACTATATCCCCCAAAATAGATTTATCCAACTAAGCGGTATTGACTTTGTACTCCTACTAAAAGTTACACGATCAACGACACAAAAACTCAATCACGGAAAACCTTGATTAACAACTCTTACACAATTCTATTGAAGTTTAAAACTTACCCGTACCAAGAGAGATTTAAAATATAATATTACGCATCCGGGCCAGTACATGGTAGAAAAAGTACGTATATAACCGGACGATCCGAAGTTTCTTCGCGTCTGGCCGTGGCGCGTATGCAATTTTACGTGCGGCCACGGGAAGAGGCTGCTTCAGTCCACGCAGCAGACATAAAGCAACCACTTCCTTGGCTCGTAAAAATGTTTCAATACACACGTAATTATTTATGCACGGACACCGGATACAGCGTGAAAAAAAGCATCGGTAAATCAATGCGCTCTTGTTTCAAAGTAAAACAAGCTCGCTAGAAATTTGGATTTACAAAAACTCGATTCGATAATGTCATCGAAGCACATTTAATGAAAATGTGTGTGTCAACGCGCTATCGGAAAAAGAAAAAATGTTCCCTTAACAGATGGAGACACCCGAATCGTTTCCACATGCGACGACATACCCGCGACAAACGTGATCCCAAAACAAGCTGTTTATAAAACAACAAAAAAAAAAAAAAAAAAAAAAACTCGTTTCCCAAGCTGAAAAATCGATTCCAAGCCTCCGAGAGCCGATCCGCGGATGCAAAAAAAACTACCACTACTTGATTGTCTGTACATGAGTTGTTTTGATGGTCCGTTCACCGTTTTGTTGCATGCCGATCGAGAGCTCCGCTCGGGCACGTCGACTATAAAATTGGGCCAAATAATGGCCTCCTCAGCGGTGTACGAAGCAAGAGCCAGTCGCGTGCCCGAGCGGGCATCGTTATAACGCAGAGATGTCACGCAACGCGTGCTCGAACGATTAGTTTGACCGGTAGTCGGGGGGGTGTCTGATTGGATTGCGTTGCTCCGCAGCTCGACGAGCTGAGGACGGAGGTGCAGCGCCGCGACCAGGAACTCCTCGCCATGGCCGCAAAGATGAAGACACTCGAGGAGCAGCACCAAGATTACCAGCGCCACATAGCCGTGCTCAAGGAGTCGCTCTGCGCCAAAGAGGAGCACTACAACATGCTCCAGGCAGACGTAAGTATGATGATGATGATGACGACCGATGATGCTTGATGTATTATGATAAAGGACGCAAGTGAATGTGGGACTGATGTTGTTTGGGTCAGGTGGAAGAGATGAGGCAGAGACTGGAGGAGAAGAACAGGTTGATTGAGAAAAAGACCCAGGCCGCCCTGCAGGCCCAGCAGGAGCGCAATCGATTCAACACAGAACTGACGGAGCTCAAGGACCACATGGACATTAAGGACCGGAAGATAAACGTTCTTCAGCGCAAGGCGAGTCCCGCGCGACGATGGAGTAGTGGAAAAAAAAAATGAAAATAATAATATTCCACTCTCTCTCTCTCTGATGGGCTTGTAGATAGAGAACTTGGAGGACCTGTTGAAGGAGAAGGACAATCAGGTCGACATGGCTAGGGCGCGGCTGACGGCGATGCAGGCCCATCACTGTAGCAGCGAGGGCGCCCTCAGCAGCCTGGAGGAGGCGATAGGCGACAAGGAGAAGCAGATGGCCCAGTTGCGGGAGCAGCGCGACCGAGCCGAGCAGGACAAGCAGGAGGAGCGCGAGCTGCACGAGCGCGAGTTGGCCGAGTACAAAATGGTTCGTTGAAAATTATTAAATTTTATAAATATACATATATGTGTGTATATTTCGGAACTGGGTGAAAATAATTTACGAGCTGTTGCTCAATAGCAACGAAGTAGGGTAATTTGTCGTTGAATTATACAAAATAATTGTGGCGTATTATTTCATCGTTCGAGTCTACAAAAAGTATTTTATCAACACAACTGGTTTTGCGATCATTTATTTAAAATAAGTTAAAATTATTTTATTACATCCTCCGTTTTTACTACTACGACTAATTTCTAAAAATTTTGTTTTTTTTTCTATCTTCGCGACCATTATGTATATTTCATTAACTTGTATAAATTTATTTGCATGGATCGAAAAATGTAGAAGATACACACCCTTGAGTCGGAAGTCGAGAAGCTGAGTGCGCGAGTTGAGCGTTCGCAGGCGGAGAAAGACCGTCTCGAGACGAAATTGGAGAGCTCACAGGTAAGGAAAAACGAAGGAGCGGTACCCCGGTAGAAACGTTACTACATAAACTAGCTAGAAACGCGTCAACATGTTGTACGCCCATTTACGCATGTACGTTGACGAGATTCTAGCCAGTTTATGTAGTAATTTTCTATCAGGGTAAATATCGTCCATAAAGTACGGGAGGCTTTTAGGGGTCAGTCCGAATCTCAAGCATTTTTTAATTTGTTTTTTTTTTTTTTTATTAAAAATACAGTAAATTATGACACACGTATGGGGTTTTGGGTCATTGCATTTTATTGCATTTTTTTCTCATATTTGGTAGTACAGGTGTTGCTGCTTTCTGTTTGCGAAACTACTAAACTCAATACGCAGAATCAGTTTAAAGATTGTAACGAAAATAAAAAAACATCTCGAAAAATGTATCGTATTATCCCACAACGAAATCGTACTTTCTTCAATAAGAATAACTTATTTGAACAATCCAAAGTTCAGTAAAACACTTGAAAATATTTTATTCCCTTACAATTTGCTCATTTCATTTATGATAAAACAAAAAAAGAAAGAAAAAAAACCAGTGCTGCAACTACAAAATTCAAATAAGAAATATTAACTTTGTTTTACCCAATCGTCGAAACGTACAACCTTTGCACCCTTTTGATGTTTTCGGTTGCAAATCATTAATCTGAAAATTCGAGAAAGGACGATACTTGGTATAGGTAATTCTTGTGTTTTTTTGCAAATATAAAGTCCGAGCTGGGCAAAAGTAAGGCCGAACTAGACAAAGCAGCCTCGGAGGTGGGCCGCAGCGGGGCAGACTGGGAGGCGGCCAAGCAGCGGCTAACCCGCCTCGAGCTAGAAAACGACAAGCTCAAGCACGATCTGGAGAGGACGCAGTCCTTCGGCAGGAGCAATTTGACCTCGTCGCAGGAGATCGAGAGGATTCAGGAGCGCGCCGACAAGTCCAATGCCGAGCTGAGGAGAGTCCAGGCCGAACTGCGCGTCACTCAGGCGGTACAAACGATTTTCCATTTTAATTAAACAGGGTATGTTGTGTGACACATGATACTATGTTATTTGCGTACCTTAGGAGAACGAGCGGTCCCGCGCTGAAGTGTTGGCCCTCCAGGAGAAGGTGAGCCATTTTTTTTATTGTTACTTATTTTTAAACTGCACGCGATTGTTTCTTGTACGACAAGGCAGAGGAAATTAAAAGTCCTTCGGAGAAAATGAAAGAAAAAAATAAAGGGAACAAAACCAAATAATTTTAAATAAGTGTAAAGATCAATTTGTAGAACGAGTTGAAAAATATTATTTTAATTAAATTATTTTGTTGTTATTTTAAAAAAATTAATATTTCTTTTTGATTTATTTCAACCATAAATTTTTAAACATTACATTGGGTGCTTATAATAATTGGTCACTGAATTTTTACGTATACAATTACAAAAAAAAAATTTTCTTTTTGAGAGTCAACAGTTATGAAAAGTTACTCCATCAAAAAAAGCATTTAAAAAATTCTATAGGAAATATTTTTCAAAATATGTACGAATCTATTATCTTATTAGTGCACTTAATGCAACTGATAAAAGTGTACGGTTTCATTTATTTATTTTTTTTTCTTTTATTTTTGAAGTAGTTCTTGTACTGCACTTTTTTGACTTATCATCCAGATGGTAACCATGCTGAACAACAGTAAAGAACGAATTACCATTTTCTGTAGTTTTTTCTAGATGAGTGAGAATTAGAGAATGGTTTCTTTTTTTCAATTTGTAATTGCATGGCTTTTTCCATACGTCATTACATATGGCATAAGTAATCCAAAACTACTTATGTAAAGCCATACGTGAAACAATATGGAATGCCGTATGGCTTCCCCGAAGTAATTACACATGGAATTCTGTCATCCATTTCTTATGTTAGTTATCGCATTATTAACTTTTTTATTAATTTTATCATAATCAAAAATAATTTATCATTATTGTTTGTTTGTTCCGGAAATCTCATTTGTCTTATTTCATTATACGTGCAGAAAATGAAATAAATACGTATTTAAGTTGTTACTTTGCATAATTATTCAATAAATAATTTTCAACAGCATAAATAGCTAACAAATATTAAGTTTTAACACGGCTGTTCAAAATTTTGTTTTCGTGGATCTTTGACGTCGTTACAACCAAACTAATGGTCTCTTAAAAAAAAAAATAATAATCAAATCTAATGGCAATCGTTACTATTCCATTATAAGGTTGGGTCTGCAGTTGCTATTAAGTAATAGTAAAATTCTGTATACTTGTCTTATTGAGTACCGCTATTATTCACAACACAGGTGGCGTAGTTTTGCATTGCTGCACACTATATGTATTAAGGAGGTTCGGTAGTGATAGTTTTTTATGATGAAAATTTTTGAAATTTCGATATGTTGTTTGGGATAATATTATCAAATTACAGCTAAATTTTTGAAGGGTTTAACCACACCGTTTTCAAGATATATTGACCTGAAAAAACAATATTTTAACATGTAGGCTTATGGAGAAATCACTTAAATTTCACATAAAAAAAAAACGGCTAAATGAACTTGCTTTTTTTTTTTTTTAAATGAAAGAATATTGTCAAAATAATATTTTGTCAAAGTTTGAGAGAGCCCTACCACAAATTTCTATTAAAAAACAGCAAAAAATGTGCTCGCAGCAGACGACTTGGCAACGCTGCTTTTGGCGCGCGCTTTGAAATGTAATGAATAGTAAAAACTCCTTTTGTAATTGAAAATTTAATTATAAAAAATTCAACC